>CM065812.1:112366857-112649357 GCA_033398695.1 Orobanche coerulescens | reverse complement strand
TATGTTTGGGTAATTGTTACTAATTGCTACAAACGTGTTCATATTGGTAATTGTGTTAGCTGCGCTTGTATCTGGTAATGTTTTTAAAAATTTCATAGAATCGAGTATGTTGTGAAAAATCATATCTTCTAAATCATGTTACTAGTACGGTTAAACGGCGTTAATGTGAATTTTTGAAAATTTTTTGGGATTTTGGACAAGCCGACCGTATATTTTCAAGTAGGAGAGTTGATTGATTGTTTCTTGCTACCTCAATGTACTCTCATCGTTAGCTATATTCGCTCCACGTGTATTTTTTTAAAATGACTTACAAGTATTTTGCAATCTGAGTTTAATTAGAAAAATTCCGTAACTATTTTATTGGTATGTGTAAGCGATGACTTAACATATGTTTTGAAATTGTTGATTTTTGCAATCCGGTCTTCGCATTTTCAAATGAGGTTTTCATGACGGCACTCAGAAAATGGATATTTGGAGTGTATTTAAATTATTGAAAAATATTACCAACTTTGCTCTTTGGCTTACTTGCAAATGACTTTCTGAAGAATTTTATAAACTTAGCTATGCCTGTAGGGAAAAAAAATTGAATTCTAAAAATATTTTGTCGATATGCATAAGTAGTGGCTTAGCGTATACATTATTTTTAATTAAAAATGTTTTGAGTTTTGACAAAGTGATCGTGCACTTCTGTAGAAACCTTGCGATGGAATACGAAGGATATGTTTTGAAATACTTTCGATATTTTATAAAATGTTTGAGTTGTATTTTGAAGTAATAAATATTGTGTTTTGATAGAGTAAACTATTTTTTTGGTGTATATGAATATTTTTATGTGGGATAGGTTCCCCCAAGCGAACATATGTGATGGGAATAGTATTGTACGAGAAGGACAATTATTTTGATTGTTTAATGAACGGCAAGTTGGCTTGATGGCTGTCACAGATGAGGTAATCTATTTTGAGTATCGTTTTATATATTGAGGACTATGTACGTATGAATCGATCGAATCATGAGATTACCGATATTACTGAATGGTTCGTATACATAATTGGAGTGACGTTACAGTGAGATGGGCGATGACATGGCAAGTTTCGGGGCCGAAACTTCTTTTAAGTGGGATAGTATGCAATATCCAGGAAATTTAAATTAATTTTGGCGGTATTAATTTTTTTTAATTATTATTAATTTATTTTGACTTTCATTTCTAATTTAATTAGCTGGCTAATTAAGAACGTGGCGGAGATATTGGCGCAGATAGCTGGTAAGTCATTAATGGTTGATGTTATCTTACGCATTATGTAGTAATCGCGTAATTGAATCAGAGGACGGAATAACAAATTCGAGATCGATCCATTTTTAATAGGATAAATTATAATCGAACCGTATTGGTGAAATACCAAACTACCCACTATATATTATATATGTACATATATATATATATATATATATATATATATATATATATATATATATAGAGAGAGAGAGAGAGAGAGAGGGTTCTCCCCCCTCACGGATCTTACCCCTCACATTCTCACTCTCTCTCCCTTTCTATCTCTTCCCACCTACCCTCCCCCGTGCGGAAGAAACACACACCATCTTCCTTTTCTTCTTCAACAATGACGTGTGACGTGACGACAGAAGCTCGAAGTGGTCGCCGACTCACAGCTGCGCTTTGGCTTGGTGTCGGACGGATGAAGGGGGTCCTTATCGGTGGCGACAATCGACGGGGGAGATAAGGGCAAATCTCGATCTTTGGGAATAACAATCGGAGTTTGCCGGCGTATCGGACTCTGACGGCACCATGGGGAGGATGTCAGCATTCTATCTCTTTTCTTCTGGAGTTGGTCGCTGTTGGTTCAGGAGTTTTTTGGCGATGGGTTGGAAGAGGCAAGCACTGGATGGCTCGGTTTTGGCGGCGGATCTGATTTCTAGATCAAATTCGAGCTCGATTCTTGGTGGTTCCACTTCAGGCTAATGTTTTGGTTACCGTCCGTGAATTTTTTTTCGGATGGAGGCCGGTCACCGGGGGTTAGTTTTCTAGTTGGGCTGCGTCTGTGTGTGTGTATATGTATATATGTTTTGTATATATATATATATATATATATATATATATATATATATATATATATATATATATACACGAGTGTGTATGTGGGTTATTCTGGTTGTGTGTATGTGGTCGTGTTGGGTTTGTGAACGGGGGACCGGGGACGTAGACATAGATGGAGATGTTGATAATTTGGTCAATGTGCGAATTTGTGTAATTAGACCCACGTAACGAGTCCGAGTTCAGAGTTTGTGTTCGGAGCAATAATTGAGATATGGATCCGGGTTGAGTATCGTTGGTCATTTGATTCGATCGATAAATTAAGAGCTCAATGGAGGTACTATATTATCCAACTGATTTCCTTATAATAATAAGATATTAAATTGAAACTTTATATTAAATTGCCTATTATGTATTTATAATAAAGGTTGGGATTTCAATGGATCGATCGGGTGAAGCCATGTTCGACGGGGCTTTCGGCATCAATTGAGGCAAGTATTCTTGTATATACGATTTATATTGTGTGAATCGAGGTTGCATATGAAATCTTGTTGGTTTGTGCATTTTTGCCGATTATGCCTTATGTGAATTATCGTAGTTGTTATGTGGTTATGTGAGGTTAGTATTGGTTCATTGCTTGTCATAGAGATAAGTCAATAGAGACATAGTGTCGGGTAGATAGTACACTTAGACATGTGCTATAATGTTTTCGTGATCACCGGGTTGTGTGGGTTGAGTTGTGTGTTATGAGTTGGGTTCGTCGCGATGGTTGTCCGGTTGTTATGCCGTTGATGTGTGGAGATGCGTTAGGATTGATAGGCTGTAGTATAGCTAAGTCGGTCGTAGTTATGCGTCGGATAAATGGTCATTCTAGCAAGTGCTTGGATTTTATATATATATTGTGACTAACAATCGAGACTTGCAGTTTTGTAACGTGTGTGTGTTATTGTTCTTCCATCCGGGGATGGTCCGACGGGGCCTCTGGGGGCCGATACTAAGGGGTACGTCCACGGAAGTGGTTTCCCATCTGGGGACGGTTCGACTGGACCTATGGGGGTCGATGCTAAGGGGTACGGACATGGGTTACCAAGTGTGGTTTTTGTGAGATTGATGTTGGTGATTTTCGATATTTGTGATATATCTGGAATATCACGATATTTTTCTCGATGTTGACTTCATTGGTTTATGTAATTAATATTTGACCTTATCGGTCTGTGTAAGTCGTTTGACCTCGGCCGGTCAAACGTTGTTCGTATCATGGTTGTTAGCCTGGTAGATCCTTATGGTAAAAGGGTCCACGGAGTGTAATATTCCCGATGGTCTCTGGGGTGTTACATTTATGGTATCAGAGCTTAGGTTGTGGAGACCTAGGCTGTCGGGCCGAGTCGTGTCTTATTTTGTCGCGTCGTCAGAGTTGTTGGTTAACAAGTCGACTTGTGCGTTGTCATATCCTATCATTCGTGTTGTTCTTGGAGATTAGTATCGTGGGCGACCGTCATCTTCGTGCGACCTGTGGAGGTAAGTCTCCATATATATATATATATATATATATATATATATATATATATATATATGATTTTGTTTGCTAGCAAGCAGTAAGATAGAAACCGTATTTGATACTTGTGGTGTATTACGGATGTAGCAATTGGGATATACTGGTAAATTGAGTTTTGATTGGTATAATGTGTTGTGGAAGCTTCTGGACATTGATGTGTTCCAGGAGGCGTATTGACGACAGAGATTGTCGGAAACACAAACTGATGATTTTGATGTATGTTGGAATTTAAGATTATACTCATGGGTGGTATGAGTTAGTGATGATTTGAATGCTAGATGGGCATATGTTTGGGAACCGGATATGTTTGACTAATTGTTACTAATTGCTACAAACGTGTTCATATTGGTAATTGTGTTAGCTGCGCGTGTATCTGATAATGTTTTTAAAAATTTCATAGAATCGAGTATGTTGTGAAAAATCAGATCTTCTAAATCATTTTACTAGTACGGTTAAACGGCGTTAATGTGAATTTTTGAAAATTTTCTGGGATTTTGGACAAGCCGGCCGTATATTTTCAAATAGGAGAGTTGATTGATTGTTTCTTGCTACCTCAATGTACTCTCATCATTAGCTATATTCGCTGCACGTGTATTTTTTTAAAATGACTTACAAGTATTTTGCAATCTTAGTTTAAGTGGAAAATTTTCGTAACTATTTTATTGGTACGTGTAAGCGATGACTTAACGTATGTTTTGAAATTGTTGATTTTTGCAATCCGGTCTTCGCATTTTCAAATGAGGTTTTCATGACGGCACTCAGAAAATGGATATTTGGAGTGTATTTAAATTATTGAAAAATATTACCAACTTTGCTCTTTGGCTTACTTGCAAATGACTTTCTGAAGAATTTTATAAACTTAGCTATGCCTGTAGGAAAAAAAAATTGAATTCTAAAAATATTTTGTCGGTATGCATAAGTAGTGGTTTAGCGTATACATTGTTTTTAATTAAAAATGTTTTGAGTTTTGGCAAAGTGATCGTGCACTTCTGTAGAAACCTTGCGACGGAATACGAAGGATATGTTTTGAAATACTTTCGATATTTTATAAAATGTTTGAGTTGTGTTTTGATGTAATAAATATTGTGTTTTGATAGAGTAAACTATTTTTTTTGGTCTATATGAATATTTTTAAGTGGGATAGGTTCCCCCAAGCGAATATATGTGATGGGAATAGTATTGTACGAGAAGGACAATTATTTTGATTGTTTAATGAACGGCAAGTTGGCTTGATGGCTGTCACAGATGAGGTAATCTCTTTTGAGTATCGTTTTATATATTGAGGACTATGTATGTATGAATCGATCGAATCATGAGATTACCGATATTACTGAATGGTTCGTATGCATAATTGGAGTGACGTTACAGTGAGATGGGCGATGACATGGCAAGTTTCGGGGCCGAAACTTCTTTTAAGTGGGATAGTATGTAATATCCAGGAAATTTAAATTAATTTTGGCGGTATTAATTTTTTTTAATTATTATTAATTTATTTTGACTTTCATTTCTAATTTAATTAGCTGGCTAATTAAGAACGTGACGGAGATATTGGCGCAAATAGCTGGTAAGTCATTGATGATTGATGTTATCTTACGCATTATGTATTAATCGCATTCAGAGGACGGAATAACAAATTCTAGATCGATCCATTTTTAATAGGATAAATTATAATCGAACCGTATTGGTGAAATACCAAACTACCCACTATATATTATATAATTGACCTTTTCTTCTTCAACGATGACGGGTGACGGGACGACAGAAGCTCGAAGTGGTTGCCGACTCACAGCTGCGCTTTGGCTTGGTGTCGGACGGATGAAGGGGTCCTTCTCGGTGGCAGCAATCGATGGGGGCGACAAGGGCGAATTTGGATCTCTGGGAATAACGATCGGTGTTTGCCGGCATATCGAGCTCTGACGGCACCGTGGGGAGGATGTTGGCATTCTATCTCTTTTCTTCTGGAGTTGGTCGTTGTTGGTTCACGAGTTTTTTGGCGATGGGTTGGAAGAGGCAACAACTGGATGGCTCGGTTTTGGCGGCGGATCTGATTTCTAGATCAGATTCGAGCTCGATTCTTGGTGGTTCCACTTCAGGCTCATGTTTTGGTTACCGTCCGTGATTTTTTTTCCTGATGGAGGCCGGGCACCGGGGGTTAGTTTTCTAGCTGGGCTGCATCTGTGTGTGTCTATATGTATATATGTTTTTTTTTTTGTGTGTGTGTGTGTGTGTGCGTGTGTGTGTGTGTATGAGTGTGTATGTGGGTTATTCTGGTTGTGTGTATGTGGTCGTGTTGGGTTTGTGAACGGGGGACGTAGACATAGATGGAGATGTTGATAATTTGGTCAATGTGCGAATTTGTGTAATTAGACCGACGAAACGAGTCCGAGTTCAGAGTTTGTGTTCGGAGCAATAATTGAGATATGGATCTGGGTTGAGTATCGTTGGTCGTTTGATTCGATCGATAAATTAAGGGCTCAATGGAGGTAGTATATTACCCAACTGATTTCCTTATAATAATAAGATATTAAATTAAACCTTTATATTAAATTGCCTATTATGTATTTATAATAAAGGTTGGGATTTCAATAGATCGATCGGGTGAAGCCATGTTCGACGGGGCTTTCGGCATCAATTGAGGCAAGTATTCTTGTCTATATGATTTATATTGTGTGAATCGAGGTTGCATATGAAATTTTGTTGGTTTGTGCATTTTTGCCGATTGTGCCTTATGTGAATTATCGTAGTTGTTATGTGGTTATATGAGGTTAGTGTTGGTTCATTGCTTGTCATAGAGATAAGTCAATAGAGACATAATGTCGGGTAGATAGTACACTTAGACATGTGCTATAATGTTTTCGTGATCACCGGGTTGTGTGGGTTGACTTGTGTGTTATGAGTTGGGTTCGTCGCGATGGTTGTCTGGTTGTTATGCCGTTGATGTGTGGAGATGCGTTAGGATTGATAGGCTGTAGTATAGCTAAGTCGGTCGTAGTTATGCGTCGGATAAATGGTCATTCTAGCAAGTGCTTGGATTTTATATATATATATTGTGACTAACAATTGAGACTTGCAGTTTTGTAACGTGTGTGTGTTGTTGTTCTTCCACCCGGGGATGGTCCGACGGGGCCTCTGGGGGCCGATACTGGGGTACGGCCGCGGAAGTGGTTTCCCACCTGGGGACGGTTCGACGGGACCTATGGGGGTCGATGCTAAGGGGTACGGCCATGGGTTACCAAGTGTGGTTTTTGTGAGATTGATGTTGGTGATTTTCGATATTTGTGATATATCCGGAATATCACGATATTTTTCTCGATGTTGAGTTACATTATATATAGGGTCTTGGTACTTGGCTAGAACGACACTAGGATATGTGTCGTAAGTGTTTAGCTATTTGATTGTGAGGTTTTGGCATTGGAAAACAAATCTTGATATTGTTCCCATGTCTTTTAGTTTGAAAAGCTTTTGAGCTGAGATCCCTATGGTTGTATAAAGGTTATTTATGGGAAATGACTTAGGCCGAGACCCAAATGTTTTAAAATGATTTTATAATTAAGGAAGTGAGGTCAAGTAGGATTTACTATTAATGAAAATATTTGTTACATAAAAGAGATTTGGGCCGAGACTCAATTGTTTTTTTGAAAGGTTTTATCTCGGACTTGAAGTCCCAAAAGACTTTCTGTTGTTTTCTAAAACCCCCGAGTTGATATATATTATTTTCATAGACTTGAGTTGTACCTTAAATATTGAAAACCTTTTGGGAATTTCTTTCACGACTGTTGTTATTTTAATGTAACTGAGATTGGCGTGATATATTTTGTATAGACTGAATACTTGTACTAGCCATTCAAATGCTAACCCCTTAAATGGGGAAAATGCGTATCATGCATTTCAGGCGTGCTTAGTTAGTTGGAGCAACCACAGGGGCGTCACGGGAGAAGACGAGCCGCGATACTAATCAAGAGTTAAGAGTCCAGTTTGATGTTGTTGTATTGTCGAGTTATTTTCAGTCTTCTGCTGTATTATATTTTGACCCCTGCATGGGTATGTACAATAATGAGTTTATTTTTGGGTTGATTTAATCATGAGACTTCATTGGTTAATGTAATTAATATTTGACCTTATCGGTCTGTGTAAGTCGTTTGACCTAGTCCGGTCAAACGTTGTTCGTATCATGGTTGTTAGCTTGGTAGATCCTTATGGGAAAAGGGTCCACGGCGTGTAATATTCTTGATGGTCTCTAGGGTGTTACATCTGGGTGGAGGTTTGAACGGGCTAGGGTTTCATAGTATATGGTTGGGTTTGATTCGGGCTGGAATGGCAGTCTCGGGCGCGAATTTGCTGGTTTGATTCGTGATAGTGCCTGAATTAGGTTGATTTTCTGGTTTGAGGCTTCAAGGCTCGATTTTCATCATCTGTTAGTCTCCTCTATTAATTTTCATCAACTACAAGCGGTACACATGATATACTAAGTATATATATAAGTTGTCTCCTCTCAATCTCAACTTGGATTTGGGTCTCTCTCGATCTCATCTCGAATTTGAGTATATTCGGAGCATCAATTTGGAGCATCAAATTAGGGCTCATGTAAATGTGTGTTGTAATTTGGAGCATCAAATTCGGAGCATCAATTTGGAGTATATTCTGTATATGTGTGTTTGTTTTGTAATTCGGAGCATCAACTTGAGTATATTTGGAGCATCAATTTGGGTCTCTCTCTCGATTTCATCAGTTTGAGTATATATATAAGCATCGATTTTTGTCTTGATTTGGGTCTGGGTAACGAATTTCTAGTGTATATTGGATATCTAATATCCAATATCAGGGGTATGATGTGTTTTACAACATTATCTAAGGGTATGATGGGTTGATTCAGATAATGGACCGATCTATATTTTATAGAAATATGTATTGTTTTATCTGACATACAACATTATGTTTTATGTATTGATGTTATACATGTTGTCGTGCATATGTGTTGTTGTATGTCCACCTCGTGTTGTTGTATGTCCGAAGGGATCATCTTGGGATATATTCTAGCTTGCGCTGGATCATTGGACAGGTTATCTGATATGCTTACTCTTCCTTTTGGTTATCTGATGCCTTTTTTTTTCCATCTCAGCATTTCTGGTCATTTCCTCTTTGCAGGTATGTTGTTATTACCTTCCCTTCATTTTTGGAGGTTTTGATAAAATAAATTACTTTGCTTTTTCTCCTGTGTTCTTGATGCCACTGTGGAAATAAAACCAAAGACAGCTGCCTCTGTCATGTTTGCTCATCCTTTTTTTTATATTTGTTATCTTGTGCAGGGCTGGGTTTGCTTCGTCTAAATTGATTTACATGTATCTTTTTGCTGTTATTTCTGGCCTTTTGGGTTGTTTGCTTGTTACTTGCTTTGAATGAAGCCTGGCTGCTCGATTTGTTTGCTCATCTTGTTCTCCAGGTTTATTTCTTTGGATGAAGACAATAAAAATGAATGTCTGTAGTTACTTAAGTTTATTGTATCATTTTAGTTGTTTCTTTTGTTTATCTTATATATCCTGATTTCATTCTTAGATTACTAAATTGTACAAATGGGTTCCTGAATTATTACACTGCATTTATGTAACACCCCTGATATATTCAGGAATAGTACAGCGCCATAAATCCTTTACATAAGAATTTACAAGGCTGAAGAAATGGAAAGACAATAACAGATACCGACGTATGAAAGTAACTGAATAAAATACAAACAGTTCTGGCCAATACTTGAGAATACAATTATTCAAAGGAAGAATAACAATACATCACCAAATCCAAATATCACAAACAACGACGTACTCGTGTACTTATTAAAATGATACAAACAACAGACAAATAAACCCGACTGGAATATCACTCTGCACCCTCGTCGTCATGCAGCTCCAGTGGTTGTTTCCCTGCTCTCTTGGATCCTGAACACAAACAAATGTTCACCCCCGAAGGGGTTAGCACAACAATGCTAGTACAAGTACCACAACATATTATTCAACATCTCACGAAGAATAATAGATAACATAAATGACAAAATACCAACGAGTCTCCTCCTGCGAGAAACTCATAAATAACATACACAATGATAATCACAACATGATATCACTGTTAGGGATATGCCCTCGAATGCCACTCAGAGGATGAAAGAGTGAGAGTATTTGTGTTGTAATTATGCATTTTTAATAAGGCAATAATTATTTCTATATTATTGTATATCACTGGCATTGTGATTTGGTATATAGAATAATAGTCCTTGTATTTGAGAGCAAACATTCTACTCCTTATGGAGATAAGGAGATAGGCACTGGAAGTGTTTAGAGCTCGAATGCTTAAATCATTTGCAAGTCGATAAAACTTAACTGGGCAATAAGTTTAGACAAGACTTGTATAACATTTACTTTGACATGTAGAGTTCCGGTCTTCACTAAGGGTTAGTGGGAGCACACATTATAGGTATGCTAATGAGATTAGTATACTCGAACACGACTCACCTCGATTCGGTCACATGGATATCACTCAGGGTTTGTCAATGACTGGATCGAAAGGTTGTGATAGGCATACGTGGACCTTTGACTTGAGGTTTTAGTAGGAGATGTACTTATGACATTAAGTTAGTCATTAGAGTAGTTCGATCCAATCGCCGGTGGGTGGGGTCAACCTCGAAATGCAACTTAGTGGGCAAGTAGCAGTCTCTACTGAATACCAAGATAGAATTCTTTCTCCTCTAAGTGAGCAGGTAAATGTCCTATGTGAGATTATAAGTCTTTGTCCAAAACATTTAAAGCTAGTTGTATTTGATACACGAGAGCTCGATGATCTCAGTTTTCATTAACAGAAAGCATAGAGTCAAGTTACAGTAGGGTTTGACTTTACCGTGACCCTAATACTTGACCGGGATATATGATTGAAGAGTTTATACATATACGGTATTCACGACATAATGGTTTTGGAATGATCCGATCATTCGTTCTTAGTGGGGTTACGGTACGAAGCACTAGACTGGCTAAGTGTTACCCGTACTCCTTGGTTCCTCCGATTGCCGATTAAGACGGACCTACGAAGTCGCGCACAAGGATATTTGATGGATAAATATGTATTTATTATCTTCATTAATATTGGATATAGATATCTAATTTTATTTATTTGATAAATCATGCGGTCTAGTGAATTGAAATTAATTACCGGATAATTAATTTAATTCATAAATAATTATTTCTTGGAAATATATTATTATAATTTTGTATTTGAAAAAATTAATTAATTGGATTAATTAATTAAGTATAAATACATTTGGGATCAAATGAAGTGTATTTAACGGACTAGATACGCGAACGTCCGGTACACGAACCGAGTGGCTCGGCTCATTTTCTCACCAAATTCAAGTGGGCCGCCCCATGATTGCTCCTTACCTTCCAAGTTGCTTCTTTTTCCATGTGTGGTGTGTTTAGTTTTATATAAAGATGAGGACAAAATGGATGATATTCCATATATCATTTTGATCTCTTTTACTATATAAAATGGTGTAGTCTTTCTTTTAAAAAGATTTAAGGGAAAACATACACACAAAATATAGAGATCATCCGTGAGAGAAGAGAGGAGGAAGAGAAAAATTTATTTTCTTTTTCGTGTTCATCTTTGAGAGAAAGAAAAGGAAGAAGAGAAGAGAAGAAAAATACCGTATCAATTCCTAGCCGTGTTCTTTGAGAACGAATTGATATTTTATTTTTCTGATCAATATCCGACACGTGATAACGTAGAGACATTCGGCATTTTTGGTGTTGGATCATTCAACAAGCTACAACGAATTGGATTCGTGTTCGTGTCGGTAAAAGGGAAAAGGCTTGCTCGGTTTTTTTTCTTCGAAGATTATATTATCAAAGGACTACGAGGGTAAGTATTCTTTGATTCTCTTCCTAGTTATTTATATTCGTTTATATGATGCTTGATCGGTCCGTTTTTGGGGTTTGGTTTTATCCGGTTGGACCGGTTTATTTTCCGTTGCGTAATTCGATTTTAATCACCGAATCCCAACAATCACAACATACACATGGTAATTCCGACGATCCAGCGTTCACTGCCTAGAACCCACGATGATCCCGTCAGACCAACTCGTGGTGGAAAAACCCGTCCGATGATCCAGCGCACGCTAGCATAGATCCCCCGATGATCCCATCAGACCAACACGAGGTGGACATACAACAACGACATATATGCACAACAATATGTATAACATCAATACATAGAACAATTAAAGTACTTGCCTCGATTCGATGACAAGAATAATACTCCCACGAATATCAAAACACTTGAAGGTCGCTCCCTTCGATCAATCACGTTGCTAAGCTCGAACCTTAACAAAAGAATAATATAGAATTCATCTCAAGTCGTACGAACACCTAAAAATCCAAAATACGGTCGGAAGTTCATAAAACGTAACCTTTCTAACCTGCTTAACGTACGTTACGTACTCTTGGTAACATACGTTAAGCCTACTCGTTAGCGTACGTAAGCTACAAGGTCTAGCGTAAGCTAACCATGCATTGATAGTCCCTATCTGATCAGTCCACTTGACTCGTCTGATGATATAACATACGTTACGTACCAAACGTAGCGTACGTTAACCTTGCCCGTTAGCTACGTAAGATACATTCCTCACTGGGCAGACAACTGTCTCGATTTATGATAAAGCTTGCGAAATCCTCAGTGATTAATGTACGTTATCTCCATACATATCATGTTCATATAATTATGAATAATCTTACGGATTAAAACATCTTCGAAATTCAAGGATACGTATATCATCACAACACCATATTCAATCTCGATTAAAACTATATGCGAAGTTCGGTGATCTAAGGTTGATGCGCTAGATTCCATTATCATCATTATATTTAGACTTCATTTCAAAGATGAACTAACAATTCCAATTCATAAGAAAGGATACAACCTTCTATGATTCTTTATTAAGTCCGTTTAATAAAAGTGATATCAACTCCAAGTCTGCGATCAAGATGGCAATGCTATTCAATACAGATAATCAATCTCAGAACATTACTCTCATCATTTGACGTAATAGGATTCCAAATATGATGTTTTTAACAATGATACCATAAACATAATCATCCCAACTTCTAAACATGATGTTTGGTTGAATAATTCATCAATGGAACTTAATATCTTGATAGCATGATTATCATATTCTTAAGAACACGAATTGAAGGTTGGAGATAGTATAACATACCTTAAGATGAAGAAAACACCGAGACAATAGGTAGAATCCGACTCCGGTTGCTTGTGTACCAATCCAAGATGATTCTCCACTTCAATGATCAAACACAAGTGACATCCAATCTTCAATGATCAAGTAGAGATGGTTTAAATGTGTTTAAGGAGGCTGTGATATCTCTTGGCACGAAGTATGTCGAAGGCTAAGTGAAATAAACGAGTTTAAATGAAATGGGGTGATGTATTATTTATAACTTTCTGACCTTAACGTACGTTAGCCTTCATGCATAACTTACGTAAGTCACTTAGCGTACGCTACCCAGCATAATATAGCGCACTGTATCATCTTGATAGTTAACTATCCTGATTTTGACCTTCATTACGTACGCTATACTTACAATATTACGTACGTAACCAATACTATTAGCGTACGCTACATCCTTACCTTAGCGTACGTTAATACCCGTTGACTTAAAAAGTGTCCAGGTTCATCCGCGGGAATCTTATACGGACCCATGTCCGGCTGGCGCATGTGACAGCCGCCCAGCTCAATTATTAACCGTCTAACATACGCTACGCTTCATTCGTAATGTATGCTAAATCTATCCGATAACGTACGTTAAGCTACATTCTTAGCGTACGTTATCACGTATTTGCATAGGAAAATTTACATATTGCCATACTCATGTACAAGGATACAAATACGAGAAATATCATACTTCAATTATCGATATTACAATCCTGAATAATACAGGGTTCAAATACAAATGAAATACTCAATAATAAATCCGGACATTAGATACTCTCCTACTAAAAAGGAGTTCCATACTGAAACTCAAGAGGAAAATAACTCTGGATATCTGGACCTCATGCTATCTTCTATTTCCCAAGTGGCTTCTTCCACTCCGTGGCGCGACGACTGAACCTTAACCGAAGTGATCAGTTTGTTCCTCAGTTTCTTAACTCGACTCTCGAGTATCCTGATCAGTTTCTCTTCAAACGTGCCATCCTGAGCGACTTCGATCTTGCCTAAATCAATGACATGACTATGATCTGGTATATACCTCCGTAACTGGGATATGTGGAACACATTATGAACATGACTCAGTGATGGCGGTAATGCCAATCTGTATGCCAACTCTCCAACTCCCTCAAGAATCTCAAACGGTCCGATATATCTCGGACTCAACTTCTCCTTTCTTCCGAAACGACAGATTCCCTGAGTAGGAGAAACCTTTAAAAGTACGTGATCTCCAGTACTGAACTCTAATGGGCGACGGCGCACGTCTGCATAAGATTTCTGTCTACTCTGGCCAGTCAATAGCCTTTCGCGAATCAAGGCTATCTTCTCTCGTGTCTGTACGATCAATTTCGGTTCTGTCCCGATCAAGTATGATGAATCGTCCAAACATAGGGGCGATCTGCATCTCCTCTCACATAATGCCTAAAACGGTGCCATCTTAATGGAAGCATGCCAACTATTTTTGTAGGTGAATTCAATCAATGGCAGATGAACTTCCCAATCAGTTGACCAATCTAAGGCATAAGCCCTTAGCATGTCTTCCACCATTTGAATAGTCCTCTCGGATTGCCCGTCTGTCTGCGGATGATAACCTATGCTGAAGTTCAATTCGGTCCCCAAGGCCTTATGAAATGCTTTCCAAAAATGAGACACAAAACGACCATCTCGGTCAGAAATAGTGGTCTTCGGCGTACCATGCAATCGGACTATATCTGAAATAAATACTCGTGCCAACTTCTCTGGTCCCCACGTGTCCTTAATACCTAGAAAATGAGCTGATTTAGTTAAACGGTCGACTATGACCCAAATCATTTTCATTCTTGTCTTGGTTCTCGGCATATTAGTAATAAAGTCCATCGATATGTCCTCCCATTTCCATTCAGGAATTGGGAGCGGCTTCAGCACTCCAGCAGGTCATTCATGCTCGATCTTAACCTGCTGACAAACTAAATATTTTGATACGTAATCGGCTACGTCTTTCTTCATGTTTCCCCACCAGAAATTCTGCTTCGGGTCCTTATACATTTTACTGGTGCCCGGGAGGATAGAATAGGGCATGCTGTGAGCTTCCTTCATAATTGTCTGCTTCAGAATATCGATATCGAGAACGCAAAGTCGGCTCTGGAATCTCAATACTCCATCATCATGAATTACAAATCCTGGGGCCTTTCCCTTGATCACTTCATCACGTAACCGAATCATCAGATGATCATATACTTGCTTAGATTTGATTTCTTCGGTTAAAGATGAAGTTATTTCCATCACACACAGTTGTCCTTAGACTCTTTGCAATCATACTTCAATTCCTTCGTGAATCATCTCTCGCTGAATGCTGAGCTGGGAGGTCAGAGTCTCCAGCATCTGAATAGAAACAGGCTTGTGGCTAAGTGCATCGGCCACTACATTTGCTTTGCCTGGATGATAAAGCATCTCCAAGTCATAGTCCTTAATCAGTTCCAGCCATCTCCTTTGCCGCATGTTCAACTCTTTCTGACTGAAGATGTGTTGTGTCACGATTTATTCATCCCGACAGGCAATCGACTATAAGGACGAGCGACCAAGTCAACATCAGTCAAACTATGGCTAGCTCGCCTAATCGAAGATATCAGACCACCATCAGGTACCTAGCGATCGACTCCCAAGGTGATCGCCCTTTGGCATCTGGCGATCGACTCTAGTGTCCGGCTAAGGACAGTCGACCTACGCCCCGAGTAGAGATGATCGCCCGTCAAAGTCATCGAGGATTGGATCTCAGAACAGCACCCACGTGCAGATCCACAAAAGGCGCTGACAAGATCTTCGCTAACAGACAAGATCTTTTGCTGACAGACAAGACCTTTGACCACAGCCTGTCACCTACCTCACCTACCGGCAGGCGCGCCGAAAGTTGTCAGTGGGACCGCCCGTGACAGCAACTCAGGACGCGTGTAAGCTCCCCATTGGATCGTACAGTTGACTGCCAGCAACTCCTGCAGACTTTAAGGGAACAAGCCCATGTGCTAAAGGACGATCACCCGATTATTATAATGCAGAAAAGGCGATCGCCCGGCATACCCAAGTCCTATAAATAGAGAACCTCCTCCTACTGGAAAAAGGTTCCCAATTCATTTGACCTACGGTTCGGAATTCGTTCCACCAACAACAGAAATACAAAAGAACACACTTATCATCAAGCTCCCGGCTTTCTCACCGGAATCCATCTCAGGACTTCTCTCTCCGAACCTCTCGTCCAGAACACGATCGGCTGAAGCAGCAAGTCTCCACTAGACAGATTCCAAGGGATTCATAAGCCCCGGAGCCCAAGCATCCAGCTAAATACTCGCCGTGAGAGACTGTCGATCTCTCACCGCCGCGACTGTTCATCTCCTTTGTTACAAGAACTCACAGAGCATCAAATCTGGTTCTTCCGGCAATCTACACGCTCACTAGCTAAGATAACAAGAATCTTTACACTCATTGTAATTGTATTCTTACATTAGTACTTGTATCCCCGAATATTAGTATTAATAATATCTCACGAGAGCATTCAACCCCGGCAAATCTTGTGTTATTTATATATCTCACGGAAGTGCTCTTGCATTTGTTTGCTATCCCATCCATTCCAGCAATATCTATCTCCGGATAATATTTTGGGTAGCAACAATTGGCGCTAGAGGAAGGGGATCTAACCCTCAAACTTTTATTTCTCCCGTCCCGAAGAACACTCACGGTTCTCGGGGCATATACTTGAAGTGACACTCACTGCACTTCAAAGAAAACCTTCAGAATCATGATATCCGCCGGTACATCGAAGAAAACCGCTCTCCGAACCGCCGGACACCATATCCCGGCTCAATCCGAACCCCAGCCGACGACAGGGGGAAGCCGCAGCAACACGAGACTCTCGATCCCGCTCCCGAGAGATGGCCCCAACCTCTCACTCGATCAGTTCCAAACCGAGGAACAGATCGAGGAGGCTATGGCCATCCTGTAGGAGCGATGGAGAGCATGCGCGTCGCCCGCGATAACTCCCTCGATCATCCGCCGCATGGGAAAACGGAAATTCAACGGGCTACTGAACGAGCGATCGTCAGAAAGCCCCAATTCGCGAGGAAAGGCTCTCGCATGACCGGACGGATCCATATTCAATCGCTTGGGTCGCGACCCATCCTGGCGACCGGGGCATTCTGTTTCCAACCTTGGAAAGACGGAATCCGAATCCGTCACCAGGAGTTCGGCCTACCCACCTCACAGCCAAACGCAGGTCAGCCGTCTGACCCCCGCCCCGATCGCCAGGGGATCAGTACTCAATCGCCTCGGCTCCCGCTCCGAGCGCCGAGCCGCTAGCAGTCAAGTCACGGTGATGGCCGCTATACAACGCTAGCTCGACGAGATGAAAGCGCTCTTGGACACTGGGGCAAGCGCCAGCAAAAAGATCACTGGGCCGACCGATCCACTCGCGGTCCACATCGAGCTTGCCCCCATACAACCAACGATCGCTCCTCCGAAAACACCTCTGTATGAGGAGAGATCGGACCCCGAAACCCACCTGAGTAAATTCCGAATCTACATGACTGGGTGTGGGGCATCTGATGCAACCAAGTGCCGGATCTTCCCGTTAACATTGGGCGAGCTGGCCCATAGGTGGTACGTCTCACTACCACCACGATCAATCACCTCCTTTAAGAAACTGGCGAATGACTTCACGTCATACTTCGCCAGCAAGGTCGCCAGACCAGAAGGCCCCCACCGCGTGATAAAAATCAAGCAGGGGAAAGACGATTCAGACGCAGATTACATCGACCGGGTAGACGAAATCATCCTCACCGGCGAACCCGTCAGTGACGAGCTCGCTCTCTATTCGGTCATGGGGGGATTCCACGGTCATTCTCCCATGTTTAGACATCTCTCCAAGGATATCCCCCCAACTTACGCGATCTTCCGCGCTAAAGATGCCAACTTTCTGGACAGGCAAAGGCTACTCACCCTCCACCTAGGCGAGGAAATGCCACCTCCTGTCCAGAAGATAGCGATCGCCAAAGCAAAGAAGGCGATCGCCAAGCCACCCGGAGATCTCAAGGCTTTCGAGGACATGGAAGCCCATCTCCTCCATACGTTCAACAGAACTCCGGCACATATTTTCTATGCCATCAAGGGGCACGAAGAGCTCAAGAAGCCAAAGGCGATAAGGGACCACGGTCACCTGGACAACAATCAATATTGTGCCTACCACAAGAGTCCCGGCCACAGCACCAACCAATGCCGCGACCTCCTCAAACAGCTCTGGAGATTGTTCGAGGAAGGCAAGTTGGACAGCTTATTGGCCTAGACAAAGCCCTTACCAATCTCTATACACGATCGTCCGAGTCGAACACAAAACAGGCTGGAGAGCTCATACGAGCCGACCCCTGGATCAACCTCGGCGACCGTCTCTACATGCTTTAATCAAGATAAGGAGACCACGGAAGTCTCCCCGATCTCCCTCCTTATTTAAGAAACTGGAGGACTCGATCGCCATCTACAGTTCACCATCTAACATGATGGACTAAGGCACGAGATCGCCTCCCCCGCACAACGTACACCGTCGAAGGTCGGCATCTGCATGACGATCCAAGGTGGAAGAGTGCAACCATGGTCCTGGTGGTCGATGGAACCGACTGCTTAGGCCATACAAGGTCCCTTTGGGCCAAGATCGCCCGCCCTTCGTTTAAATACGAGGCCGGCGTAGCCTGAGGGCCCTCCAAAATTAATCAGTTTGACACGATCGCTCGCCCTCAAAGGTTCATCATCTAACATGGTGAACCCGGACAATGCGATGTGCCACAACCCCCGTCTCAACGTACACCGTCGAGGTTCGCCATCTTCATGGTGGGCCGAGGTGGAAGCATAGCTAAACAAGCCGCGGGCGTGGAGTTGAATCATCTGACGCTGCCCCGCACAAGGACTCCTCTAGACCGAGACCGCACGCCCTTCGTTTAAATACGAGGCGAGGCGCAGCCTAACAGAGGACCCTCATAATAAAGTGAGTCACGAGACACTCAATGTCTTCGCGCATCAAGACATGATCAAGGAGTCGGTCCATCGAACTCCGCGATCGTGCACGGTTCCTCAAGACGGACGACCGTCCTCGAGGATTCGACAAAGTTGAAGACCGCTCACTCAACGAATTATTTTCATCCCCTTACTTCCGCTAAGTGAATAAAAACAAGGGGCAATAAGAGTGCGGACTACGAATACGACGATCGTCGCTATTCAACTACATACGGAGGTCGTCATTTTCAGCAAGTTGTGCAGCGATCGAATTTGTTGTAAAAGTTATCTTTATGAGTTTATCAATTCATTTGGAACTACCCTTGCAACGATCTCTCCTCACACATTTGTACAAAGTCAAACAAAGACTCAAAAATAACCATTCATTCAAGTGATAAGTCAGAAATCCAAACGTTCATTTCATTACTTGAAAAATCAGAGTACACGGTCGCCCGAAGGCCTAAATGCTACAAAAGAAAACTACAAAACTACAAGGAAATAAGCTAAAACATCAAAAATGAAGTGCCTCAGGCCCCTGCCTGGCCTTCGCCATCAGCATCCGGCGCGGTCCCCTCACCTTCCGGAGCGTCGGGATGAGCAAGATTGGTCGGAGACGGATACCAGCTCAAATCCACGCTGATGTCCGCAAGTTCCAAGATCGGCAAGGAGAAAGCTGAATGGAGAGGATGCTCCAACGCGTACGCCTTGAAGTTCTCGGCAAGAGGCCCTACCTCCAAACCTCCCTTCTTAGCTGCTCGGATCGAGTCGGTGAACGCCAAATAATAGGCGAACTCGCTGACAAACTCCAAGTTTTGAAAGGGGTCAGCCTTGGTCGCCTCAACCTCTCCTTTCAACTCCGCCATCGCCTGTTGCGACCCCTGGAGCTCAGCCTCCCTCGCAGCAACTTTTTCCATCGCCTCCGTCAACTCGCTGGTCAACCGAGCGATCGTCACCTTCTGGCGATCGGCCTCCTCTTCAGAAACCTTCTGCGCCTGGACGGCATTCTGCATCTGGTCCCAAAATCGGTCAACCGCCAGACGATATTGCTCAGTTTCCTTCTTCTCCAGCTCAAGCTCATGGCTCGCCCGCTTGGCCGCCTCCAGAGAGTCCTTCTCCATCGCCGCGATCTTATCAGCAAACTCAGCGTTCTCTTTCCGAGCCGCCTCGAGATCCGCCTGCAGGCGAATAGTGGAAGGCCGCCCCTCAAACTCTGGCGGCACAGGCGGCCATGGTCGCCGTCACGGAGAGAAAGGGCGAAGCGACTGCATCGAACTCCCCGATCGGCGACAAGCGATCGCATCAGCTCGGTCGTCCATGCCTTGGCGAGAGCGATGACCTTGCTAACGTATGGAGGAATGTCGCAGGAATGGCGAGGAGATCGGCTCGCTAGGAAATCCACGACCATCGGCGGGCAAGACGGATCTGCGCGACGGATCCTGCATCAAAACAACTAAGTTAATACAACTCCTACGCAGTTGCAGTTTTCAACACAAAAATGCAATCTACCTCTCAGCCTTCTCGGGGTCCCGACCGAAATACGGTTTCCCTCGAGGGGTCTCAGCATCCGCGATCGCCATCTCCCGCATAAAAGCCGCAGAGGGCGGCTCATTCTCCGGAGCAACGATGGTGATCGGAGGCGCGGAGATCGGCACTTCATCGCCTGGGGCAGGAACCGAAGTTTCTTCCGGCCTCGGCCTCTTGCGATTCGCTCGAAGCCCCTCCTCCGTAATTCCCTCCTCAGCCACGATTGGCTCCACGCGAGGCTCCGCCTCCAGAATTATTGGCAACGCAACAGGTGGGGCCCGAGACGACCTCTTTTGGCGGAGTCGGCCTAGAACTCCAGGATTCGACATAGCGATCTCCGTCGGGGGCTCCAAAAACCGAGGAAAGCGAACCTCTACAGTTAAGACAATCGACCAACAGTCAGACACTTTCCTCAAGTAAGGCGATCGCCTAGAAATTGAAGGTCGCAAAAACTCATACCTGGCACAGAGAGATGTCTCGGGAAACGGAATAGTCGAGCCGACAACCAACGACTCTCCTTATTGATCCGAGTGGCGTCAAGGTCGTCGTCCGACAAGCTCCTTATCCGCTCCCAGACAACGAGAAAGTCAAAAGGCAGCTCCTCGATCGCCGGAATGTGAAAACCTGCAAAACCGAAATCAAATTAGATCAGTCCAAAATGCATCCGAATGAAGGGAGAGTCTAAACCCTTACCGAGATTCCTCTCACGAAACTCAGTAGGGATCTCCAGCTCGCCCGAGGGATTGTAGCTCACAGAAGCCCTCCACTTTCCGGTGACCCAGAACCACTTCGTCTGATCGCCCCGCATCTTATTCGGGACTCCATTAATTACCCGACCAGATCGGCCCTTAATGTGGTAACCGCCGACCAACCCTTTATGAGCCGTCAGTTTGAACAAATGGTTCATCTCCAACGGCGATGGGAGGCGGTACAGGCGGTGACCGCCGAAAAGGGTGAGAGTGCAGTTAATTTGGAGCCAGGCGTTCGGCGTCAGCTGAAGTGGCGCCACATTCCAAGCGGCCAACAGATGGGAGACAGCAAAGGATAGAGGGAAGCGCAGCCCGGCCTCCATAATCGCCTCATTCACAGCGACCATGCCCATCGGAGGCTGATCGGCTCGCTCATTCTCCACCGGCGCGAACATGTCCACATCTGAAGGAACATGGAATCTTGTCCTCCAGACGGCCAGATCTTTCCTGGTCGTCGAACTCCGTATTTGGCCAAGCGACCACAACGATCGCTGCGCAGCACGGTACTGCGACCGTTTGGGAAGCACATAGGGGTAGGCGACTGAGTATCCCCGAAAATCGAATCTCGGAGTAGGACCGGCCAACTTCTCCATTATCTCAGCAAAGGCCTTATAGGCCCGGCCGAAAGCGCTGTGTTGCTCCCAGTAAGCCCTAATCGCCAGATCTCTATCAATCTGCGATCGTCTTTCTTCAGCAGCCGCCTCCTTAGCAACATCGGCCTCATTGAATAAAGCCTCGACTTCACGGGGGTCGATTAGGCCGAATAGCTTCCGGCCGCCGTCTCGAGTGGAAGACGGAAGAAGTTTCTCCCCGGACGATCGATGTCCGTGGCGGCCCAGTACCCGCTCAAGTGATGATGAGGTTCGGCCATTCTCGGAGATACAAAAGGAGAAAAGGATTTTCTTACCCGAAAGTGAAATCGAGCGGACGATCGGCACTAAGATCTTGAGAAAATTCGACGGCAAGTCCTTCTTTCTCCAATAAGTACGCGTGAGTATGAAATCTGACACCGCGCCCTTTTATAGGAGAAGGCGGGGACTCATTTGCAATAAGGAAAACCTCGTGGGTCGGATCTAAAACGACGCATTAATTGACCCCCTCGAGACCCGCGTACGCGTCTTTTCAAGGACGCGTCAGCCGAGGAGTCATTAATGACCGTTGGCGTCCTCCAATAGAAGCCCGACACGTGCGCGGAGACTTTTCCACACCCATTTCTTTTTCCCGCGCAGTTTAGCGGCCAACCAGGTCGTCCGAGCCCAGAGTATATCAGCTCAAAGACGATCGCCAGTTCAGTTAAACACAAAGTCGCTCGTCAAAAGTTCAGCGATCGCCAAGAGAGCCACCTCACCCCACGTTTCCAACGTATGAGCGAGTTGGGGGGCAATTGTTGTGTCACGATTTATTCATCCCGACAGGCGATCGACTATAAGGCCGAGCGACCATGTCAACATCAGTCAAACTATGGCTAGCTCGCCTAATCGAAGATATCAGACCAGCATCAGGTACCTAGCGATTGACTCCCAAGGCGATCGCCCTTTGGCATCTGGCGATCGACTCTAGTGTCCGGCTAAGGACAGTCGACCTACGCCCCGAGCAGAGATGATCGCCCGTCAAAGTCATCGAGGATTGGATCTCAGAACAGCACCCACGCGCAGATCCACAAAAGGCGCTGACAAGATCTTTGCTAACAGACAAGATTTTTTGCTGACAGACAAGACCTTTGACCACAGCCTGTCACCTACCTCACCTACCGGCAGGCGCGCCGAAAGTTGTCAGTGGGACCGCTCGTGACAGCAACTCAGGATGCGTGTAAGCTCCCCATTGGACCGTACAGTTGACTGCCAGCAACTCCTGCAGACTTTAAGGGAACAAGCCATGTGCTAAAGGACGATCGCCCGATTATTATAATGCAGAAAAGGCGATCGCCCGGCATACCCAAGTCCTATAAATAGAGAACCTCCTCCTACTGGAAAAAGGTTCCCAATTCATTTGACCTACGGTTCGGAATTCATTCCACCAACAACAGAAATACAAAAGAACACACTTATCATCAAGCTCCCGGCTTTCTCACCGGAATCCATCTCAGGACTTCTCTCTCCGAACCTCTCGTCCAGAACACGATCGGCTGAAGCAGCAAGTCTCCACTAGACAGATTCCAAGGGATTCATAAGCCCCGGAGCCCAAACATCCAGCTAAATACTCGCCGTGAGAGACTGTCGATCTCTCACCGCCGCGACTGTTCATCTCCTTTGTTACAAGAACTCACAGAGCATCAAATCTGGTTCTTCCGGCAATCTACACGCTCACTAGCTAAGATAACAAGAATCTTTACACTCATTGTAATTGTATTCTTACATTAGTACTTGTATCCCCGAATATTAGTATTAATAATATCTCGCGAGAGCATTCAAGCCCGGGACTAACAACCCCGGCAAATCTTGTGTTATTTATCTATCTCACGGAAGTGCTCTTGCATTTGTTTGCTATCCCATCCATTCCAGCAATATCTATCTCCGGATAATATTTTGGGTAGCAACAAGATGTATTTGAGACTCTTGTGATCCGTAAAGATTCGACAGTGATTCCCGTATAGATAATGTCTCCAGATCTTCAAAGCAAAAACTACTGCTGCCAGCTCCAAATCGTGCATTGGGTAATTCACTTCATAAGGTTTCAGCTGTCGTGACGCATAAGCGATCACCTTCTCATTCTGCATCAATACACATCCGAGTCCTTGGTTCGAAGCATCACTATAAACTATGAATCCTCCAGTTCCCTGTGCGAGTGCTAAAATCGGTGCCATCGGCAATCTCTTTTTCAATTCATCGAAGCTATTTTGGCACATCTCATTCCACTCAAACTTTTGAGTTTTCTGCAGTAGTCGAGTAAGTGGGTGGGTAATTTTGGAAAACCCTTCCACGATCCGAAGATAATATCCAGCAAGTCCTAAGAAACTCCGGACTTCTTTCACGTTCTTAGGAGGCTTCCAATCCATAACTGCTTCGATTTTATGAGGATCTACTCGGACTCCTTCAGCTGATACCACATAGCTGAGGAACATTACTTCTTTTAGCCAGAATTCACACTTAGAAAGCTTAGCATACAAATGCTCGTTTCTCAGAAGGCCTAGAACAATCCACAAATGCTGCGCATGCTCTTCCGGGCTCTTAGAATACACCAGAATGTCATCAATGAACACAACTACAAACTTGTCCAAATACTCTATGAACACTCGGTTCTTCAATTGCATGAATACAACAGGTGCGTTAGTGAGACCAAATGGCATCACTACAAATTCATAGTGTCCGTAGCGAGTTCTGAATGCTGACTTTGGAACATCAGATTCCTTAATCCTCAGCTGATGATATCCTGATTTCAGATCGATCTTAAAAAACATCATTGCTCCTTGTAGCTGGTCAAATAAATCATCGATCCGTGGCAACGGATATTTGTTCTTGATCGTCATTTTGTTCAGCTCTCGATAGTCAATACACAATCGAAACGATCCATCCTTCTTCCGAACGAAAAGAACTGGTGCACCCCAGGGTGAAACGCTTGGTTGGATATAGCCTTTGTCCAGTAACTCTTCCAGTTGCTTCTTCAATTCATACATCTCCGTAGGTGCCATACGATACGGCGCCTTAGAAATTGGTGTAGCTCCTGTTTCCAACTTGATGGTGAATTCTACATCCTGTCGTGGAGGTAGTCCAGGCAATTCGTCAGGAAACACATCCGGAAATTCATTCACAACAGGAATGGATGAAAGTTCTACTCTTCCATCTTCTTTCTTCATTGCGTAACACCAGTATCCGGTATAGCCCTGTTTCAACAATTTGATAGCTTTCATCGCCTTGATCATCTTTCCTGAGCTTCCTGGTTTCCATCCTTCAAATAATATTTCGGAACCATCGTCAGCTATCAGCGAGATATTCCTCTTTTGGTAGTTTACAATAGATCCATATCGATTAAGCCAATCATCTCCGAGTATCAGGTCGTCTCCTTGCATCTCTATCACAATCAGATTTGAGAGACTCTTTGCCTCTAAATGATACAGGTAAATCTCTAGTTTCTAAGTTTCCAACAATCCTCTCTCCACTCGGTAAACCCACAACATAAGGCTCACAATTATGAAAACCAGAAATATTGAAACGATTTACACAAGACAAGGATATAAAATAATGCGTAGCTCCTGTATCGAATAAAACTCTAACTGGCTGGGAAAGGATCAGGCGATTGCACGATGCGGCAAAGACATCACGATCGTCGGTTCTCCTCATCTCGTACAGACGTGGGGGAACGGATCTGGCACTTGATGTTCCCTTTCGGTACCA
This sequence comes from Orobanche coerulescens, assembly GCA_033398695.1. Lineage (NCBI taxonomy): Eukaryota > Viridiplantae > Streptophyta > Magnoliopsida > Lamiales > Orobanchaceae > Orobanche > Orobanche coerulescens. Next base: position 112,623,886 of record CM065812.1, on the reverse strand, counting down.
CTGTCCTCTGCCTCGCCCGCGACCAAATTCTGAGGCATCTGAACACTTTGCTGCATCTGTTGGATACTGGCTTCCTTCTGAACTGGTTGTGGTGTACGGGCTCTAAAAGACTTTACAGCCTCTTCAAAGAACACCGCACGATGTCCCTCTCGACCATAATCAAAACAAGTCACGGTAGGTAGGGGCAATTTCGTCGATAGTGCACTGTCTGGGCTGTGGAGTTTTCGTGAAAGAATGAAAGGATGACTGGTCCTTGAGGGGCACACTACTCTTGTGCTCCGTGAAACTACTGGAGACTTTCTGCTTCTTGGAGTCTGCAAACTTCTCCATTATTGCTTCCTTGATTTCATACGCCAATGCTTTATCCTGGTATTGACGGAGAGTGGTACATTCAAAACCAGACATGTACCTCTGAATTTTTGGTTTCATCCTCATATCAAAATGGATCATCATTTCTGCATCTGTTCTGACCAGATGTCGAACAAATGCCACTTGCTGGTTAAACGTCTTAATCGCCTGAGATACTGGCACATCCGAAGGCTGAGCAGAGAAACTCCCGAACTTTGGCTTCCTTCACAGGACGAGGGCAGTACTGAGCTTCCATCATCAATTTAAATTCTGTCTAATCCGCATTATGATCTAAAGGTTGAATGGCTTCCCACCACTCGGATGCTTCCCCTATCAGAAAGTACTGAGCAATAGAGGCTCTCCGGTCGTCTGAGCAATTAATCCCGGCAAATATTTTCTCTAATTCCTTCAACCAATGATCCCAGGTGGGAGTCTCAGAAATACCGTCGAATTTAGGTGGTTGCATCTTCGCCACCTCTTACAGCCATCGGTCGCCTCGATTTCCCATGTCTGGGATACCTTACTGTCGATCTCCCTGTTGTAATCCAACTGCCACCTACATTCGGTCCATGACCTGGGCGAACTGAGTCATCTGGCTCACCACCTAACGAAGGATTTCGGGCACAGCAGGTTCCGGTTCATTATTAATAGATCTTTGTGGCTCGTCTGAGCTATGGCTGGCCTGATTAGAAGGCGAAGCTTTTCTTTCAGCATTTCTTCGTCCGCGTCCGCAACCGCGACCACGTCCACGTCCACCTCTCAACATACGGTAAGCATAAATACTCAATATACAAGAAACAATATCATTCTAATGTTCAAGTATAACGAAGTATAACATGCAAAGGACGAGATAGAGTTTAGGAACTTACAACCACCACTCGCACGAAGACGTAGGCAGTACAGTGATGTTATTCACGGCCGGTTACCTCAAAAGATATATATGATCCCTATTTTAACCCAATGGCCAAGATATCCATAATCTTAGCTTTGATACCATATTCTGTAACACCCCCGATATATTCAGGAATATTACAGTGCCGTAAATCCTTTCCACAAGAATTTACAAGGCTGAAGAAATGGAAAGACAATAACAGATACTGATGTATGAAAGTAACTGAATAAAATAAAAACAGTTCTGGCCAATACTGAAAATATAATTATTCAAAGGAAGAATATCAATACATCACCAAATCCAAATATCACAAACAACGACGTACTGGAGTACTCATTAAAATGATACAAACAACAGATAAATAAACCCGGCCGGAATATCACTCAGCACCCTCGTCATCATGCAGCTCCAGTGGTTGTTTCCCTGCTCTCCTGGATCCTGAACACAAACAATTGTTCACCACCGAAGGGGTTAGCACAACGATGCTAGTACAAGTACCACAACATATTATTCAACATCTCATGAAGAATAATAGATAACATAAATGACAAAATACCAACGAGTCTCCTCCTGCGAGAAACTCATAAATAACATACACAATGATAATCACAACATGATATCACAACATACACATGGTAATTCAGTCAGACCAACCCGTGCTGGAAAAACCCGTCCGATGATCCAGCGCATGCTAGCATAGATCCCCCGATGATCCCGTTGGACCAACACTAGGTGGACATACAACAACGACATATATGCACAACAATATGTATAACATCAATACATAGAACAATTAAAGTACTTGCCTCGATTTGATGAAAAGAATAATACTCCCACGAATATCAAAACGCTCGAAGGTCGCTCCGTTCGATCAATCACGTTGCTAAGCTCGAACCTTAATAAAAGAAATAATATAGAATTCATCTCAAGTCATACGAACACCTAACAATCCAAAATATGGTTGGAAGTTCATAAAACGTAACCTGTCGGACCTGCTTAAAGTACGTTACGTACTCTTAGTAGCGTACGTTAAGCCTAATCGTTAGTGTATGTAAGCTACAAGGTCTAGCATACGCTAACCATGCATCGATAGTCCCTCTCATCTCAAAGAAATAACCCCGATATGAACAACCAGTCGCAAACCGTCGAAAATATCCAATCATACGTGGAACTATGAACGACCAAACGGTATGGCTCAAAGATGGACGTCATAGTACGCCCGATCCGGAAATGTGTCTGTGCACATGTCCACCCCGTATACGGAATCCAGGATATACGTGGGACATGTACCTAATTAGCCTTATGAGCTACGTCTCGTGTGCACGGTCCAATGTGGAAATATCAACACATGACCATAGTGTGCCCAGCTAAAAATCCTACACAATAACCAATCGGCACGCAGATATGACTCCAGATATGTCATGATGCAACATGACAACGAAACTCAAAGAAACGCATATCCAATAAGGATCAAAGACTCACAATGAAAAGTCGACACGACCAATCAATATTCAAAACAACAATCCTGGGATCACAAACCCCAAAGGATAATCCATACGATCAACAATGTTAGACAACAGTTCTGGGATCAATATCCCTCAATGAGACCATCAACACAACCATTAATACCAACAATAGTCCTGGGATCAACATCCCTCAACGAACAACCAATACGAATCTCAATATACGAAGCCTCAACGTACAACATATACAACAACACAACATAATAATTATCTTATAACTGAACAATACGTAAATTACCTCAAAGCCGGAGACAACATCCTTTCCACGAACAACATCCCTGAACGAATACACAGTTATACGAATAATCTCAAATAAGGTACCATCAATTCAATACCAATAAACCTTTATCCCGATAATTATGTCATTACTATAACTATCCCCGATATCCGATATTCTATATCTTTGACCAAAGATAACTCACGTCTTCCTTGAACACAATTAAATCATATACCTTATGATTTAATCGAAACCAGAGCTCGATATACAAACCATTATCCCGACAACTTACATTTCTAAAAACATTGCTATACGAATTATAAATGAAATGAAAACGAAACCATTCATCAAATATTATAAACTGAACAAGTATAAACTTGCCTCGATACCGATACCACGAAGCCGTTACCAAAATCCATCGCCTTCGTTTACAAGCTCCTCAGCCCCGGCCAAAATCAATCTAGGAACTCTTCGGCCTTAACCGCAACATAACGATCATAATCCATGATCAAAACATCACAACCTATTGCAATAACCGATTAACACACATTCGATAAAAATCAATAACCGACACACCCTATCAACGAACTCAACAGTTCAACGAAACCTCGATCATATACATAAATCCAAATAATCCAACTCAGCAAATACGAACTCATATCCACAATACAAGCCGTAACTCGATGATCACAACTAACAATCAATAACCGATCAACAAACACAACGGTTCTACAATATCCTAATTAAACACAAATCCGAACAACCAAATCAATCGATCATGAATTCAAAACCATAACACAATTCATAATCCGATAATCATATCAATAATCAATTTAACCAAGTCTAAGCATTACCGATTCCATATTCAATCTTAAATACGATTACAAGTTTCCTCCTTGTATAATCATAATTAAACCAATTACCGATTATCATCATCAATCCGGACGATCCGATTAATTCAATATTATAGATAATCATATTCCAAGAGTTTCAAATATTTTCATTATCCGAATTGAACACTTGTTCAATACGTATTGTTGTTATCCGAAATATTATCCAGAGATGATATGCTGGAATGGACGAGTAACAAACAAAATGCGAGAGCACATCCGTGGGGAAGTAAATAATAAAAGATTTGTCGGGGTTGTTAGTCCCGGGCTTAAATGCTCTCGCGAGATATTATTAATATGAATACTTGTGAGTACAAATATTAATGTTAGAGTACAACTACAATGAGTGTAAAGACCCTAGTTATCTTAGCTTTTGAGAGCTGAAGATTTCCGGAAGAACCACATATGAAGCTCTGTGAGTTCTTGTTACAAAGATGAGGAGTTCTCTGTATTATTTGTTGTGTGTAATCGTGTTAACATTGTCACTATCTCTTTGCCAATGCTTTAGGCCTCCTAATTATAGGAGAAAAGGTTGCTGGGATGTCTCTGTCAACCGCAGGCGATCGCCGTTCCTTTCATTTAAATAAGGCGGGCGATCGTCCCAGCACGTGGGACTGTTTCCTTAAAGTCCGCAGCTGCTGCTGGCAGCCAAATGCGCGAACCAATGAGGAGGCGACAGGTGCCTTGGGAGGTCCCACCTAGGACCTTTAGGCGGGTCTGTCGGTAGATGAGGCCGTCCTTATCACTGACAGCTGCTGATGGGCTGGAGTAGGTCCTGTTCTTGCGGCGCCTTTTGCGGATCTGCACGTGGGCCTTCACCTGAGATTCGGTATTCGCAGACTTTGACGGGTGTCGGATTCACACGTGGCATGGGACGGTCGTCACTGGTCGGACATTAGAGGCGATCACCAGATGCCAATAGACGATCGCCTTGGACGTCCACCGCTAGGCGCTTGCCCAGCATTTATCTTCTTTGGTTAACTTCCGACCACTATGCCGATCGCCATCGAGGCATATAAATCGCCGCACAACAATTGCCCCCAGCTCGCTCTGATGTTGAAGACGTGGGGTGAGATGGCTATGCTGGCACTCGCTTGTTTTAGACGAGCGACTCATCTTCTTATGAAGCGGACGATTGTCTCCCGGACGAACTGATTTTGAATTTGGCCGATCTCCTCGGACGTTTGAAAGAGCGGGAAGTGGAGGGGGGCTTTGAAATGTCACTAGGGCACGCGTCGTGCTCCCGTTGGGGGAGTCCGGTGCTTTTTGTCAGACTTGTCGTCTGGCGTGCCCTCAAAACGACGCGTACGCGGATTTCAAGGGCTATATTAAATGCGTCTCACCCGACGGTTGCATTTCAGCCCTCGAGATTCCGCTTATTTTCCCAGAAGTCCCTGCTCTCACCTATAAAAGGGGCTAGGGATACTGGGGTTAGATCTTTATGCGCTCTTGCCTTAGAAGAAGACTTAGCTTAAATTTTTTGAAGCTTTGTGCGCCGATCGACATTCTCTCTAGGTAAGAACAAAAACTTTTCTCCCCCCTTTCTCTTTGAACATGTCTGGAGGAGGATCCACCATGTACGAGGCGGGTAGCACTTCCATCGCCACGACTTCGACTGCTTGGGATGAAACCTCCGCGGATTTTCACGTGGAGACAGCCGTCGAGGCCATTCGCGCTAGGATTGAACCCGCGGAGGTTGAAGAGCTTTTCAACGAGGCTGACACGGCGAGGTCGGCGGCGGCGGAGCAGAGGCGCTCGCCGGTAGACGAGGATGAGGCAGTGAGACTGTACTGGGAGCAGAACAGTGTGTTCGGCCGGGCCTTTCTGGAATTTGCCGAGCTTATGGAGAGGCTGGCCGGACCACGTCCTCAGTTTGATTTTCACGCATACTCTGTCGCCCACCTCTATGAACCCGTAAAGCGGACGTCATTTCGGGCCGCGGACCGCTCCCCGTAGACCCTCGGCCAGATCAAGAGTTCAGCGACTAAGAAGGACTTGAGTCGTTGGAGGGTGGAGTTCCATGTCCCCTCCGATGTTTCACTGTATGTGCCCGCCGAGAACGAGCGCACCGACCAACCTCCTGAGGGTATGGTCGCCGTTAACGAGTTGATCATGGTGGCTGGATTGCAGTTCCCATTGCCGTTCGCCATGTCATATCTGTTGACCGCCTGGAATGTGGCGCTGCTCCAACTGACGCCGAACACCTCGTTGCAGATCGTCAGCACTTTGACTCTTTTTGGCGGTCACCGGCTGTTCCGTCTTCCTTCTGTGCTGGAAATGAACTACCTCTTTAAGCTGACGGCACAGAAGGGTTCAGTTAGCGGCTACCGCATTCGGGGTCGCATGGGCCGGGTGGTCCTTGGGGTGCCGAACATGGTCCGGGGCGACCTGACAAAATGGTGTTCTGTCGGCGGAGCGTGGAAGTCGGCCGCGAGCGACAAACCCGAGGATGAGTTGGATATCCCCACCTGCTTTCGGAAGAGGAATCCGAGTAAGGGTTTTAACGCTCCCTTTGTTCGGATACAACTTGAACTGATCTGATTTGGTTTTCTTTTGCAGGCTCCCTTGTTCCAGCGGCCGGCGACCTTCCATTTGACTTTTCGATCGTTTGGGAGCGAATCCATGGTCTTCCAGATAGTTACATTGATGCTCGCGTGATCAAGAACGAAGCTCATTGGTTGGGCGCTCGGTTGTTTTGCTTTCCCCGCCACTTGAAGGTCCCAGGTACAAATGTTTACGATCTCCTTTCTACTTTTCGATCGCCTTTGATTGATAGAGATATCTAACCTGGTTGAATGTCTTCTTTGACAGAGATCTACTTCCCCCACTATTCCGAGCCGCCGAGCGAGATTGCTATGTCGAAGCCTGGCCTTATGAATCGTCTCCGCCAAGGGAAGAAGGCGGGCCGTGCCCCTGCCGCGACAACATGTCCTATCCCCGAGGCGAGACCTCTCATGGTGCCGATCGTCGAGATGGAGACTCGGGAAGAGGAGCAGCTCCAGCGCAACTGCAAAAGGCGGAGGCCGGAGGCGCCTTTGCCAACTGTTGCTGCTGAAGCGCCCGCAGTGGTGCCACTGGTCGCCGCGCCTCTAATTTCTGCAGTTCCAATGGCGGAGGGGCCTACGCCCTCAACGGCCTTCCTACAGGCCATGGCAATCGCTGACGCCCAGACCCCGCGGGGCAAGCCTTATTTAGGCCATGACCCCGAGAAGGTCGAAAGGTAAGTATGGTTGATCTTGTTGAGTTAAGTCACTTGTGTAGGGGACATACTAACTCCTTTGTTCTTGGTGCAGGGTCCGTCTTGCCGACCCGAACTGCTCACCGATGGTGTTGGACTTCCTCGCGAGCAGGTCTCCCCGCGAGCCTAGCGACGTCCCTCACTACGTCTCTCAGGCTATCTCCTCCCTCCCGAAGGCTTGGACGACCGACCTAGATGCGATCGCGCGCCGGCGGTCCGGAGACACAATGCAGGCGACTCTTGCCCTGACCCTCCAAGCGGTGACGATGGCCGCTCAAGCTGTGAAGGATTATGAGGGGGTAAAAACGCAAAAAGTCTAAGAAATTCTGGGCTGAAAATGAAGTCTGAAACTCCATACGGGCGTACAAATAAAGTTATGGCCGTAACTCACACAGAAACTGATGCAAAAAGCTGAAGCCATGTTACGTCCGTAACTTCCAAAGCATACGGCCGTAAGTCCTCTATGTTACGGCCGTAACATCTGAAAGTTACCGCCGTAACTCTTGACAGATGTATGATCATTTTTAAATCTTTTATGCTTTTGGCCTATTATTGAGGGGATGGCTGGCCTTGATCCGGTCTAATGTAATAATGCTGGAGTTTTGGAGCTATTAAATGACTTTAGGTGTATAAATACACCCCTTGGATCCATCATTAATCATCATTCATCTTATATTTTTCCTACTTTGTAATATTTTGTGTGAAGAACACATTTGTGTTCTTGAGTGATTTATGTAATAGTGGTTTAAGTTATGTTGTTGACGGAGTTTATTTCTTCTTTCTCCTTTATCTACTAAGGGAGTTAGTATCAATTTTTTCCCTTTTTCAACTAATAATGACCACTCAAGCTTGTAATATGTTGAATAAAGCCTTCATGGGCTAAGTTATCCTTAGTTGGGATTATAAACAAGGTTTGTCATGTTATTTAAGTTTCTATAAAGATCTATTATGGATTACTTATTATTGTGTGTGATTTTCATTGTTTTACCAATTTTTATTTATTTGGCCAATAACTGATGATATTTATGGTCTTCATATGTTTCGAAAGAAAATATGTTTGATTAGATCAAATGATCTTCACTCTAAGTTGTTATAGGAGATAGAAATATACCTCCAGACCTTAGATGATTCTTTGAGTTATTTTCATAAAACCTAATGCTATGTATTGAATCCAATCAACATAAAAATATAGTGGATTGATTCAATATATAAGGGGCGTTTTGACATTCGAAAGAGGAACCGTCTTTTTAAGGAAAATCCAATCTACACAACATTATAAGTAAATACATCTTATGATCTCCTATACATCTTCTATAACTAATGATGAACTATGTTTGTAATCCCAACTATTTCATTTTACCTTTTATTAATCTATTATTAGTGCAATGTTTCATTTCCTTTGATTTTAGAACTATTATTACATTTTCCTTGCAATTGTCAAACCAAACTCTTAAATTGTGTATTTCACTTATCTAAATCTCTATAACAAATATAAAAAGTATATAATTCAATATATAATCTAACTTCCTCATGGGATCGATAAACCGGACTCAAAAAGTCCACTTGCTACTTGATACGATATCGTGCAGTTGCGATAGTTACACAAAAGACGTGTCAGATGCACGTCGAGGTTGACCCCCGCCTTCCGGTTTTTGGGTCGAACTACTCTAGTGAAAATATTAACATCACAAGCACATCCCTACTAAATCCTCAAGTCGAAGGTTCACGAATACCTATGACAACCTTTCAATTCCGTCATTGACTGTCTCGAAGTAAAATCAGTGTGACAAATCGAGGGTGAGTCAGTTCGAGTATACTAATCTCATTAGCATACCTATAATGTGTGCTCCTACTAACCATGAACTTTAGTTGTTTGTTTCTTTGGTACAGTGGATTTACATTGTGTTAAGGGATTTATTCTCATAGTTGTTATTATCGTTCGTAGTAATTATCGCGTGTTGGTGCTCGGCGGAGTCGGAGGATTCATAGACGATTCGTGCCAACTTACTACAACCAGTTTTCCGTGCTTGCGACTATTCGAGGCAAGTATCTTGCCCATACATTTTGTATTTCATAGATGTAATATTTGGTAATTGACTATGTGCTTTGAGATTAATGAGTTCTATGGATATGTTGTAACGTGGTCGTGAACTGAAGTATGTTGTTGTTGGCCACTTAAGTATACTGGATATAGTTTGGAAAATAGTTTAAACAACAAACTGTACGGAATCTAAATCTGAGTGCGTAGCGGAAGTCTTGGATACAGTTAGTTGCAGTGGATACAACAACGAAGTATTTGGTGTATACTTAATATATCACAGTAATTTAAAACAGTAAAAGCTAAAGGTAAATGACACAGTAATTTAAGTGGTTCGAGGTAAACCCCTCTACGTCCACTGGTCCTCCACACAGGAGTAAAAAGTTTATTATAATTACTGCGTACAAAACTACGTAATTATAAACAAACCTATCCTTGTATCGTTCACACAGATTGATACAAAGAATGTCACTTTCAACCGTTCACACAGATCGGTTAAAGCTTTCTTCTTGACTAGCTTCTTCACACACAGTTCAAAAGCTTCGTCCTTATTCGTCCCACACAGGTCAGAATAACTTGTTGAGTTCACACAGAGCTCGGTTTTTACACAGAGGTAAAAGGTAGGTAACCAGGTAAGAACAGCAGCTTTGAAGTTCTTGAGCTGATGATGGTTGTTCTTGATGTTGAGCACTGTATATCTCTTTCGTTCTAACTTGCAGTATGCTTTGGAGATATATTTGCTCTGATGATAACTTTGATAGCTTGAATGTTAGGTTACTTCGGTAACTGATCTTCAATGTCTTCATAGGATATATATATAGTCTCTGAAGAAAGTATCCGTTGAGATGTATCCGTTTGAATAAGATTTCCTTCAACGGGAATATGACATGATCCGGATTTCGCGGGATTCTGAAGATCTGAAGACTGGCAGTATTTAAATACTTTATCCTTGAGTATTTAAATACTTCTTTGTTCAACGGGACTTGACTTGTGTTCTTTCTTGTCCTTTTGTGAACTGTATGGAAGATGACTGTGTTTAGGGTGTCGAGACAGTTTCCATACTTGGTCTTTTAACAAGACTACTTGCTTTACTCAAGAGATTCACTTATTCTGATTCGAGGCAGGTCTTCGATACAGGATAAAGCCTCAAAGCTTCGATACGCTTCCTTTCAGTATTTGGCATATATGTCAAAACCTCTAAATAACATTCGATACAGGGATTCGAGTATCCCGGCTGTTTCGATACAGGGTGTTTGTTTTCCCAACAATTTCCCCCTTTTGGACAATTTGCCAAGACTAACTTACTTAACTCTTCGAGTCTTCTTGATGATGCCAAAACCTTCTTCATGAAGCATTCTTCTTTGATGACTTCTGGCAGATTTCTTGGTCTTTTGTCAAAAGGTCTGACTTAGTGACATAGTCTACAATAATGAACTGCTCGCAGGCACGTTCGATACAGTTTGAGATTTATTACAACTTAAGCCTATGATTGGCGCGCAGGCACAATCTTACAATGTATTCTAAGTTTACAACTGAAATTATGAACTGTTCGTAGACTAGTTCGTGCAGCTTATTTTTCAATCAAGTTTATCTAACTTGAGATTCCTATCAAACAATTTAAGTAATCATACATAAACACAGTAGGTTACGAGTTGTAATCTTTCAAGACAAACAAACTATTTTATTGATATTCAAAAATGATTGAGTACAAAGTTTGCTGTTTCGAATAGAAATTACAAAAACAAAAACAATATACATAAATTTCAGCTTTTTAGCGATAATCCGCATGCCTCCATGGTCTTTTTCCGGGTTCGTTCTCGGTGCCGCGCCACCAGTTTTGAAGTGAATCATTGCCTCGATCCTGGTAAATCGCTCTTCCTTCATGTGAACGATCAAAGGCAAGTATCCAATCTTCTGGATGGGTGACCCGATCTCCTCTTCTATGTTTTGATTTCATTTCGATTTGGAGAGGGAGTTTACCTTCTTCTAGCATCTTCGTAAACTTATCTGCCGCTTCCGCTAACGTTTTATAATTTTTGAAGATGGCGGATTCCCTGATGAGTCTGACAAAATATCTCATCAGTTCATTCTTCCTCCAGTGCTTCACTTCGTCGGCAGTTGGGTTGCGGTTGGTCGGCAGACGTATTTCCGAAGGTCTCTGAATAAGAGTTTGCCAAGGGACATTGGGGTCATGGAATTCCGGTCTGGAGCCTGAAATTTTAAAACTTTGGGATTGAGGTGCTAGCTTGTTCAATTCGGGCAAGATACTGCTCGAGCGGCCTCAAATTCCCTTTCTTGTTGCAGCCTTATTCTCCTTGCAGCTTCTCGTGCCTCTTCCCCCTTTTTGGCTTCATCAAGACTTTGCAGGATTTCAAGAGCGGCGTCCTGTTTGGTCTCGATGCTGGTTATTCTTTCAACAAGGGAGGAAAGAGTCTGCGACATTTCTTGAATGCATTTGTCGTGAGCACGCAGTTTAGAGCTATTCTCAATCATTGCACAGGCGGTCTTGGCTTCAGCAATCCTTGTCTTTGTAGCTTCCTCCTTCAGCAGTTGCTTCTGTTTATCTTTCATGATCTTCAAGGCTTGCTTGAAAACTTCTGGCGAAAGGATGAATGCGTCGACAACTCGAGATACTTCGTGTTGAAGAGTGGTCATTTCTTCGACGGCAGAGGTGTGCATCCAATTCAGTACCTTTTCAACGGAAGATAGAGCGTTTACTGCATCTTGGATAAATACAGTCTGAAGGCCAAGAGCTCGCAGGCGCTCTTTACGTGCAGCAGAGGTCGGAGAATCTGGTTGGGCGAAGTCTGCAGCGCCGTTCAATCTTCTTACATTCACGGATGGACGTGAAGTAAGTTGGACATCCTCAGGTTCGGTACCGTCCTCGGATTCCATTGTTGAAGGGGCGGGAGCAGCTTCCTGTGGTTCGGCGACAGTTGGTGGAAAAGCTTCCTGTTGCGAAGACTCTTCAGCAATCATGGGTGCAGGAGGGACTGAATCCTCCTGTTGGCTTTCAGGAATAGCTTCTTTGGTCGCAGCAGGCTCGGGTGCCTGTTCCAAAATTTCTTGAAGTTCCTCGACTGGAGGGACTGAATCCTCCTGGTCGGGAATGTTCTCGGGCTGTGGCGAAGGGGGATTTGCTTGGGTAGAAGGCCCTTCGTCTTTTCTGGGTGGAGAGACGTCTCGGGCTTCAGCCTCTTCACGGCTCATTCTCAGACCTGCTTGTAGAGCATCGTCGTTGTCGTCTGAGTCATGATCGTCGTCATCTTTTGGATTAATGGGAGAATCCTCTGACTTCTTCTTTCCTTTTCTTCGGGCGTCAGATTTGTGCAGCAGGTGGCTTTCAATTAGATCCTTGCACGAGGAGTTGTCCCATCGAAGCAGGGCCTCAATTTCAGTTGAGTCTGTTACTTCGGAGACGAATCGCTCTTCGTGGCTCCATTCGCTCCAGTTGTACAGTGTGTCGTACGGAGCTAGCCTATAGCCTTTCCATTGCAGGAATCTTTCGTACGCGTGTTCAATTTGAACCGAAAGAAGTGTTTGATTTATGATCGAGTCAGGGGAGGGACTTCGAATAACGTCTGGAGACGCTGTTTCGAGGGATTCCTGTACAGGTATGGGATCCTGTACGGAAGATGGGCTCCTTGCAGGGGATGGTGCCCCGAAGGATGATGGATCCTGCACGGGTGTGGGATCCCGCAGAGGAGAAGTAGCTTTTGGCTCCGAATGGGCATCCGACTCGCTAAAGTCTTGAGCGTTGGCAGATGTCTCTATATCCGTCGTAGCCGCCAAAGGCTCGGGATCTACTGTCGATGCAGTAGGAGACACCTCTTCCACAGGGGTTGGGCCCTGGGGTTCTTCATCAGTGGGTTGCGCCACGGGCGAGACATCCTTGGAGTGCTTGGCTTTGATTTTTGAGAGCCTCCTGAGTCTCTTCTTGGACTTCTCACCAGCAGAGTGTTTCTGCCGTGAGATCGCTGCTTTCTTTGAAGATTCCATTTCGGGACCTTCACGGTTTCATCTCTTGGGTTGGCGAAATAGGCATGTGCCTGGTTCTCGGGTGGTTGCAATGCATGGTGCTCGTTATACGCAGAGGGTTTGACACCTCCTAAGTATATCCTCGAGCTATTTTTCTTTGCATCGGCGATCAGTTAAATCACCGCACTTCGCCGAATGTAGTTCAAGATTAAACCAAAGGATTTCTTTTGGGTGGCAGGTTTGCACACCTCTTCTTGAAGACGTTTGAATGATTTGGCACCAATTGACCTTTTCACAGTCAAAATAGCTACCATCATCCCGAACCTTAAATTCGTGCACATCTCGAACGCACCGGTTCGGTTTTCAATGATCCCGAGCAAAAGTCATGAAGATAAACAAAATGAAGAAGAAAATTTTTCTTGTGACAAGTGGTTGTCACCATATCAACCACTTTGGACCCCGTAAAAGTCCATAAAACTTGGTAATAAGCTCTTGAGACCCGAACGTCTCAAGTTGGTCCATGGTCGGGCCATCGGTGGGCGGCTGTAGATTCTCTCGAGTAGGTCGCGATTGATGCGATTTCCACTCCCTGGATTGCGGTGATGTCGGCAACATGTCCTCCCTGGGCTAGTGACAGAAAACGGACGGCGGCGTTGAGGTAGAATTCCTCAACCGGATGGGCGTCGTATTTGTCGGCGGTCTTGCTCCCGGCGATAGAGACCTTGTTGTTCAAGACGAGTAATGATATACTCCATCGGTTCTGAGTCGTTGGTTTCCGAGAGAATACGCTCGATGATGACAGTTTGGAGAAGATCCGGCCATCAATGATGTTGGAGGATTTCTTGAGCAGGGAAGAATATTGACTAGCCATTGATGTTTTCTTAAAACAAAGGTGGAAGAAAACAATAAATTCACAGTGAATATGCGAAAAATATGTAAGTTGTTTGCTTGAGAACTCTTGTACTTGCGAAAGCGTAAAGAGTCTCTAATGGCGATACTGATCCTTTTATACTTGGGCGCGAAATAGGGTTTTGCAGAGTACGAATGGTCGATTTTAAGGGATGGGAACCGATTTTGAAATCAACGGTTAGGATGTACTGAGTGTAACTGGTACGCTAATCCATTAAAAGGTTTAAAAATAGAGCGGGTCCCACTTCTGACATAGGTTGATACCCTAAATGCCTAAAACGGCGGTTTAAAAATAATAAATAATTTAAAAACATCGCGGCTTTTGAGATTCAGTTGTCCGGATGTCGTGTAAGGCATTTAATGAACATGACGTTTGACGTAAAAATAGGGCACGTGGACAAAAATTATTTTAAAAAGGAAATAATATTATATTATATACTGAATCGAAATCCTATAGCATGTCTTTGTTCTCCGCCGATACGTCTGACGTTCCCCCTTAAAAAGGTACTAATAGGTTTTAAATTCCATACAAGAATATTTGGATTAATGCCGTATTCATGGGTCCTACAAGATTCCCCTTAATTATTGCACACACCAAATTGGTAGGATTCATATGCCTTCGTTCGCTACGATCGTATTGATGATTCTGAGTGTACAGATAATTAATGTTGGATACAGTATTCACAGGTCTTACATAATTCCAACTCAATAGTTGATTAAAAACAGTAAATTACTTACAGGAGTTTGGCCGTAGAATTCCCAGTGCTGCTCGAGCATGTTGATTCTTGCTGTGTCTAGAGGCTTTGTGAAAATGTCTGCCAGCTGGATGTCTGTATGAACTTTTTCCAGTCGAACATCCTTGTTCTCGACATGATTCCTGATAATATGATGCTTCATGTTGATATGCTTAGTGCGCGAGTGCAGCACAGATTGTGCGTGATTGCAATTGCACTCGTGCTATCACACATGATTGGAGTCTCTCTAGCATCGATTCCATAATATGACAGCTTGTTGCCGCATCCAAAGGATCTGCATACAGCCTACCAGAAGATAGTACTCTGATTCACCGTGGAAAGAGAGTTAGCCAATTGCTTCTTACCGAACCAAGATACGAGTCTAGGTCCGAGAAAGTGACAAGTTCCACTTGTACTCTTCCTATCTAGCTTGCGACCTCCGAGATCCGAGTCATTGTATCCAACTAAATCGAATCCGCCTTCCTTAGGATACCACAGTCCTGCATCGACTGTTCCTTTAATGTACTTCAGATTCGCTTAGCCGTATTGAAGTGTGATTCCTTAGGTGCAACTTGGTATCTCGCACACACTCCAACAAAGAAATGGATATCGTGCCTGCTAGCCGTTAGGTACAGGAGCGAACCAATGAGCTTCCTGTAGAGTGATTGGTCAAACGGCTTTCCGGCTTCATCAGCACTAATTTGCACGGAAGTGCTCATGGGGGTTGGTGAGGATTTGGAATTGTTCATTCCAAATTTGTTGAGAAGCTCCTTGCTGTATTTCTCCTGGTTCATGAATATACCTGTAGGCAACTGCTTTACCTGCAATCCTAGGAAATAACTAAGTTCCCCCATCATACTCATTTCAAATTTGCTTTGCATGAGATGTGAGAACCTTTGACATAGAGCAAGGTTAGTTGAACCAAAAATAATATCATCGACATAGATTTGTACCATTAGAAGGTCATCACCTTCCTGTATCTTGAACAAGGTTTTGTCGATGACCTTTCTCAAATCCGTTGTTGGTTAGATATCGGGACAGTGGTTTCGTACTGTGCTTTAGGGGCTTGTTTAAGTCCGTATGCCGCTTTCCTTAGCCTGTAAACTAGATCGATACCGTCTGTGTTGGCAAACCCTGGTGCTTGTTCAACATAAACTTCTTCTGCAAGCTCTCCATTCAGGAAAGCACTCTTGACGTCCATTTGGTATACGATAAAACTCTTATGGGCGGCAAAGGCTAAAAATATCCTAATGGCTTCTAGTCTCGCTACAGGGGCGAAGGTTTCATCATAGTCGATTCCTTCTTCCTGACAATAGCCTTGTGCTACTAGTCTGGATTTGTTCCTTATGATAAGTCCATTTCGATCCTTTTTGTTTCGAAATACCCATTTGGTTCCTATAACCGATTGGTGTGTCGGTCTGGGTACAAGATACCATACATTGTTTCTTTCGAAACCGTTAAGCTCTTCTTCCATAGATGTTATCCAATGAGAATTGTTAAGAGCGTCTATGGTCGAAACAGGTTCGGACTGGGCTAAGAATACAGCGATAGTGCACATATTGAGTCTCCTAAGTTCGGATTGAGATTTCCATTCAGGAAACTGTGAAACTTCAGCATTAGATTCTTCTTGTGCACAAAGTACATTTCCTTGTGTACTCTGTATTCTCCTACGAGTAGAAACACCTGCATTAATGTTTCCAATGATCAGCTCTTGCGGGTGATCTCTCAACCATCTTCGGTCGGGTTCTAGTTCAGGATCCCGCATCAGACGAAAGTTTCAGGTACAGGCTTGTACAGCTCGGCTTATGCAGATACGCCTTCATCCACATCGATTCTTACAGCTGCGGGGTTGATTTCTAAATCAACGACAGGTTCTATGGGTGTAGGTGGATCCAAAATAGATAGATGGTGAATGTCTTGAGTGATATCATCTACTCCTGTAGGATCATGGTGTGGTTCGTCGAACACTACATGAACTGATTCCTCGATCATCAGCTTCCTTTTATTAAAGATTCTGAAAGCTTTGCTGACGGAAGAGTATCCTACGAATATTCCTTCATCTGATTTTTCATCAAAGGTTCTAAGTTGGTCCTTCCCATTGTTCAATACATAACACCTGCATCCAAAAATGTGAAAATACGAAACTAATGGAGTTTTGTTATTCCATACCTCATAAGCTGTTTTGTTGTGGTGCTTGTTGACGATACAGCGGTTTTGAGTGTAGCACGCTGTATTGGTTGCTTCTCCCCAGAAACGCTGTGGCAATTTGCTTGCGGCAATCATTGTCCGTGTTGCTTCTTTCAACATCCTATTCTTTCGCTCGGCAACACCATTTTGTTGAGGTGTACGGGCAGCTGAGTATTCGTGCTGTATTCCATACTCCGAACAGTATTGCTCTATAAAGCGGTTAGTAAATTCAGTACCTCTGTCGGAACGAATGCACACGATACTCGACGCCTTTTCATTTTGCAACTTCCTCAGGAGCTCGGGCAGCCTTGATGTTGTTTCCTTCTTCTTGCGAAGAAAGATCGTCCAAGCATACCTGGAATAATCATCAACAACGACCATGCAATATTTCTTACCTCCCAAACTTACTGGGTCTAAAGGACCGTAGAGATCCATGTGTAGCATTTCCAACACTCTTTGGGTTGAAAGGTAGGATTTGCTTTTCAGGGTTGACTTGATTTGCTTGCCTTTCTGGCATGGTCCGCAGACGTTGTCCTTCTTGAATGACACATCTGGCAAACCTCTAACCATACCCTGTCTTGAAAGCTTGTTGATCGTCTTGAAGTTGACGTGAGACATCCTCTTGTGCCATAACCAGCTAAGATCTGCAGTGCCTTTGGCAACAAAACATGGAATTGAGGAGCTCATAGGCTTCCAAACAAGAATGTACATATTACGATCTGCTTCCTGTAAGCACAACTTCCTTGGTTTGGGTGTTCTTGACTCTACAAATGATCTATATAGAACTTCACCGATAATCGTTTATCACGTAATCGGCTAATACTAAGTAGATTATACTGTAAGCCTTCAACATATGCAACATCGGTGACCTTGAATTTTCCGACAAGTAGGTTTCCTTTCCCTCTTGTTCTTCCTTTAGACTTATCACCGAAGCGAACTTTTGGACCGCGACCTTCTACAAAATCAGATAGCTTGCTCCTATCTCCAGTCATGAGACGAGCATCCACTATCGAAGTACTGTATCCTCCTCTAGGATGTCTGTAACAAAGAAATTAGGTAGATTTAGGTCCCCTTTGATTTTTGGGTCCATATATGTTAGTTCCTTTAGGTACCCAAACTTTCCTGACAGCAATTGGTTTACTGTAGGATGTACTCGGTATAGTGTTGCGATATCTACGGGGGGCATATCCGTAGTTGTTATAATTATGATAATTACTATGCATGTAAAATTCAGGGTTATTATTATTATTCCAGTACGAGTGCCGTCTAGGAGGTGGAGCCATTTTCCTAGGCCTAACAGCTTGTCTTCTGGGTCTCCAGTTGGATTCCCAATGCTGTTGTTGATACCGAATCGGCATCTCGTCTTGAGGGATAACGGGGCTCCTGTATCCAATACCTAGGCGCACTGTACTGAGGGTACTGCTGTGCGGGCCTTTGGTGGTTGGATACTGCTTTCTTTCTGAATGACTGCCGGCTTTGATGATATACTTGTGGAGCATGCTGTAGATTACGCCTTCTGAGTGGTTGTTGGTTCCACTGTCTCGAATAGTAGAGTTGAGGGGGCGGAATTGCATCCTTCGGTTTTCTCGGTACAGCAGGTTCCTTTATGAGACTAGGAGCATCTTCCGATTCTGGAATGTGTTCCACACTCTTGACGAACACTGTACTAGTTTTCCCTTTATTCGAACATGAGCTGTATCCTAAGTCACTTTTATCATGAGAATGTTGCCCAGTGCTTAGAATTTCTTCCATTCTTTTGGACGATTTTTCAAAAGACTTCAGAATGGTCTCAAGTTCAGTTTCTCGCTTCTCGAGAGTTGTGATTTTGGTTTGTAGTAGAACCAAATCATTTGTCTTGCTCTCATTGTGGGTTTTAACCTCATTTAGTTCATGAGCAAGTTGATGATTGCTCTCCATGAGTTTTTCAAAATCGACCTTGCTGGTTTCACAATCAAGAGACATATTTTCATAATTTATTTTCAGCAAGTCATTTTCATCTTTCAGCTCTAGATTTGTTAATTGAAGCTGTATATTCTCAGTTTTTAGAGTCTCATGGGCCTTTTGAATGTTTTTAAACTCATTCATCATATTTTCGAAAGTATGAGATGCATTAGATGGAATAGCTGAGGTTGAACTTACCTCATCGTCGCTGTCTTCATCTTCTGGAACATCTTTGGCCATAAAGCACATGTATGCTTTATCATCGAACTCATCGTCAGATGAATCACTTTCAGTGACCACCTGAAGACATTCTGCTGATTTGGATGGTGTGGGGGAGGCTTCTGATTCTCCAATCAGGGCCTTGAGCTTGTCTTTCCAAGCACGTCTTCTTTCATCTCTCTCTTGTTGCTCGGCCTCAGGCAATCTTTGGACTTTGGGATGAGGACATTTGTTTGCATAATGGCCTGGTTTCCTGCAGTTATAACACAGGTTAGCATCACCAGATGATGTTTCGGTACTTACCTTGTTGACAGGTTTGGGCCTGTAGGGAGTCTTTCCAGACTGTTTGATGAACTTTTTGAATTTATGCATTAGAAGCGCCATTTCATCTTGTGACAGGATGTCGTCGTCACTGTCAGCATTCTTGTGACCGGGCTTCGACGAGCTAGGCATGCTGTGTCGACGGTTCGATACAGCGGCGAGAGCTGTGACCTTTGAAGGAGATTCTTCAGCTTTCTCTCTTCTGTCAATGTCATACTCAAAGGCTTTAAGGTCAGAGAAGAGATCAAAAGTGGATATTTCATTAAGATTACAGGATACACGCATAGCTGTGGTCTTAATGTCCCATCGGGCTGGGAGAGATCTGAAAATTTTTAAGTTCTTCTCCTTTTGGGTGTAAATCTTGCCCAACGCTTCAAGTTCACCAACAATACCAGTAAATCTGAGGTCAAGTTCCTCAAGTGTTTCCGTTGGTTTCATTTCAAAAGATTCAAATTGCTGAGTAAGTTTTGAAATCTTGTTTTCTTTTGAGAGCTCAGTTCCCTCACAAATTAACTTGAGTTTATCCCAGATTTCTTTGGCTGTTTTGCAGCTCTTTACCTTTGAGAACGTGCCTTTGTCAAGAGTGACAAATAACGCGTTCTTAGCCACGTTGTCAAGATTGGCTCGCTTCCTTTCATCTGTTGTCCATTGCTCGCGTTCTTTCTCGAGCATTTCAGCATGGGCTTGGCCCTCAATCCTTGCGGCTGGATTGACCTTCATGATCTTGATCGGACCGTCCTGTATAACAAAAATCATCTCTTCGTGCATTGCTGCAAGATGAGCTTCCATTCTAATTCTCCAGTCGTCAAATTCGTTAATAGAGAACATAGGGACTTTGTTAATCATAGAAGTATCCATACTGATAATATAGGAATGAAAGAGACTGTTTTGAAAATAAGTGATTTGAATCTGATTCGGTTAAAAAGAAATACGACTGATTCTTTTTAGAATCAACCGCTCCGATACCACTTGTTGGCCACTTAAGTATACTGGATACAGTTTGGAAAATAGTTTAAACAACAAACTGTACGGAATCTAAATATGAGTGCGTAGTGGAAGTCTTGGATACAGTTAGTTGCCGTGGATACAGCAACGAAGTATTTGGTGTATACTTAATATATCACAGTAATTTAAAACAGTAAAAGCTGAAGGTAAATGACACAGTAATTTAAGTGGTTCGAGGTAAACCCCTCTACGTCCACTGGTTCTCCACACAGGAGTAAAAAGTTTATTATAATTACTGCGTACACAACTACGTAATTATAAACAAACCTATCCTTGTATCGTTCACACAGATTGATACAAAGAATGTCACTTTCAACCGTTCACACAGATTGGTTAAAGCTTTCTTCTTGACTAGCTTCTTCACACACAGTTCCAAAGCTTCGTCCTTATTCGTCCCACACAGGTCAGAATAACTTTTTTGAGTTCACACAGAGCTCGGTTTTTACACAGAGGTAAAAGGTAGGTAACCAGGTAAGAACAGCAGCTTTGAAGTTCTTGAGCTGATGATGGCTGTTCTTGATGTTGAGCACTGTATATCTCTTTCGTTCTAACTTGCAGTATGCTTTGGAGATATGTTTGCTCTGATGATAACTTTGATAGCTTGAATGTTAGGTTACTTCGGTAACTGATCTTCAATGTCTTCATAGGATATACATAGTCTCTGAAGAAAGTATCCGTTGATATGTATCCGTTTGAATAAGATTTCCTTCAACGGGAATATGACATGATCCGGATTTCGCGGGATTCTGAAGATCTGAAGACTGGCAGTATTTAAATACTTTATCCTTGAGTATTTAAATACTTCTTTGTTCAACGGGACTTGACTTGTGTTCTTTCTTGTCCTTTTGTGAACTGTATGGAAGATGACTGTGTTTAGGGTGTCGAGACAGTTTCCATACTTGGTGTTTTTACAAGACTACTTGCTGTACTGAAGAGCTTCACTTATGCTGATTCGAGGCAGGTCTTCGATACAGGATAAAGCCTCAAAGCTTCGATACAGTTTCCTTTACTGTATTTGGCATATATGTCAAAACCTCTAAATAACATTCGATACAGGGATTCGAGTATCCCGGCTGTTTCGATACAGGGTGTTTGTTTTCCCAACAGTTGTGTTCGTCTTGTGTGGTTATAAAAGCTCTCTTACCTTGACCTAGGGTTGTGTGTTGGAATGTGTACTTGTTTGCGTGACTATTGTCAGGATGATGTGTGATTCTGTTAGCTTACCATTGGGTTAATCACTCAGGTATGCACAAGAAAACTCCGAGGTTCATGCTTGCTAGCGTGGAACGAGAATAACCCCGGCAACGGCGCCAAAAACTTATTGTGAGGAAATCCCTCACACTATGCCGCAAGTGCACGGTATCAACAAGTAATAAAGTGATAATTAAGATATCGTTCCCTCGAGGACTATTTTCACTAAGTACCAAAATATAGTCGACTCGTAATTTTATTTGAAGAACAATTATATAGAATTTATTTCTAAACTAATTGCAGAAAAATAAATAATAATAGTAATAATAATAATAATAAGGGTGTAGGATTATGATTTTCACCTCAAACAATTAGGAATGATTTTTATTTAATTTCAATTCACTTTTATTCAATTAATTGTAAGGCAGGAATTCCTAAATTATTCTAAAGCCTTTCCCAAGGTCGATAGAAAATACTACGAATTATTAACTCGATATATCCCTATTCGAATTAGATAATTAATAGCTAAAACAGTTCAAGAATTCCCACAATAAATAGGCTTCACAATTCCCATGAGTATATCCCTATCTCACGAAAATCATGATTATTCTCACAAGAACTATGCCTAAATTTCATCTCCCGAATCCATAAAGACATTCAAAATAATTCAACTGTTGGCCAGACAATTAAAAAGCATTAAGAATAGTACGAAGAATCCAATTCAATAGAATAACGAGTAAATTAAAATAATAATAAATAAATCAAACCGTCATGTAATCGGCTACAATCACAATCCTACTAGAATAGATCTAGAAACTAAGATACGGAAAAACTAAGAAAAACCGTAGGGATCCGTGGTCTTGTCGTCGCCCACAAATCTCCTCCTTGTGTTCTTCGATCCCGCGATGTCTTCCTCTGTTTTGATGATCGATTCCCCCTCTGTTTTCAGCCCTTCAATGCTTATTTATAACTGTTATCAGCGTTCAAAACGCGTCCGTGTGATTAGGTCGAGAACAGGCTCCAAAATGGCGAAGAAACGTGGGAGGCTCAGCCAAAACCACCATGTGGGCCGCGGCTCACTTAATTTGTGCCGCGGCCCCTACTGCTCAGCGCTGGATGCCTGGGCACATATTTTCCTCCTGGGCCGCGGCTCACTTAAGCAGTGCCGCAGCTCACGGTACAGTGGGTTCGGCGCTTGCTGGTCACCTGCGTGAGCCGCGGCCCGCTTCCCTTGTGCCGGCCCTGTGCCAAAACGCCGTTTCGCCGTTTTTCGTCGTTCGAGCTTCCGGACTCCAATTTCCTGCAAAACATATAAGAATAGTGCATTAAAAGCTCATTTATGCAGATTTAGGCTCAAGATGGATATAAAATAATGATAAATAAGCGCATAAAAATACGCCTAACAAATACCCCCAAACTTGAGCCTTTGCTTGTCCTCAAGCAAAAATTATCAATTTTAAACAAAATGTATCGTGAATAATCATGCAAGTCCATAGTGCTCAACTTAATCAATATTATCCTGAAAATCTCAAAGAATAGTACAAGTATCGTAATAGCGAGTCACATCCAGGACACTGATTCCACTAAGTAACCAATTTCAGTCCTAATCAATCGTTCATGAAGAAAATCAAGCTCAAAGATTAACAAGCGTGAATTTAATCGACCGTCAATATGAAGGGTTAGATTAAACAAGACAATTCGCCCAGTCCCACAGTCCAGTGGCAAAATTCAAGAGTTTCATTATCAAAATTACTCCTAGGACAGCATTCCCTTATATATGATCAATAATATGATTCGAGTTAACCACTAGGTTTTGGATCTCGGGATATTTCATCGGGATGATCCTGTAATACCCTCGCCTTTACTATTGTATTTTCTGATTTAAACCAAGTATTTTCGCACCATATCTGTACTGTTGTAGCAAGTATATCGACGAATTATGTTAAGTTAGAATCATGGTCATTCATACTATATTAATTGTTGGGTGATATTGGGAGAATTCCATTTATGCATGTTATAGCACTTAACGTACGTTAAACTATCTTCTTTACGTACGCTATGTATGTAGCCTTACGTACGTAACATTCATAAGTTAACGTACGTAATGCGAGAGATCCATCAACAGCTCGCCTTTCGGCGGGTGGGGCCGAGCGGGGGTAGGTGGTCGGGAGTCGATCGCGACAGCCAAGTCAACGGCTATTACGTACGTAATAGCTATATATTTACATACGTAACGATTTGCGTGTTTTGAGGCAGAAATATCTGGTGAAATTGATTACGTACGTAACGTTCATGAGATTACGTACGTAAGGACTATAACATACGTTAACCCCTTTCGTTAACGTACGTAATGCCGAGTTCAGATTATAAAAACATGACTTGCCATTCATTTCCTGCTCGACCCATTCAACCTCCCAACTGAGAAAAATGATTCCTTTCCATGCCAACTCCGTTTCTAGCCCTTCTAAATTGTGTTGGAGCTTCAGCACTTGGGTTGTGACTTGGAGATTTGGAGATTGAAGTGTATCCCTTGAAGTGTTGGTGTTGTTCTTCATTTTGAGGTTGGTCTTTCCTTAACTCATATTAAATCTATGCTTATGATGATGTTAGTATATAAACACTTCACATAATGTTAGTTTAAGCTAGTGTAAACATGATAAGTTAATTGAATCATGCTCAAACTAAGTGAAGATTAACATTAAGGGTATTAGTATTACTTCTTGATGTACATAACTTCATAATATGATTGTGTTGATAATGATATATATAAAACCTGATGTATAACATGATAATCGGAAGTTGATTATAGTCTCAACACTAGGAACATGTTAAGGATGAAATCCTTAATGATTAGAGGTGGGAGATATTAAACTTGTCTTGAACATTCAATTGATTCTTGAAGGTAATATGGAACCATGATTTTAGCCTCTAAAACCAACACCTTTGTAATAAATTGTTGGAAGAATTATGTTAACCCTTTGAAGATGATCTTCATAAGATGGGATGAAGTTACCGAGTATCTAATGATATAACTAGGCTTTTAATAAATTCTTCAAAAGTAAAACAATGGATTTTGATAGAAGGAAGTTGTAATCTTCATATGATCTAGTTGATCGAGTTCATTGACAGCTTAAAAGGGTGTTAAATGCTACATTAATATGTTAATAATGTTCTTAAGAGGATTGTAGTGAATATGGTGATACAAATGCGGTAGACGAATAGCCGAATTCCATTTCATTAATCCATGTATGTTAAGAGACGTAAATTTAGATGATGTTCTTAGTTCACTAAAAACTTGAACTTATGCCTCATATAGGAATCAATTTTAATGTAATCGTTGGTAAAATAATGAAGAACGTAATTAAACACGAACTTATATCGTAATCGGAAGTGGCGATGATTTGAAAAGATGTTTTCACAATATTACATTGGTAATAAACTGGACTTCAAGTATTCGACATTAATGTTAGAATATGTGAATGAACATTAAAGTGATCAATAGGATAATTGATTTATTCAAGTAAATTACGAATATTATTTATGTAATAATACCATTATCGCATTTAATGTGTTGTTGAATGAATTACATTTCATTCAAGGTTGCTTGTTCACGTGAGTATTGTTAGACGAGGATACCGTTCGTTTGATCGTTCAAAGAAGGATTATTCATCTACGGAATTGAGGCAAGTTATCTTGCTTGGTTATAATGATGGTTGAATTCTTATGATTATTATGCATTTCGTGTGTATGAAATGTTCTGATAATCTATGATTTGTGATATGGTGATACCCTTATAATGGTGTTGGGATGATATACCCGAAATTACCGTTCTTGTTGCCGTTGGTCCTTTTGAGCTTTGTTGACACTTTGGTGAGTTGTTTGATTCCTTGATAAAGGTGTAATTCGCTGAGTTTCGTTGTCATGTTGTATCGTGACATCTCCGGAGTCATATCTGCGCACCGATTGGTTATGTGTAGGATTTTTAGCCGGGCACTTGATGATTATGCGTGGATGTTTTCTGTATTTAGATCGTGCACACGAGACGTAGTTCGTGAGGCTAATTAGGTACATCGTCCCACGTATATTCTGGATTCCGTATACGGGGTGGACATGTGCACGGACATATTTCCGGATCGGGCGTACTGTGACGTCTGTCTTGAGCCATATTATATGGTCGTTCGTATATCTGGTTATGTTCGACAGTTGGGACTGATTGTTTATACGCCTTCGGGGTATATTCAGTAGTCGATTGTTTTCTTTGAGATCCGTATATATATGAATTGTATAATGTCATGAGAATTATTATCATGTATAGCTGACCCCGTGGTTTGGGGCGAAATACTTGTATTTCAGGGCGAGGAAAGGGCAAGGCACAGGAGGAGCACAATGGCGACGGAGGGTTTTGAAGTATGCTATTTCGGGGGGCCCGAGTCTTTTGATGTTCGGTTATGTTTTATTGTGATTTTCATTTTATTTTGTGTCGGATGAATGTACTATAATCTGTTAGGTATTGCCCATCGTCATATGGTCTGTACCGAATTTGGATCCTGTGTACGTTGCTCGTATTAAAGACATGTATAACTTATACTCCACATCGGGGTTTGATAGATATTGTGGTACGGTGCCATGTTGTCAGGTTGTAAGTGTATATCGTGATATCGCCCGGTGGGTCCCGGTAGGGGTCCACGGCACTGTAATAGCCACTGGTTTCGGGCTGTTACAGATCCTAGGGTGGATTTTCATTCTCATGTATCGGGGAACCGTTTGACGTAAAAGACACTCATGGGGCACATGGATGCTTCTAGTTACTAAGCCCCCCTCTACAGCGGAGAAAAAACTCGAATAGCAATTCCCGCATGTCAAGGTTGCTGTTTTACGCGAGAGTAAACAATGGGTCACGTGAATACCCCCGGTTACTAGGCTTCCCATCATCGGTAATGCGATATTTCTAAATTATTAATCTATTCAGGGTCATCGTTTTACACGAGAGTAAACAACGGGTCACGTGAATACCCCCGGTTACTAGATTTCCCATCATAGAACAACTAATATCTCGACTTTTTGGAAAAACTATCCGACTCTAAACTCAATCCAAGTGCCAACAAGACTCATATTACTATACGACTAGCTACGCGAAAAGTTTAACCAAACGTATAAACGGTGATTTGAAAACACGTATGTCTCCTTTCTTATCTGCTAAAATTTCTACAAAAACGATAAAATTTCGGACCTAATTGAATACTCAATGTATGTATATCGCCGATCGCAACTCGACCAAAAGTCAACCATTTCTTCCAAGAGAAATCAGTATCGTAACATCAGTTTTACACATGGAAGCACGAAAAATTCACGTTTTTGAACAAAACCATCAATAGCATGCAAGGACAATAAAGCAATCGCAATTTATAAGCATGAAAAATTAAGAAAATTATCGCATGCTTCAATTTATTCCACTACACATAACATCATCAATAATAAAACTCATGTGAAAATAAAAGAGATAAGGAAAAGTGAAACTTATTCCAAATGTCTTCTTAACTCCATCACATGTCTGAGTGGAATCGTCTATCAATCCATACTTCAAGCAATGCCCAACATCACCAGGAACCCCAAAACTTAGTCTCTAGTCATGAAATAACTAAAGACATTAAGTCAAGAAAGACTAGAATATGAAGAATAATAACTCATTGGGGTTAGAAATGAAAATATTAGAGAAATCAGGGCCAACAAGAATACATGAATCCAAACAAAATAACAAACAAATGAAAAAATTATAAACGAAAAATCAAATAAAAAAACAACTAACTAGAAAGCAAGTAAAAATGATGGGTTGCCTCCCATCAAGCGCTCTATTTTACGTCTTGAGCACGACGTGGCAAACAAAATTTAACGTGGCTTCTTTCTAGGGAGATTGCCAAATACCCCCTTCTTGCAATCTATAAGCCTCTTATTCCATACGGGAGGCTTTGGTTCATGCCCGGTTGCCAAAAATAATGAGTAAGAATAATTATGCGGTCAACCAAAAAATAATGGAAGAATATAATAATTGTAAGGCACGAAAAAGTAAGCAGAGTTCGAATAGGTAGATAATAAAGACATATCATAAACAACCTCATTAAAACTCAAAGAATCAGCCTCAACAAAATCAAGAGTAAAGGAATCAATCTCTCCCATTATGGATTTAGGAAAAATTATGCGCGGCACCGTTAATAAAATTTTTGGCACAAAAGTGTTCACCTTATTAGTCGAAGTTTGATGACAATTTAATGAAATTTCTTTGGAAACATCATCAATGGTAACTTCTTCTATAAGCTCATCACACTTTATGTAATTATCAGGTGCTGGGGGATCGACCCTAAAACTCAACATGTCTTTCTTCTCAACCTCCCTCTCAACTTCACTACTAAATCTATGAGTTGGAAAATAACCATAGTGATTTTTAAGACCACGACTTGCACATTCTCACTCAAAAGGGGTACTATCAGGATTTTCGAGAGCGTCTAAACAATTTTCGAACATGGTCTTTTGTTTCGGGGGAGGGGGCTGACTGACCCTATTAGGCAAATTATTAAGAACATCGAAATTTATAAAATGCCAAGTGTCACGATAATCAAAGTAAAATATAATGAAAAATAAAAATATAGAGATTAAAGAAAAAAACTTCAAATTAAAATTAGAGTCGCTTGGTAATGATATTAGCGAAAAATCAGTCCCCGGCAATGGCGCCAAAAACTTGTTGTGAGGAAATCCCTCACACTATGCCGCAAGTGCACGGTGTCAACAAGTAATAAAGTGATGAATAAGATATCGTTCCCTCGAGGACTGATTTCACTAAGTACCAAAATATAGTCGACTCGTAATTTTATTTGAAGAACAATTATATGGAATTTACTTCTAAACTAATTGCAGAAAAATAAATAATAATAGTAATAATAATAATAAGGGTGTAGGATTATGATTTTCACCTCAAACAATCAGGAATGATTTTTATTTAATTCCAATTCACTTTTATTCAGTTGATTGTAAGCCAGGAATTCCTAAATTATTCTAAAGCCTTTCCCAAGGTCGATAGAAAATACTACGAATTATTAACTCGATATATCCCTATTCGAATTAGATAATTAATAGCTAAAACAGTTCAAGAATTCCCACAATAAATAGACTTCACAATTCCCATGAGTATATCCCTATCTCACGAAAATCATGATTATTCTCACAAGAACTATGCCTAAATTTCATCTCCCGAATCCATAAAGACATTCAAAACAATTCAACCGTTGGCCAGACAATTAAAAAGCATTAAGAATAGTAAGAAGGATCCAATTCAATAGAATAACGAGCAAATCGAAATAATAATAAATAAATCAAACCGTCATGTAATCGGCTATAATCACAATCCTACTAGAATAGATCTAGAAACTAAGATACGGAAAAACTAAGAAAAATCGTAGGGATCCGTGGTCTTGTCGTCGCCCACAAATCTCCTCCTTGTGTTCTTCGATCCCGCGATGTCTTCCTCTGTTTTGATGATCGATTCCTCCTCTGTTTTCAGCCCTTCAATGCTTATTTATAACTGTTATGAGCCTTCAAAACGCGTCCGTGTGATTAGGTCGAGAACAGGCTCCAAAATGGCGAAGAAACGCGGAAGGCTCAGCCAAAACAGCCATGTGGGCCGCGTCTCACTTAATCTGTGCCGCGGCCCCTACTGCTCAGCGCCGGATGCCTGGGCACATATTTTATTCCTGGGCCGCGACTCACTTAAGTTGTGTCGCGGCTCACGGTACAGTGGGTTCGGCGCTTGCTGGTCACCTGCGTGTGCCGCGGCCCCAGGCCAAAAACTGCCATTTTCGCCCGTTTTTCGTCGTTCGAGCTTCCGGACTCCAATTTCCTGCAAAACATATAAGAATAGTGCATTAAAAGCTCATTTATGCAGATTTAGGCTCAAGATGGATATAAAATAATGATAAATAAGTGCATAAAAATACGCCTAACACGTGGCCCTGTAATTTATTGCCGGATTAGTATTTTGGGAAAATAAATCTTTGGGTTGTGACCCTTAGCAATATTTCAAAAGAATGAGATTCCTCAACCCTGTAATACCTGGATTTTCAGTATGAATTTTTCGCGTTATTTTATGTAAGATATACTGGATGGATTGGTGTCTATACAGTATGGAAAAAATAAATTGAGAACTGAGACAGCTATATTTGTACTGGTATAACTATCGTAGTGGTTCAACAATTATTTTGAGGATATCGTGTATCAGGTTATCGTACTTTTGATATTGGGTATATCGAATGATGATGTTATTGGATTGAGTATATGTATTCAGTATGTGAGTGTACGTATCCATTATGTCGATACGGACGAGAAGAGTTGGAAATGGCTAAGTACAGCCACGTTAGCGCACGCTATGAAATATGCTTAGCGCACGCTACGAGGTATGAGTAGCGCATGCTACGTAGTGCAGTTAGCGTACGCTAATAGGTTCGCATTACGTGCACTAAGGAGGATCCTTAACGTACGTAAGGCATTCTGGGAAAGGTTCGGAAGGCGGCCGACAGGTATGCTCGGGTTGATGTTTATCGGCAATTAGCGCACGCTACCAAGGATGGTTAGCGTACGCTAATATCAGATTGTCCGACAGGGAATCTTGGGTTTTGTAGAGTGGACCCAGCCACTTGTGATGCGTGTCCAGATAAGGTCAGCGGGTGTTTGTCATGTAGGGCTAGCGCATGCTAATTTTAGATTGGTCAAAGGGAATCTTATCCTTGTCAGATCGGCATGTGGGGGCACATGCGGTACGTAGACTGTAGCAAGAAAAATGATATTAGCGCACGCTAAATGCAAGGACTTGCGTACGCTAGACAGTGTAAGTTACGTACGCTAATGCATTGGCATTACGTACCTAAGCTGATGTACGAGCAAGAGAGTGGCCTCTGGGCTGCGATAGCGCATGCTAACAAAGTCAGTTAGCGCACACTAGGGCAATAACGCATGCTATTTTATGAGAGTAGCGTGCGCTAGTAATGTTTATTATATAAGGGGACAGACGGGTTTTGAGATGCATTTAGTCCATTCTTTCTCCTTCAGTCGATAAAGAGAGCTTTGGGAGGTTCTTGAGGTTCCCAAACACGGTGAGGTGGTGATTTTTAACAAGATTAAGATAGAGAGCATGGATTCAAGCCTTGTTCTTCAAGTTACTCATGATTCTTGGAATGGAGTTCAAGTGTTCTTATTCTTGGTTCATCTAATCCAAGTAATATTCGTATCCCTTTTTAGTTGTTCATTTTTAAGGATGATTACATGTGAGGAACATGTTGGATAATCATGTGACGATATTATATGAGATTTTATGGGATTATGATAATAGTTTTCGGATGTTATTTAAGATTCTTCATGTTAATGGTGATTCGTTTAACTTGATGAGGTTGAATCATGGATTTCTGAATCATGATAATTTCAGTGGTTGATTTAGATGAGTTAAATCATGATATGAGGTTGTATTCCAGATTATCTATGAGATGATCCTTTTTATCGGGTTGGTTTGATTATGTGATTTGCATGATGAAGAAAATGATAAACATTATGATATATACCTCGGATTATGTTGTTTTGAACATGATGTCGGATATTTCACGTTCTTGAAGAGCTCTGAAATTATAGGATATGATGATTATGTATAGAAGGTGTTGGTGTTTTGGATATGAATATGGGATATTCGTATCTAGAGCCAAGTTATGTGTTTTGATATAATATTCGGATAAGAATACGAATATGATTTCGAGTATGATGATGATTTTGGACTTGGAAAGTTATTGTTAATCTTGGAGTATGATTTCCTTTTCATTCGGATTCGTAGTCGCAATGTGTTAGTCGATGCTTGGAATACATGCCACTGTGTAGCATTAGCGCACGCTAAGCTTACTGGCTAGCGCACGCTAACGGGAGCAACTTAGCGCACGCTACATTATGCGTTTAACGTGCGCTAATTAGGCAGACAGTGCAGTATTTTTGTGTTGTGATTATGAATTCGTGATGGTTTGATTTGGTTTGTTCAGACTGCGCTTATTCAAGGTTTTTGTTGAACCGTTGAGTTCGATTGGTTGGTTATGTCGGTTGTTGATTATTATCGGGTGTGTTGTCAATTGATTATTGCATTAGTTTGCGATAATTGATCGTGGATTACGACCGTTGTGTTGCGGTTGAGGCTGAGGTGTTCGTAGTTTGAATTTGATCGGGGCTGAGGAGCTCGTAGACAAAGGCAATGGGTTCGGTAACAGCTTCGTGGTATCGGTATCGAGGCAAGTTTATACTTGTTCAGTTTATAATATTTGATGAATGGTTTCGTTTTCATTTCATTTATAATTCGTATAGCAATGTTGTTAGAGATGTAAGTTGCCGGATAATGAGTTGTATATCGTGCTCTGGTTTGTATTAAATCATAAGGTATATGATTTAATTGTGTTCAAGAAAGACGTGAGTTATCTTTGGTCAAGGATATAGTATATCGGATATCGAGGATAGTTATCGCGATGACATAAGTATCGGGATAAAGGTTTATTGGTATTGAATGGATGGTACCTTATTTGAGACTATTCGTATAACTGTGTATTCGTTCAGGGATGTTGTTCGTAGAAAGGATGTTGTCTTCGGCCTTGAGGTAATTTATGTTTAGTTATGAGATAATTATTATGTTGAGTTGTTGTATATGTTGTACGTTGAGGCTTCGTATATTGAGATTTGTATTGGTTGTTCGTTGAGGGGTGTTGATCCCAGGACTATTGTTGGTATTAATGGTTGTGTTGATCGTCTCATCGAGGGATGTTGATCCCAGAACTGTTGTCTGAGATTGTTGATCGTATGGATTATCCTTTGGGGTTTTTGATCCCAGGATTGTTGTTTTGAATATTGATTAGTCGTTTCGACTTTTCTTTGTCAGATTGTCGTTGTTCACTTCGGTGAGTCTTTTGATCCTTATTGGATATGTAATTCTTGAGTTTCGTTGTCATGTTGCATCGTAACATATCTGGAGTCATATCTGCATGCCGATTGTATTGTGTAGGATTTTTAGCCGGGAACATGATGGTTATGCATGGATATTTCCGCATTGAACCATGCACACGAGACCTAGTTCGTGAGGCTAATTAGGTACAAGACCACACATGTATTTGATCGATACCCGGGGTGGCTTGTGCACAGACACATTTTTGGATCGGGCGTACTGTGACGTCCATCTTTTGAGCCATATTATTGGGTCGTTCATAGTCTATGTATGATTGGATATGTTCGATGGTTTGTGACTGGCTGTTCATACGCCCGAGGGGTATGTTCGACAGCCAGAGTTATTTCTTTGAGATCCATTATTGTTGATCATTTGGAGTCTACCTTGTTGAGGGTATTCTCGGTTATTTTTGATCATTTGTTGATCGTGTTTGGAGTTTACCACGTTGAGGGTATTCTGGGTTATTGTTTACCATTTGTTGATCGTGTTGGGAGTTTACCATGTTGAGGGTACTCTCAGTTATCGTTGATCCTTTATGTATTGGAGTTATCATGTCGATGATATTCTCAGTGATGTATTGTTTGGTCATTGCTATTGATCGTATGAGCATTCGGACTGTACGTCGATGTTTTGGGATTTGTTATCATTGTCTTGTGTATTATGGTCTACAGATATGTTGTGTATTACTAGTTTATCCAGGTTGAGATTTGATTGTGTAATCGGACGGACAGGATTTGGCACAGATTGGATTATTTCCACACTTATGAGTTATGAGGACGATTTGAGGAGACTTGGTATTGTTTGAATAAAGTACAAATAATTGTTGTTGAGTTCATTTCGTCATTTGAGAATGTGAAATGTGAATTATGGTAAGCATTGATTTGTTATGGATTGCTATGGATTGGTAAGGTTATAACGGTAAGATTACATTGGTAGTATTCTTACTTCGTTATTACATTGGTATGTAATTATTTATGATAATGTGATTGATATCATTGTTGAGTATTGTGGCTGACCGTGTCGTGGGGTTTATTTTTAGGTACTCGGAGATCGATCTAGTAGCGGTCGTGAAGGGGTGAGCTTCCCGGGTGATACTGGTTGTGGTATTTATTTGAGTATCGAGTATTCTTTTCTAGTTGTATTTCCGCTGCAAATGTGTATTTTGAACTGTATTGTTATCCGTTGTGTGTGTATTTTTAAATGGCTTTCGGTATCTTTACCAACTCGTGTGTACTTTCGAAATGGCCTTTTGACATTTTGCGAACTTGGATTATTTCGTCAAACCCTTTTTCCTAACTATTTTATCGGTACGTTTAAGGGGTGGCTTAACGTACACTTTGAACTGTCGAGATTTGGCATTTCGCCTTGTATTTTCAAATGGTATTTTATGACGGTTTTTGAGAACTATGTTTTTAAATATATTTGAGTATTTAAAATATTACCGTCATTGGCCTTTTGGCATTTTTAAACGTTTTTGAAATGGTTTTTAACCTGGTGGGTTCCGGCGCCGGACCCACGGCGATGTAATATCCCGGATGGTTTTAGGGGTGTTACAGAAGATGGTATCAGAGCTTGGGTTTTGTGAAACCCTGGCGTGTGTGTTATGTGGCTCTACCGGTACAGTAGCAGCGTTGTTTTTGAAAATGATTTTCTGACTTTTGAGTCAAATCGATTTTTGGAGTTTCCAAAATTTTTGAGATCTTTTCAAATTGCTAGTTGTGATATTGGTGTGTATTGGTTGTGTTGAGACTTCGTATGGGAGTCAGGTGCTAGTATCACGGGAGATCACCGTCTTTACGCACCTGTAAGTATATCATTTTTGGTTATTCGCTTGTGGCGACGATTGATTGTTTTCATGATGAGTTGGAAATTTTGGGTTGATCTGTTGTTTGTGGCAGGTTGCAAGTTTCGAGGACGAAACTTATTTTAAGGGGGGTAGTATGTAATACCCGGATTTTCAGTATGAATTTTTCGCGTTATTTTATCTAAGATATACTGCATGGCTTGGTGTCTATACAGTATGGATAAAATAAATTAAGAACTGAGACAGCCGTATTTGTACTGGTATAACTGTCGTAGTGGTTCGACAAATATTTTGAGGATATCGTTCGTATTATTGATATTGGGTATATCGAATGATGATTTTATTGTATTGAGTATATGTATTCAGTATGTGAGTGTACGTATCCATTATGTCGAGACGGACGAGAAGAGTTGGAATTGGAAATGGCTAAGTACAGCCACGTTAGCGCATGCTATGAAATATGCTTAGCGCACGCTACGACGTATGAGTAGCGCACGCTACATGGTGCAGTTAGCGTACTCTAATAGTTTCGCATTACGTGCGCTAATGAGGATCCTTAACGTACGTAAGGCATTCTGGGAAAGGTTCGGAAGGCGGGCGACAGGTAGGCTTGGGTTGATGTTTATCGGCAGTTAGCGTACGCTAATATCAGATCGTCCGACAGTGAATCTTGGCTTTCGGAGAGTGGACCCGGCCACTTGTAACGCGTGTCCAGATAAGGTCAGCGGGTGTTTGTCATGTAGGGCTAGCGCACGCTAAACAGTATAGTTAGCGCACGTTAATTTTAGATCGATCAAAGGGAATCTTATCCTTGTTAGATCGGCATGTGGGGGCACATGCGGTATGTAGACGGTAGCAAGTCAACTGATATTAGCGCACGCTAAATGAAAGGACTTGCATACGCTAGACAGTGTAAGTTACGTACGCTAATACATGGGCATTACGTACATAAGCTGATGTACGAGCAAGACAGTGGCCTCTGGGCTGCGATAGCGCATGCTAACAAAGTCAGCTAGCGCACGCTAGGGCAATAACGCATGCTATTTTATGAGAGTAGTGCGCGCTAGTAATGTTTAATTTATAAGGGGACAGACGGGTTTCGAGATGCATTTAGTCCATTCTTTCTCCTTCAGTCGATAAAGAGAGCTTTGGGAGGTTCTTGAGGTTCCCAAACACGGTGAGGTGGTGATTTTTAACAAGATTAAGATAGAGAGCATGGATTCAAGCCTTGTTCTTCAAGTTACTCATGATTCTTGGAATGGAGTTCAAGTGTTCTTCTTCTTGGTTCATCTAATCCAGGTAATATTTGTATCCCTTGTTAGTTGCTCATTTTTAAGGATTATTACATGTTAGGAACATGTTGGATAATTATGTGACGATATTATATGAGATTTTATGGGATTATGATAAGAGTTTTCGGATGTTATTTAAGATTCTTCATGTTAATGGTGATTCGTTTAACTTTATGAGGTTGAATCATGGATTTCTGAATCATGATAATTTCAGTGGTTGATTTAATGAGTAAAATCATGATATGAAGTTGTATTCCAGATTATGTATGAGATGATCCTTGTTATTGGGTTGGTTTGATTATGTGATTTGCATGATGAAGAAAATGATAAACATTATGATATATACCTCGGATTATGTTGTTTTGAACGTGATGTCAGATATTTCATGTTCTTGAAGAGCTCTGAAATTATAGGATATGATGATTATGTATAGAAGGTGTTGGTGTTTTGGATATGAATATGGGATATTCGTATCTAGAGCCAAGTTATGTGTTTTGATATAATATTCGGATAAGAATACGAATATGATTTCGAGTATGATGATGAGTTTGAACCTGGAAAGTTATTGTTAATCTTGGAGTATGATTTCCTTTTCATTCGGATTCTTAGTCGCAAGGTGTTAGTCGATGCTTGGAATGCATGCCAATGTGTAGCATTAGCGCATGCTAAGCTTACTGGCTAGCGCACGCTAACGGGAGCAACTTTGCGAACGCTACGTTATGCGTTTAACGTGCGCTAAGTAGGCAGACAGTGCAGTATTTTGTGTTGTGATTATGAATTCGTGATGGTTTTATTTGGTTTGTTCAGACTGCGTTTATTCGAGGTTTTTGTTGAACCGTTGAGTTCGATTGGTTGGTTATGTCGGTTGTTGATTATTATCGGGTGTGTTGTCATTTGATTATTGCATTAGGTTGCGATAATTGATCATGGATTACGACCGTTGTGTTGCGGTTGAGGCTGAGGAGTTCGTAGTTTGGTTTTAATCGAAGTTGAGGAGCTCGTAGACAAAGGCAA
The DNA here is from genome assembly GCA_033398695.1 of Orobanche coerulescens. Classification (NCBI taxonomy): domain Eukaryota; kingdom Viridiplantae; phylum Streptophyta; class Magnoliopsida; order Lamiales; family Orobanchaceae; genus Orobanche; species Orobanche coerulescens. The sequence continues at coordinate 112,587,140 of CM065812.1, read as the reverse complement.
TGGGTTCGGTAACAGCTTCGTGGTATCGGTATTGAGGCAAGTTTATACTTGTTCAGTTTATAATATTTGATGAATTGTTTCGTTTTCATTTCATTTATAATTCGTATAGCAATGTTGTCATAAATGTAAGTTGTCGGATAATGAGTTGTATATTGTGCTCTGGTTTGTATTAAATCTTAAGGTATATGATTTAATTGTGTTCAAGGAAGACGTGAGTTATCTTTGGTCAAGGATATAGTATATCGGATATCGAGGATAGTTATCGCGATGACATAAGTATCGGGATAAAGGTTTATTGGTATTGAATGGATGGTACCTTATTTGAGATTATTCGTATAACTCTGTATTCGTTCAGGGATGTTGTTCGTGGAAAGGATGTTGTCTTCGGCCTTGAGGTAATTTATGTTCAGTTATGAGATAATTATTATGTTGAGTTGTTGTATATTTTGTACGTTGGCTTCGTATATTGAGATTCGTATTGGTTGTTCGTTGAGGGGTGTTGATCCCAGGACTATTGTTGGTATTATTGGTTGTGTTGATCGTCTCATCGAGGGATGTTGATCCCAGAACTGTTGTCTGAGATTATTGATCGTATGGATTATCCTTTGGGGTTTGTGATCCCAGGATTGTTGTTTTGAATATTGATTAGTCGTGTCGACTTTTCTTTGTCAGATTGTCGTTGTTCACTTCGGTGAGTCTTTTGATCCTTATTGGATATGTAATTCTTGAGTTTCATTGTCATGTTGCATCGTGACATATCTGGAGTCAAATCAGTGTGCCGATTGGTTATTGTGTAGGATTTTTAGCCGGGCACGTGATGGTTATGCGTGGATATTTCCGCATTGAACCGTGCACACGAGACATAGTTCATGAGGCTAATTAGGTACAAGACCACACGTGTATTTGATCAATACCTGGGGTGGCTTGTGCATGGACACATTTCTGGATCGGGCGTACCGTGACGTCCATATTTTGAGCCATATTGTTGGGTCGTTCATAGTCCATGTATGATTGGATATGTTCGACGGTTTATGACTGGTTGTTCATACGCCCGAGGGGTATGTTCGACATTCAGAGTTATTTCTTTGAGATACATTATTGTTGATCATTTGGAGTCTGCCTTGTTGAGGGTATTCTCGGTTATTGTTGATCATTTGTTGATCGTGTTTGGAGTTTACCACGTTGAGGGTATTCTCGGTTATTGTTGACCATTTGTTGATCGTGTTGGGAGTTTACCATGTTGAGGGTACTCTCAGTTATCGTTGTTCCTTTATTGGTCGTATTGGAGTTATCATGTCGATTATATTCTCAGTGATGTATTGGTTTATCATTGTTATTGATCGTATGAGGATTAGGACTGTACGTCGATGTTTCGGGATTTGTTATCATTGTCTTGTGTATTATGGTCTATAGATATGTTGTGTATTACTGGTTTATCCAGGTTGAGATTTGATTGTGTAATCCGACGGACAGGATTTGACACAGATTGGATTATTTCCGCACTTATGATTTATGAGGACGATTTGAGGAGACTTGGTATTGTTTGAATACAGTACAGATAATTGTTGTTGAGTTCATTTCGTCATTTGAGAATGCGAAATGTGAATTATGGTAAGCATTGATTTGTTATGGATTGCTATGGATTGGTAAGGTTATAACGGTAAGATTACATTGGTAGTATTTTTACTTTGTTAATACATTGGTATGTAATTATTTATGATGATGTGATCGATATCATTGTTGAGTATTGTGGCTGACCCCATCGTGGGCTTTATTTTAAGGTACTCGGAGATCGATCTAGTAGCGGTCGTGAAGGGGTGAGCTTCCCGGGTGATACTGGTTGTGGTATTTATTTGAGTATCGAGTACTCTTTTCTAGTTGTATTTCCGCTGCAAATGTGTATTTTGAACTGTATTGTTATCCGATGCGTGTGTATTTTTAAATGGCTTTCGGTATCTTTACCAACTCGTGTGTACTTTCAAAATGGCCTTTTGGCATTTTGTGAACTTGGGTTATTTCGTCAAACCCTTTTTCCTAACTATTTTATCGGTATGTTTAAGGGGTGGCTTAACGTACACTTTGAACTGTCGAGATTTGGCATTTCGCCTTGTATTTTCAAATGATATTTTATGACGGTATTTAAGAACTGTGTTTTTAAAGATATTTGAGTATTTAAAATATTACCGTCAATGGCCTTTTGGCATTTTTAAACGTTTTTTTAAATGGTTTTTAGCCTGGTGGGTTCCGGCGCGGGACCCACGGCGCTGTAATATCCCGGATGGTTTTAGGGGTGTTACAGACCCTAAATGTTTTCCTCTAAAACTCTTGAGATCTTAAAGACGAGTTACTAGTTGTTTCCTTGTTTTATTAGAGCATTTCATGATTTGTGGATTATATTATTAATCTCGATTGTGTCTAATAGTGGAGGCCATTCTAGCAAGTACTTTGGTTATATGCTTTATAGTTCATTGCATTGGATGTCTTGTATTTTTATGAGTGTGATAGTGTTTACGTTCACTCCGGGACGGTCTAACGGGGCCTCGGAGGGATCCATTCATTGATGGGTCCACGAATATTTGGGTTAACCACCTCTCGAGGGTCCGATGGGGCCTCGAAGGGATCCACGAAATATTGGGTCCATGGTTAATCGGGGAGTATTTTTAACTTGTGGCATGATGAATTATTGGTGATATGTCCGGAATATCACAATATCTTGACTTTCCATAATGCTTGGGATATAATACATACTTATCAGAGTGGCTAGAATGGCAATAAGATTGTATGATATGGCAAGAGTTGGGAATTGTTTCTTAAGTGAAAATATCTCGGGAAGACTTTCCCCGTGTTTGATTCATTGATTATTCAAGATTATTATATCCATGGAATATGATGTGTATGGCTCGTAATTGCACTTTATACTTACACTAGTAAAATTCCAGTTTGCTAACCCCCGAGTAATTGGGGGGTGGATGCCTGTTATTGCATTGAGGTACATGAAGGTTATTGGGGAGAAAACCACGGGATCGGTACGAATAATGATGGAAGACAAATGATACTAATCATATGAAGACTAGTACTTGGTTTTGTTGGTCGAATGGTATTTTTCTTTCCGCTGTAGTGTTACCCCATCGTATGGAAGTATTGTTGTCTTTTGACCCCTGTGCAGGTATGAGTTTTGAAGTACAGATGTATATGAAGTTAAATTGTATGTTATTGATGAAAGACCAAATAGGTCTATGGATTTGTTATTCAGCCATGTTGCCATTAATGTGATGTCTTGTCCTAGTATCTAGCCTGGTAGATCCTCATTGAGAGGGTGTGTGGCGCTGTAATATTCTGGATTGGATTGGGGGTGTTACAGAACATTGTATCAGAGCTTAGGTTGTGGAAACCTAGGATGTCGGGTCAAGTCATGTATTGTCGAGTATTGTCAATGCTACAAAATCTGTTTTTTACGACGCTCAATTTACATTGGTTTAACGAAAACCGATGTAAAATTAAAATTTCGGTCAATTTACATAGGTTGTCAAATAAAACCAATGTAAAAATTAAAAATGAATATTTTTTACATCGATTGTTAGAATAACCGATGTAAAATTATTATATTTTTACATTGGTTGTTCAAATAACCGATGTAAAATTTTAAACTAGGAAAAGTTTACATCGGTTGTCAAATAAAACCGATCTAAAAATTAAAATTTCGGTCAATTTACATCGGTTGTTAAAATAACTGATGTAAAACTATTATATTTTTACATCGGTTGTCCAAATAATCGATGTAAAATTTTAAAATACGGCAAATTTACATCGGTTGTCAAACAAAATCGATGTAATAATTAAAATTACTATTTTTTATATCGGTTGTTAAAATAACCGATGTAAAAAATTATTAGATTTTTACATCTGGTATCCAAATAACCGATGTAAAATTTTAAAATACGGCAAATTTACATCGATTGTCAAACAAAACCGATGTAAAAATTAAAATTACTATTTTTTACATCGAATGTTAAAATAACTGATGTAAAATTATTATATTTTTACATCAGTTGTCCAAATAACCGATGTAAAGTTTTAAAATACGGCAAATTTACATCGGTTGTCAAACAAACCGATGTAAAAATTAAAATTACTATTTTTTACATTGGTTGTTAAATAACCGATGTAAAATTATTATACTTTTACATCGGTTGTCCAAATAACCGATGTAAAATTTTAAAATACAGCAAATTTACATCGATTGTCAAATAAAATCGATGTAAAAATTAAATTTACTATTTTTTACATCGGTTGTTAAAATAACCGATATAAAATTATTATATTTTTACATTGGTTGTCCAAATAACTAATGTAAAATTTTAAAATACGGCAAATTTACATCGGTTGTCAAATAAAACCGATGTAAAAATTAATACTTTTTACATCGATTTTGGAATAAAAATAAAAAAATTCCTGAAATGATTATCTTGAACAAGTTAACAAGATTGATAATACGATCTACAGGATCAACAACTGAGCAATGAGATTGACTGAGTGATTAATGAGTTGACATGATTGACAAGATCCAAGAAAATGATGACTGAGGATTGTTGACTGATTAATGATGAATGAGTGATTCTTATTGCCAGAAATTATACTATGGCATCAGAAATCATACCGTTTCTTTGGTCTGAGGGGCTCGGCGCTTGCACAGGTCACACATGACGTGAAAGTCTAATGATACTAGTCTGATGAACGATGATTTCAAATGAGACATGACTCGGAAGAGTAGTATTCAAAACCACGCTCTGATACCAACTCTGTAACACCCCAAACTAGGTGGATATTACAGTGTCGTGGACCCCCAACTGGGACCCACCAGGTGAATGAAAATTAATAAATTAAGTAATATAATTGTAGTACCGAACCAAATTATTTCACCAATTACTCCGATGAGGAGTTTCAAGTACAACACACCCAGGAAATACAGAATACATGTATATTTCATATGAAGATAAAATATACAACACTGAATGAAATGAAAACCAAACGGAACTGCAGCGGAAAATACATAACAAAGGAGCATGAACAAATGGATAGACTGGGCCCCCCTACTAGTATCACTGAGACTCCTCGCCGTCAACATTCTCTTCCCGTGCTTTTGCCTTGCTATGACCTAAAAACAACATCCCCAACAGGGTCAGTTACACAGAACAACAATCCTCAAGAGTTGAACAAAATACAATAATCACATGAATGAGTTATGAAATCAAGTTGAATGATGGGCATCATAGTACGCCATGAATTGGATGTGCAAGTGCACAAGCCTGCCGAGTGCCCAGCGTCCCGCATAAACACCTGCAAAACTTGGCCTAATTAGTCTCACGAAGGCGCGTTACCGTGTGCACAGTCCAATGTGTCCGGATCCCTACAAACACGATGACCTTAATGTGCCCAACTAAAAATTCCACACATATACCACCCGGAACGCAATATAATCCCGGAAGGTCACAAGAACAAAAGCGACCATGATGAAGAACAATGAATAGAACCAACAAGGGTCAAGAATGACTCACCGAGGTGAACTAATGACACAATGAGTGATAGCTTCAAATGAAATGATTGGAACCGTTGTCCCTCGTGAATTGAATGATAGTATGATAATTACAAGTCCCACCATGATTAATAATAAACATGAATTATATGTATGAATGAACAACAACGAACGGAATGATTATTCTTTTAACCGAGCAAGAATTAACTTGCCTCAAATACCGGTGAATAATGTCCTTCCTCGAACAAACGCCCTTAATGGAGATATCGGTCGTTCCAACAACCTTGAATAACACAATTACCAATAATACACTTAATATACGAATCAAGCATGATCACAATCAACTCAAAAGTCGATACAACAATATCCAAACTCATTGGGGCATTCTAAGGAATACGTTGTAAACAACCCCCAAATGTTTACGACTAATCTCAAATATATCTAACACTAACCTCAAAACGAGTGATTTAATCCAACAAAATATCTTCAATGATATCCATAATCCAATAGGAATGCACAACTCGAGATTACGACAACATCTAATCGAAAACCCCCAAAATAACCAAAGTCAAACATCAAGGTTCTTGAATAAATCCCCAAACACTCAACAATTCCCAAAAATATACCAACAAATCCGTAAGAACACATGTATCCAAGGTAGATAATCCATATTCAACATATTCCAAAACACAAGCAAGCTAACTCGAAGAGATCAGGAAGAAATCCCTCAATTCCCGAAATTCTAGATTCAAGAAAAGTTATCTTGATTCAGAGTGATGGGGAGGATGAAAAGTTGATTAATCCGAACTAGAAGCTTGAAGATGTTGATAGTTGAATGCAGCTCGAAGAACACTTCACAAAATTTCCAAAGTCACCCGGATGAGGAAACGAGATGAATAAATGATGAAATGGGACTAAACTGTCCAATATATACTAAACCCAGCTTAGCACGCGCTAGCTCCTGATATTAGCGTGCGCTAGCAGTTCACAGGGAAGTCCAGTGAGTTCTGCCTGCCTCGTTAGCGTGCGCTACGAAGTTGGTAGCATGCACTAACGCCTTCCTCTTAGCGTGCATTACCCAAATATTAGCGTGCACTAACTAATGTCTGATACCCATCAACTGGAGTCCAAAACCTATTGTCCATAGTCTAATCGAGCCTTAGCATGCGCTACACTGATTGCTTAGCGTGCACTATCAATACAACTAGCGTACGCTATATCCACTCCTAGCGTGCGCTAGGAATTTCCCATTTCAGTCCACTACTTACTTAACTGTCTGCCTCCAATGTAACACCCCCGATATATTCAGGAATATTACAGCGCCGTAAATCCTTTTCATAAGAATTTACAAGGCTGAAGAAATGAAAAGATAACAACAAGGACCAACATATGAAAATAACTGGAATAAATACAACAGTTCCGGACAAAAATACCGAAAATACAATTATCCAAAGGAAGAATATTAATACATCACCAAAATCCAATTATCAGAAATGACGTCGTACTCGAGTACTTATTAAAAATAACATAACAACAGACAATGAAATAAGGCCGGAACATCACTCTGCACCTTCGTCGTCATGCAGCTCTAGTGGTTGTTTTCCTGCTCTCCTGGATCCTAAACATACACAAATGTTCACCCCAGAAGGGGTTAGCACAACGATGCTAGTACAAGTATGATAATCATATAACAATGATTTAATTGTAATACCTCCGGTATTTCATGCTTGATTACTTTGTACTGTGTGAATTTTTGTAATGTGACGTCATTTCTATTTATGTATTTCATTGAGTGCTATATAATTGTGCGATGTAAATGAAACGGAGGTGACACGCCTTGACGCCGTGGGACGATCGTCGGTGCGAATATGACGGTGGCCAACGTCTTGTTCCCTGATAATTGTTCACGAGTGGAAGGGATGGTCACCCCGAGATGGTTAGAATGTGATATGTGGCTAAAGAGTTTATGTCTAACGCACGCTAGAGTTTATGTCTAACGTGCATTAGAGTTTTGTCTAGCGCGCACTACAACTTATGCCTAACGTACGCTATATTCCGATTGTTACGTACGTTAAGGTAGTTATATTACGTACGTAATGGGTGAGTCAGTCTCCCGACTAGAATCTTTCTTTTGACACGGGCGGAGCTACTTTCGGCGGGCTAGAGGACAAACGAGTCAACTCTTCATAACGTACGTTATGTCCCAAATTTAACGTGCGTAACACTTGGGCACATTTCGGGCAGTGGCGGTCTTTACGTACGTTGTCATTGAACTGTTACGTATGTAAGAAGCCTTACGTACGTAACACCATTATCATTAACGTACGTTAGAAAAACCAAGTTTTATAAAATGACAATTCCCTTCTTCATTTGCACGACCCAACACTACAGGATAACACCCTTGGAGAGATTCCTAGCCTCATACTCGGTCTTAGCCTCTTATATACTTGAATTAACACTGAGGAAGTGGTTTCTTGAGCTCCGGTGAAGATTATCCAAGTTGTTCAAGTCACTTCTCGTTTCTCCTCGTAGTTCTTGTGGATTCGCCAACTCTCTTCATTATTCTTCTTCCAATAAGGTAAGCCACCAATCCCTGGAGTTATATCTTCGATGTTCTCTTATATATATTTATTAGATTGTGGGTATTGGGTAGATTTTTGCCAACCTTCGTAGACAACCTTTCGAATGGAATTGTAGTAACTGGAGTTATCATTTCTCATATGTTTTGTTTCATGCAAATCATATCTATCATACGAAATTTAATTTCAAATCATCACTAGGAATGTAAAAATTTGACGAATCAAATGTAGGAGAATTCATAGTGATCCGTCACCGTATATTTCATTGTTGTAGCCACCCTTACCTTGTGATTTTTGACACTTAGTGAACTAAGGAAAGCAATTCGATAGTATAATAATTATTGGATATCAAACCACCAAAGTTATTATGTAATAGAATCCGTCGATCGTAGTATTCGGAATATAGAATAGAATTAGAAAGCATGAGATTCGATTATGCTATAATCATTTGTCGACAACCGAAAAATGATAGGGATAATCTTGTTGAGCAAATCGATATATATCTAATGTTAACTTTAGAATTAACGGAATAATGGTACACTGTAATTACGAACTTAGAAACGATACTAATATCGATAATTAAAACTACGCTAGGAATCCGATTAGGAAAGGGAGACTATATTCACCATGATCCGTACGAGGTGTTAATCGGATATTACGTGGCTAGGTTAAGCTCGAGCGGGCGTGGGGACTCCGTTTATCACAAAGCACCTACTATCGGATCACAGGCAAGTGAAATCTTGCTCGAGAATTTTCTAATACTAATGTTATACCGTATGTGCATATGTGCCATTTTGATGAATGCCGACGTTTGTCTTTCTCTAAAATATGTTATAAATGGGCCGATGTGTTGGGGATAAAACCTGTATGGTACCCGTGTGGAAATGTGTTAGGGGGTAAGACCCGAATTGGGCGCCTATGTTCCGTGGTATTCCCGTGTGGATACTTCCGTGACCCTTGGTTGCGAACTTGGGGCTTATGTGATAAAAGAGAGCGACAATGTCGGTTGAGTGATGAAATATTCCCTGTTGATTACTAGAAACTGTGATTGTAAAAATGGCATATATCGTTGTTAGTAGCTATTATTTGGTATGCATTCTCTGACCCTGGTTACCTGGTATGATTCGTCGTACCAGGTAAAATTGTTCATCATGTGCAGGACATTCCCGAGGGGTCCGGTCAGACTTGAGCGGTGTTGGAATTATCTCTAGCCCCTGCTTAAATTGAAATAAATTTGTTTTCTTTTGAAAAACCTTTGTTGTGTAATAATTGGACTTCGAATTACATTTTTCCTTAAAATCTTTCGACTCACGTTATGTAAATCTTGAACTTAATGTTTTATCGCGATTTTCTTAAATTGCCTATTTTTCTAACTAGCCTTGTGGGTCCCACGTGGGATTCACGGCACTGTAATACCTCGAGAGATTTTGGGGGTGTTACATTAATCAACACTAATCATGACAAATTTCTCCAACGAGAAAATAATAACAACATATATCACATCATAACAGTCTCAACATACTCATGGTATTCCAACGATCCAGCGCACACAGCTATAGATTCCCATGATGATCCCATCGTACCAAAACATGGTGGAACTACCTGTCTCATGATCCAGCGCACACAGCTATAGATTTCCCATGATGATTCCCATCGGATCAACACATGGTGGACAATTAGTCACAACACATGTACACAGTACAATCATAATATAACCGACATAGTTCGAACAATTCTAATTAAGGTACTTGCCTCGATTCGATGACAAGAATGATACCCATGAAAAACGGAACAATCGAAGGTCGCCCCTTCGATCAATCACGTAACAAGCTCGAACCTTAAACAAAAGAAATAATATAGAGTTCATCTCACGTCGTACGAAGATCTAACAATCCAAATTACGGTCGGAAGTTTATAAAATGTATACTGCGTGAACTGCTTAACGTACTTTACGTGCCCTAGGTAGCGTACGTTAGGCCTACCCATTAGCGAACGTAAGTTACGAGGTCTAGCACACGCTAACCATGAATTGACAGTCCTCTATGATCAGCCGACTGACTCGCCTGATGCCATAACGTACGTTACGTACCAATCGTAGCGTACGTTAATCTTGCCCGTTAGCGTACGTAAGCTGCCGTGCATAGCGTACGCTAAACAGGCATCCAACAGTCTCTCACTGATCAGTCAACTGTTCTGATAGATGATGGGGCGTACGAAATCCTCAGTGAGTATCGTACGTCACTCTTCTACATATTATGTTCATAAAATTATGAATGATCTTACGGATTCAAACATCTTCGAATATCAAGGATACATATATCATCACAACACCGTATTCAATCTCGATTTACAATTCTCATGGGAAGTTCGGTGATCTAAGGTTGATGCGTTTGATTCCAAAATCCTCATTACGTTCAGACTTCATCTTAAAGAACTAACAAATACAACTTATAAGAAAAGGATACAACCTTCGGTGATTCTTTCTTAAGTCCGTTTAACAAAAGTGATATCTACTCCAAGTCTACGATTCAATATGGAAATACTATTCAATATGGATAATCAATCTTAGAACTTTACTCTTATCATTTGACGTAATAGGATTCCAACTATGATGTTTTCAACAACGATATCTTAAGCATAATCATTCCAACTTCTAAACATGATGTTTGGTCGAATAATTCATCAATGGAGCTTAATATATTGATATCATGATCATCTTATCCTTAAGAACACGAGTCTAAGGCTGGAGATAGTATGAACATACCTTAAGATGAAGAAAACACTGAGACAATAGGTAGAATCCAACCCCGGTTGCTTGTATGCCAATTCAAGATGTTTCTCTACTTCAATGATCAATCACAAGTGACATCCAATCTTCCATGATCAAGTATAGATGGTCTATACGTGTTTAAGGAGGCTGGGATAACTCTAGGCACGAAGTATGCTGAAGGATAGGTTAAATGAACGAGCTGAAATGAAATGGTGTGATGCCTTATTTATAATTTTATATTCTTAACGCACGTTGGCCTTCATGCATAACGTACGTTAGCCTCTTAGCATATGCTACCCAGATGTCCTTAGCGTACGCTATCGTCACTGATGGTTAACTGTCCTCATTCTGAACTTCATTATGTATGCTACACTTACCACATTACGTACATAACCAATACTATTAGCGTACGCTACATCCTTACCTTAGCGTACGTTAATACCCGTTGACTTCAAAAGTGTCTAGGTTCATCCGAGGGAATCTTATCCGGACCCATGTCCGGCTGGCGCATGTGCTAGCCGCCCAGCTCAATTATTGGCTGGTTAACGCACGCTATGCTACATTCGTAACGTACGCTAACTCAGACTGATAAGTACGTTAGGCTTCCTTGTTAACGTACGTTATCACGTATTTGCATGGGAAAATTTATATGTTGCCATAACCATGTACGAGGATACAAATACGAGAAATATCACACTCGATATCACAATTCCGAATAATACAGGGTTCACATATAGATGAAATACTTAATAATAAATCCGGATATTACATACTCTCCTCCTAAAAAGGAGTTTCGTCCCGAAACTCAAGACGAAAATAACTCTGGATATCTGGACCTCATGCTATCTTCCATTTCCCAAGTGGCTTCTTCCACTCCGTGACATTACCACTGAACCTTGACCAACGCGATTGGTTTGTTCCTCAATTGCTTAACTCGACTCTCGATTATTCTAATCGGTCTCTCTTCAAATGTGCCATCTTGAGCGACTTCGATCTCGCCGAAATCAATGACAACTCAATTTTAAACTAATTTAATAATAATAAAATATTTTATTCTTGGGAATTAAATAATAAATTGTGAATCTACGTTTCGAGAAGATGAACGTAGGATTTTATTTTTCTCAAAACTGATTTCCGGTGAGTGAGAAATAAATGATTAAAGTTGGTCATTTAATTGAAAAGGTGAAGAGTTAACCAGGTTGAAAACCCATATGATATTTGGTGCTGAAAACCTATCTGATATTTGGGCTGAAAACCTATCTGATCTGATATTTGGGCTGAAACCTATCTGATCTGATATTTGGGCTGAAAACCTATCTGATCTGATATTTGGGTTGAAAACCTATCTGATATGATATTTGGGGCTGAAAACCCATCTGATATGATATTTGGGGCTGAAAACCCATTTCATCTGATATTTGGGCTGGAAACCTATCTGATCTGATATTTGGGGCTGAAAACCCATCTGATATGATATTTGGGCTGAAAACCTATCTGATCTGATATTTGGGTACTGAAAACTCAACTGATATTTGGTCTAGACTAAAATGAAGCAGGTTGAGAACTTAGCTTCTGGAATATGACTCTTCACACTCTATAATGTAACGTCTGAATTAAATGAGACTATTTATGGAGGTAACTCTTGAGCTGAAGGATTAAAGAGAATTAATGGCACTTTAATTTGTAGTAACTCCACACCTGTTGGAGTGGGATTGGACCCTATAAAATGGGGTTTTATGCATTTCATTTCATAACACACAACAGAACGAATACAGCATACCACATATTGCAGCATATTTCTTTCTTGTTTTTCGTGCCCAGTTTCCAGCACTTAACGTTCACCGAAGTTGAGTTTCGAGAGCACCTAACTCAGACACGTGTAGCAGTTGTATCTTGGGGACATATTGCCTGAGCCGTTTTCTCTTATATGGGGCAAAATTGTCTTATGGAAAGAGTTTTATTCACCTCTACTAAAGTTGTAATTTTCAATTCAGCTTTTAATTTATTAAGATTATATTAGGTTGTCTTTATTTGTAATTTTTATTGCAATTACATTGTTGGAAATCTATAGAACCAACAATCATAAGACATTTTTATATTTTTCTGTAATTTCCAATGGCAACCGATGCTGATGCTGTCGCCGCCGCTGCTGCTACCGCTGACGCTGCCAAAGCTACTGCACCTACCATTCAGTTCAGGCTGAGAAACCCAAGAAGTTCTCGGGTGTTGATTTTAGGAGATGGCAGCAAAAGATGCTGTTTTATCTCACTACCTTGGGAATTGCTATTTATCTCAAGGATGATCCTCCTGTGGTCAGTGATACGGAAATAGATCATACAAAGCGTTTTGCTTACGATCAGTGGTGTAACGACGACTTTATGTGCCGTAATACGATATTAAAAGGGCTAATTGATTCTCTGTACAACGTGTACAGTCAAATCAAGACATCCAAAGAGCTCTGGAATTCTTTGGAGAAAAAGTATAAAACCGATGATGCTGGTGCCAAGAAGTTCGTGATTGGACGCTACCTGAATTTTCAGATGACGGAATTCAAAATCGTTATTGAACAAGTCCAACAATTTCAATTGATTGTGCATGAAATCAATGCTGAAGGAATGATCCTTCCTGAACCGTTTGTTGTGGGAATAGTAATTGAGAAGTTGCCTCATAGTTGGAAGGACTTCAAAGATTACCTGAAACACAAACGAAAGAAAATGAGCTTAGAGGATTTGGTTGTTCGACTCAGAATTGAGGAAGACAACCGAAAATCTGATTCTAAGTTCAAGAGAGGCCCTATGGAGGCCAAAGTAAATTTGCTTGAACATGGGTCCTCTAGCAAAAAGAGGAAACTGAACCATGTTCAGGACAAAGGGAAAGAGCCGTTTAAGGAAAAGAAGTTTACTGGAAATTGCCATAACTGTGGTAAGCCAAACCATAAGGCAAAGGATTGTCGCTTGCCAATAAGTTCAACTGGTCAGGGAAACAAAGGCAAGCGAGTTGCCAATGTGGTTGAACATGGCAATGTTGACATGTCAGATCTGGAGCTGTCAGCTATGGTTGAGGGGCTGGACGAGGAGGTCTCAGCCATGGTGATTGAAACTAATATGGTGGAGAATCACCACGCCTGGTACGTTGATACTGGGGCTACTCGTCATGCTTGTTCTAAAAAACACATGTTCTCTTCCTACACTGTTACTGATCGTATAAAATTGCATATGGCAAACTCTACTTCTTCTGTGATTGTAGGTGTGGGGAACGTGGTCTTAAAGCTGACTTCTGGAAAGGAGCTTCTGCTTAAGGATGTGCTGCATGTCCCAAACGTCCGAAGAAATTTAGTTTTAGGCTCTCTACTAGTTAGTCATGAGTTTAAACTAGTTTTTTAGTCTGAAAAAATTTATTATGAGCAAGTTTGGAATGTTCCTTGGTCGAGGTTATCTTGACAGGGGATTTATCAAAATGAATGTGATGCATGTAAGCCATGAAGGCAAGAACAAAAATAATAAATGCTCCTTCTTCTGTTTACTTACTCGAGTGTTCAGATTTATGGCATTTTAGATTGGGACATGTTTGTCTAAAATCAATTAAAAGACTAATTAATCTAGAATTAATTCCAAAAACCCATGTTGAATTAATAAGAAATTAGAAGTATGTGTTGAAGCAAAAATGACTAAATTGCCTTCTCATTTAGGGGCAAGGAATACTAATCCTCTAGAATTAATTCACACTGATGTGTGTGACTTAAAATTTGTGCAAACTAGAGAAGGTAAAAAATACTTTGTCACTTTTATAGATGATTCCACAAGATATTGATATGTGTTTCTTTTGAGAAGTAAAGATGAAATAATCGAGGCATTTAAGATGTATAAAAATAAAGTTGAAAATCAACCGAACTGTAAAATAAAAGCAGTCCGAAGTGACAGAGGAGGTGAGTATGTAGCACCATTTGAACAATTATGTGCCGATTCAGGCATAATTCATCAAACGACTGCTCCCTATGCTCCTCAGTCAAATGGAGTTGCTGAAAGGAAAAATCGAACCCTGGAAGAAATGATGAATGCTTTATTAATAAGCTCAGGATTATCGCAGAACATGTGGGGGGAAACTATTCTTACAGCTAACCACATTCTGAATAAAGTGCCACACAAAGGGAACGATAAAACTCCGTATGAGTTATGGAAAGGGCGCAAGCCTTCTTTCAAATATCTTAAAGTGTGGGGGTGTTTGGCAAAGGTTGAAGTACCTGAACCAAAACAAGTAAGAATTGGTCCTAAGACAGTTGATTGCATATTCATAGGTTATGCATACAACAGTAGTGCATATCGATTTCTAATTCATAAATCTAAAATTCCTGATATGCATGAAGGAACTGATATTGAGTCAAGAGATACCATTTTCTTTGAAAATATTTATCCTTGTAAAGAGAGGATTGTGACAAGCTCAAATAAAAGAACTCTTGAAACTGTAAGTAGTTCAAATATATAAATGACGAGCCAAGACAAAGCAAGAGAGCTTGAAAGGCTAAGTCATTTGGTCCTGACGTTGAAACTTATGCAGTTGACGATGATCAAAAGACTATACAGGAAGCTTATGCTAGTCCTGATGCTCCTTTTTGGAAGGAAGTTATTTATAGTGAAATGGATCCCATCATGTAAAATTTTACTTGGGAACTGGTTGATATTCCTCCAAGATGTAAGCCTTTAGGATGTAAATGGATCCTAAAGAGGAAATACAAAGATGACTGGTCAATAGACAAGTTTAAGGCCCAGCTTGTTGCCAAAGGGTTTAAACAGAAAGAAGGTTATGATTTCTTCGATACGTATTCACTAGTAACCAGAATAACTTCCATTCAAGTACTTATTTCTATTACTTCATTGCACAATCTCGAAATTCATCAAATGGATCTGAAAACTGCATTCTTGAATGGTGAACTAGAAGAAGAAATTTATATGGAACAACCTGAAGGTTTCATTGCGCCTGGTCAGGAAAATAAAGTGCGTAAACTGTTGAAGTCATTATATGGACTAAAACAAGCTCCTAAATAATGGCATATGAAGTTTGACACAACTATGTTGGAAAATGGATTCAAGATCAACGAATATGACAAATGTGTGTATATTAAGGGCACACCGGAGTCATTTGTCATAGTCTGTCTATATGTAGTGTAATATCCGCATTTTCTTTTCCCGGTATTTCCACTTTTCGGTGTATTTCTCATTTTTAGCGAGCCTTGTGTAACCGTATTAATTTTTTAGAAATATTCGTTTCGGGACTCTTTGTCATTCAGTTCTACGTTTCTCGGTTCGTTCATCGTTTGTTAACCTAATTCTCATAATTGTTGTTCGGAACCGCCATATGGGGTGGCCGTAAATTAATGGTATGTTATTACGCGTATTTTGTGGTTCCGTTTGATGTTTCGGCCATGTTTCGGTATTGAGGACCGTTTCCATCCTGTGCCTAACGCGCGCAAATATTATGGTATAGCGCGCGCTAAGCACCCTTCAGTAGCGCATGCTACTTTTGTTTTGGTAGCGCGCACTAGCGAATATGTCCAGTACTGGACAGTTTGCTACTCGACTAGGTCAGGTGCCCAGGTAGCGCACGCTATGGCCGATAGCGCGCGCTACCGAGACGCTTGTAACACACGCTATGTTTGGCAGATAGCGCGTGCTAATGGGGTCAGGTGAGTACTGGGCAGTTAACTTCTGGACTCGGCTGATGTCCAGGTAGCGCACGCTATGGCCGATAGCGCACGCTATCGAGAGGTTATTAGCGCACGCTACATTTCGGGTAGGGCACGCTAATGGCCCGATGTCAGTTCTTGGGTGGGACGTTAACCACGGGTGAGTTTTGTCCCGTTAGCGCACGCTAACTTCTGAGGATTAGCGCGCGCTAACACTCCCTGGCTATATAAACCAGGGAGTTGATCCAGATGAACGTATTATTCTCATTTCTTTCCCCCCTCCGTGGCGTTGGCGATTCCGGGCGATATTCTCGGCGATTTCTTCCTCCAATCATCTCAACCATCATCTTCTTTGAGATCTTGGTGTATAATAACAACATCAACGCGAATCTTTCATCCTAATCCAAGGTAAATCTCTTAGAATCCTACTTTTGGATAATTTGGGGGTTTTGGGATTTTTCGTCCGATTCGTCCCATTTTGTTGGTTAATCCATGATGAATATGATTAATCTTGTTGATATCATTAGTTTTCCTATGGATTCATGGTATATTTTCATGGTTTTGCGTAATCGAGAGGGTTTGGTTGTGGTCCGCCCTCGTTGTTATTTTTATACGAATATACATAAATCGTAGGTGGGTTTTCGAGTGTGTTCCATTTCCGTATTCTTCTAGAGTTGGTTGTGATTATGTTCTTCGAATCGTTAGGTTTGGTTCCGTTGGTTCCTAGCGTTCGTCGGTGATTTTCCTTTCCGGTCGTTGCGTCATCAATTATTCAAGGCAAGTATTTTTGGAAACCTTTATGCCTAACGTGAAATGGTAATGTATATTGTGTGTGATTTGCTCACCCCGGGAGCGTCCGACGGGGCCTCGGGGGAATCTATGACTTCACTCTGGATTCACGAGTTTGTTTAGCTAGCCAGCTCGGGAGGGTCCTTAGAGGCCTCGGGTGGGATTTGTGGCTTCGGCCCGGTCCTAGGCGATGCATGTGCGTGATTTGTTTTATGATATGGCCAGCTCGGGAGGGTCCTTAGAGGCCTCGAGTGGGATTTTTGGCTTTTTCCCAGTCCTAGGTAAATGTGATTGACTGTTTGTTTCCGGAAAATACATGTCTGGTTTTGGTTTTGAAATGAATTGGTGCATTGTACTATGAAACGTGTAAGCGAATGGTTTGCCTTGATTACTTGTACTAGCGTAATTGCTAACCCCTTTGGGGACCCGTTTTGGGGAAATTCTTGTTATGGATTTCAGGTTATGTTCTTCTGGATGAGCGGGCACTAGGACAATACGAGGATGTTGGCCAGGGTCGTTGACATGTGCATTTGGGTCTTCTTATTTCTTTTGTCTACTTTGATTTGGTTGTTTCCCACATTTATGAACTTATAGATTGTACTCGCGAGTACTTAGGCTTTTCATTTCGAACTTCGTTTTGTATTAACTCAAATTGCTACATTGTCGGTTGATGTTTATTATGCCGGTTGCTCCGGGCGTATCTTTATATGTTGTATTATTTAAATGTGTGTCCTCGCTAACTGAGATGGTTAGTCGAGTGGTGTTTTCTTGTTGTAGCCTGGTGGGTCCCATGTAGGGGTCCACGTCACTGTAATATACTCCGAATATCTCGGGGTGTTACAGAAAATGGCATCGGAGCTCTAGGTTTATGGATACCTAGGCTTGTCGGTTATTTGGGTCTAGTTGTGTTTCGTTTTGCACATTGTCACACCGCTGCCGGCATCTCAATACTTCCAGTGTTCGTAAGTTTTCTTTACTTGATTCTTTACTTTCTCGTACCGTATTTCCGTTTCTTGAAATGTGGTTATTCTCCCTCTTTTACTTATCATCGGGTTGCTTTTTCCACCTCTTATCACCAGCATCGATGCTGGAAGGGGCCGTGGTCGTGGTCGTGGACGCGGTCGGGGACGTAGGGCGGCCGGTGGGGCAGCCACGTCGTATTCTTAGCGAGCCGGCAGTACCGGTGACCGTCACAGTCATGCTTCTTCTCAGGAGCACGCCGACCTTGGTATTGCAGCCGTTATGCAGCAAATGGTAAACCAAATGGCGGCGATAGCTCAGGTGGTTCAGAACCCGGATCAGGCCCATGCTAATCGGGGCGGAGTAGACCGTTGGCTCCAAGATGTCATGAAGATGCATCCTCCTCATTTTTCGGGAGCATCAGACCCGATCGGCTGGGAGGGGTGGATCAAGAAGATATCTAAAGTCTTCGTTGCCACCAACTGTCTCGAGGACCGTAAGGTCCCTATTGCCTAGTACTTTCTCACTGGGGACGCTACGGATTGGTGGGAGGCCGTTGGGCCCAAAGATCATGTTGCTTCGTGGGCCGAATTTCAGGAATTGATCGGGACTGAATATCGCCTGTGGCCAGTTAGACAGGCCCAAGTCCATGCCTTCTATGATGCTCAACCACGGGATATTCCCGTATCCAAAGCTATTGCCAATTTTAACAAAGAGTTGGGCTATGTGAAGACCCAAGTTGTCGAGGAGAGCGACAAAATTTTCCATTTTTCCAGGCGGATGAAGCTGTCAATTCAGGACTATATGTCTGGGCTCGTCTGCACTATTTTGAAAGATTATCAGAGTAGGGCTCTCGCTTACGATATGTCGGTGACGGATAGTGATGTGGCTCGTGAGAACAAGAAGCAGAAGTTAGTCGGAAACTTTTTTGGTCCCAAGGGTAGAGGCCAGCACAAATCTCAGGCTGCGGATATTTCTACGGGCGGTTTGGCTCGTTTCTCTGGGAGTTTTTGAGGTGCCGCCGGAACCTCCGTTCGTGATCCCACATGCTTTAAATTTGGCCAGCAGGGCCATAGGAACCGGCAGTGTTCTCGTCTGAAGTTGACTTGTCATACTTGTGGTCATTCGGGCCACAAGGACCTCTTTCGTGATCATGTCAGACAGTTTCGCGAGTCCCGTGATTCTTTTCCAGCACTTAGAGAGCCGAGTGTGAACCGGGGCTCATTTGCTCCGCAGCCTCCGCCGAGTGTCGGTCGAGGTAGAGGTCGGGGTCAGCCCACTAGAGGAGGAGCTTTCAGTGTCGGCTCTGCCCAGCCGCATATCTATGAGATGAGGAGGGCCGATGATCCAGCAGCCACTGTGGTGACAGGTACCGTTCATATCCATTCTAGTCCTGTCAGTGTGCTTTTCTATTCTGGTGCTACACATTCGTTCATATCGCTGGAGTGTGTGCGCCGTTTGAGTCTCGACTGTTTGTCGCCTTGCGAGTCTTTCATCGTTAAACGTCCTAGCGGTGATAGGATCGTTGGCGATCGGGAGGTCCGAGACTGCTCTGTGTTTATTTGTGAGAGAGCTTGGCTCTCTAATCTTATTATCGTTAATATTGAGGGTGAGGATTTGATTTTTGGGGATGATTGTCTCGAGCGGCATGGCGCAATCATGAACTACTGCACGAGAATCATCACTATGTTAGCCGAGGACGGCCCCGAGCACTCTTTCGCGAGGCGAGAGAGAGGAAACCAGAAGTTCGTTATTAACGCCTTAAAGGCGATGAGGCTCCTGCGAAAGGGGTGTACTGGTTATTGGTGCTACGCATTGAAGGCGGGGGATGGTGATTCCAGTCGTTAGTGAATTTCCTGATGTATTTCCTGACGAGTTACCGGGATTTCCACCGGGCCGTGAGGTCTAGTTTGCTATAGAGTTAGAGCCGGGCGCGGCTCCAATTTCGAAGGCGCCGTATTGCATGGCACCTTCAGAGATGTCAGAGTTGAAGATGCAGTTGAGTGAGCTTCTTGAGTCGGGGTATGTTCGACCGAGCACCTCGCCTTGGGGCGCACCGGTCTTGTTTGTGCGGAAGAAGGATGGTTCACTGTGTTTGTGTATCGACTATCGCGAACTAATCAAGGTGATCATCAAGAACAAGTATCCTTTGCCGAGGATTAATGACTTGTTCGATCAGTTGCAGGGAGCTACAGTATTCTCGAAGATTGATTTGAGATCGGGGTACTACCAGCTCCGGGTGAGGGAGTCCGATGTGTCGAAAATAGCTTTCCGGACGAGATACGGACATTATGAGTTTGTAGTTATGCCTTTCGGGTTAACTAATGCGCCGGCGGTGTTCATGCAGTTGATGAACAAAGTCTTTATCGAGTATTTGGATAAGTGTTTCGTCATCTTCATTGACGATATTCTTATTTATTCGAGGAACGAGGAAGAGCATGCCCATCATTTGCGAGTAGTGTTAGACATTTTGAGGACCGACCAACTCTATGCAAAGTTCTCGAAATGTGAGTTATGGCTAAAGGAAGTGATGTTTTTAGGTCACGTGATTTCAGCCGAGGGGGTTCATGTAGATCCGCAGAAGATCGAGGCAGTGTTGGATTGGGCGCCGCCTAATAATGTGAAGGAGATACGTAGTTTCTTGGGTTTGGCCGGCTTCTACCGTATGTTCGTCGAGGGTTTCTCGAAACTAGCTCGGCCACTTACACAATTGCTCTAGAAATCCGAGAAGTTCGTCTGGAATGACGAGAGACAGTCGAGTTTTGAGGAACTGAAGAGGCGTTTGACTTCATCCCCGATTTTAGCGTTGCCGTGTGGCAACGGGGGTTTTGCTGTTTATAGTGATGCTTCGAGTCTGGGTCTTGGGTGCGTATTGATGCAGCACGGCAAGACCATCGCTTATGCGTCGAGCCAGTTGAGGCCGTATGAGCTTAACTACCCTACTGATTATTTGGAGTTATTGGCAGTTGTTTTTGCGCTCAAGATTTGGCGTCACTATCTTTTCGGCTCTGCATGTCAGATTTTTACCGACCAAAAAAGTCTGATGTACATATTTACTCAGCGGGAGCTGAATATGAGGTAGAGGAGGTGGTTAGAGCTGATTAAGGATTACGACCTTGAAATCCTTTATCATCCGGGCGAGGCGAACATCGTGGCCGACGCCATGAGTCGGAAACCGGTTGCGTTGCGAACGCTTGAGATCCTTACATCTCAGTCTGAGCTTCGGCGGGTTTTGATCGAGTTAGATGTTGAGGTTTTGTTGCCTGGAGCTGTAGGGCAACTTTTTGCTTTAGAGATTTCGTCGTCTTTGATCGATGAAATTAAGCTGGAGCAGTTGGAGGATCCGATGATTACTGAAATCTGAGAGAACATTCTTAAGGGAAAGTCTCCTGGATTTGTGATTCACGAGGATGGTGTTTTGAGATTCGAGAGTCGACTTTGTGTACCGAACGACTCAGAGTTGAGACAGAGTATATTGCAAGAGGCCCATGCTGCACCTTACTCCGTTCATCCTAGTTCGAGTAAGATGTGCAAGGATCTGAGAAGGAATTTATGGTGTAATGATATGAAGTAGGAGATCGCGTAGTTTGTAGCGAGATGTTTGACTTGTCAGCAGGTCAAAATCGAGCATCAGCGACCGGCCGGGTTAGTGCAGTCACTTCCCATTCTGGAATGGAAATGGGAAGATATATCGATGGATTTCATTACGAGTTTGCTGAGATCGAGGTCGGGCATGAATATGGTCTGGGTGATTGTTGATCATCTGACCAATTCGACACATTTTCTGGGCATCAAGGACACTTGGGGCCCGAAGAAGTTGGCTCGTGTGTTTATCGCGCAGATTGTGAGGCTTCACGGTACTCCAAAGTCTATTATTTCGGATCGTGATGGTCGTTTTGTATCGCACTTTTGACAGGCGGTGCATAAGGCGTTGGGTACTCGTTTGCGTTTGAGTACCTCTTTTCATCCTCAGTCAGATGGACAGTCAGAACGCACTATCCAGACGTTCGAGGATATGTTGCGTGCTTGTGCTCTTGATTGGAGCAGTGACTGGGAGGAGCATTTGCCATTGGTCGAATTCACGTACAACAATAGTTGGCACGCGTCGATTCGGATGGCACTGTATGAGGCACTTTATGGGTGGCGTTGTCGATCACCGATTTGTTAGAATGAGGCGTCTGATTTAGTCGGGACCGAACCGGATATCGCTTTAAAAACTAGGCGAAAGATAGAATTAATTCGGGAACGGATGTTGACTGCCCAGAGTCGACATAAGTCATATGCCGATATCCATCGTCAACCTTTGGAATTCGAGGTGGGAGACCACGTTTTGCTAAAGGTGTCGCCGACGAGAGGAGTTTTCCGTTTCGGGAAAAGGGGAAGTTGAATCCGAGATTTATTGGACCCTTCGAGATTCTCGAGCGAGTCGGTGGGTTGGCATACCGTTTGGCGTTACCCACGGCCTTGAGTCACGTTCAGAATGTTTTTCATGTTTCCCAGCTAAGGAAATATGTCCCAGATCCTAGTCACGTCATCGATTATGGTGAGATTGATGTCGCCGAGGATATTACTTTTGAGGAGCGTCCCTTGAAGATTTTGGAGCATCGTGAGAAGCGACTGAGGCATAATACCATTCCATTGGTCAAAGTGCAGTGGTCGAGACATGGTGTCGAGGAGGCAACTTGGGAAACCGAGGATAGCATACGCGCTAGGTACCCTGAGTTGTTTGTTTATTAAGTTTCGGGATGAAACTTATTTTTAGAGGGGTAGAATGTAATATCCGCATTTTCTTTTCCCGCTATTTCCACTTATCGGTGTATTTCTCGTTTTTAGCGACCCTCGTGTAACCGTATTAATTTTTGAGAAATATTCGTTTCAGGACTCTTTGTCATCCAGTTCTACGTTTCTCGGTTCGTTCGTCGTTTGTTGACCTAATTCTCGCAATTGTTGCTCGGAACCGCCGTATGGGGTTGCCGTAAATTCATCGTATGTTATTACACGTATTTTGTGGTTCCGTTTGATGTTTTAGCCATGTTTCGGTATTGAGGACCATTTCCATCCTGTGCCTAACGCGTGCAAATATTACGGTATAGCGCGCGCTAAGCACCCTTCAGTAGCACACGCTACTTTTGTTTTGGTAGCGCGCGTTAGCGTATATGTCCAGTACTGGACAGTTTGCTACTGGACTAGGTTAGGTGCCCAGGTAGCGCACGCTATGGCCGATAGCGCACGCTACTGAGACGCTTGTAGCGCACGCTATGTTTGGCAGATAGCGCGCGCTAATGGGGTCAGGCGAGTACTGGCAGTTAACTTCTGGACTCGGCTGATGTCCAGGTAGCGCATGCTATGGCCGATAGCACGCGCGACCGAGAGGTTTTTAGTGCACGTTACGTTTCGGGTAGCGCACGCTAACGGCCTAGTAATCTGGTTACTGGACTGGGACGTTAACTTATGGACTGGAGTTTTGTCCCGTTAGCGCACGCTAACTTCTGAGGATTAGCGCGCGCTAACACTCCCTGGCCATATAAACCAGGGAGTTGACACAAATGAACGTATTATTCTCATTTCTTCCACCCCTCCGAGGCGTTGCGATTCCGGGCGATATTCTCGGCGATTTCTTCCTACAATCATCTCAACCATCATCTTCTTTGAGTTCTTGGTGTATAATAACAACATTAACGCGAATCTTTCATCCTAATCCAAGGTAAATCTCTTAGAACCCTACTTTTGGATAATTTGGGGGTTTTGGGATTTTCGTCCGATTCGTCCCGTTTTGTTGGTTAATCCATGATGAATATGATTAATCTTGTTGATATCATTAGTTTTCCTACGGATTCATGGTATATTTTCATGGTTTTGCGTAATCGAGAGGGTTTGGTTGTGGTCCGCCCTCGTTATTTTTATACGAATATACATGATTCGTAGGCGGGTTTTCCGGTGTATTCCATTTCCGTATTCATCTAGAGTTGGTTGTGATTATGTTCTTCAAATCGTTAGGTTTGGTTCCGTTGGTTCCTAGCGTTCGTCGGTGATTTTCCTTTCCAGTCATTGCGTCATCAATTATTCAAGGCAAGTATTTTTGGAAACCTTTATGCTTAACGTGAAATGGTAATGTATATTGTGTGTGATTTGCTCACCCCGGGAGGGTCCGAAGGGGCCTCGGGGGAATATATGACTTCACTCTGGATTCACGAGTTTGTTTAGCTAGCCAGCTCGGGAGGGTCCTTAGAGGCCTCGGGTGGGATTTGTGGCTTCGTCCCGGTCCTAGGCGATGCATGTGCGTGATTTGTTTTATGATATGGCCAGCTCGGGAGGGTCCTTAGAGACCTCGAGTGGGATTTGTGGCTTCGTCCCAGTCCTAGGCAAATGTGATTGACTATTTGTTTCCGGAAAAGACATGCCTGGTTTTGGTTTTGAAATGAATTGGTGCATTGTACTATGAAATGTGTAAGCGAATGGTTTGACTTGATTACTTGTACTAGCGTAATTGCTAACCCCTTTGGGGACCCGTTTTGGGGAAATTCTTGTTATGGATTTCAGGTTATGTTCTTCCGGACGAGCGGGCGCTGGGACAATACGAGGATGTTGGCCAGGGTCGTTGACATGTGCATTTGGGTCTTCTTATTTCTTTTGTCTACTTCGATTTGGTTGTTTCTCACATTTATAAACTTATAGATTGTACTCGCGAGTACTTAGGCTTTTTATTTCGAACTTCGTTTTGTATTAACTCAAATTTCTACATTGTCGGTTGATGTTTATTACGCCGGTTGCTCTGGGCGTATCTTTATATGTTGTATTATTTAAATGTGTGTCCTCGCTAATCGAGATGGTTAGTCGAGTGATGTTTTCTTGTTGTAGCCTGGTGGGTCCCATGTAGGGGTTCACGGCACTGTAATATACTCTGAATATCTCGGGGTGTTACATGTAGATGATATGTTGATCATGGGTAGTAGCAATGAAGTAATTGTGAATACAAAAAGGATGTTAAGTAGAAACTTCGACATGAAGGATTTAGGTTTAGCTTATTTAATTCTTGGAATTAAAATTATCAGAACGTCAGAAGGTATCTTCTTATCACAATCTCATTATGTTGAGAAAGTGCTCAATAAGTTTAATGCTTTTGACAGCCCACCTGTTAAAACACCTGTTGATACCAGTATTCACTTAAGTAAGAACAGAGGTGATCCAGTGGCTCAATTCGAATATTCAAGAGTAATTGGAAGCCTGATGTACATTATAAATTATACACGACCAGACTTGGTGTTAGATTGGTACCGCCACTAGAAGGGGGGTTGAATAGTGCGGATAAGAGTTTTGAACTCTTTTTGTGCGGAAGCTAAATATCGGAGTAAGTAAAATGCGGAAATGAAAGAACACAAGAAATTGTTCGAGATGTTCGGCTATTAACGAAGCCTACGTCCCCTACCTAGTTTTATCGACTAGGACTTTTCTTAGAAACTTAGAATGCACTTTCTAGTTTAGTGCCAACTCTTACAATTTCTTGATTTCCGGGCTCAAGAACAACCTCACTAAAAACTCTCTTGTTTTTCCGGGTACAAGATAACCTTTACAGTAAAACAAATGCGAGTAGGAACTCGACTTTACACGATATATCGCTCTTTGATACAAGGATGTAGATTAGAAATAATAGAGCAAATCTTCTCGTATCACAATATGGAATATGTATAACTCTCGAAATATTTGCTTGAAGTACCTTGATTATGCTTGTAAGCTCAGATAACTTGTGTGATTTCCAAATCCTTGAAGTGTGCTATTTATAGCCTTCATGAGCTGAATTTCCCGTTGGAGCAGTTGCACAGCTTACGTACGTTATGCATCCTTGATTACGTACGTTATGTATTCTACGTACGTTATATAGCTTATGTAGCGGCTGTAACGAACTGTGAAAAATAGTCCAGAGACATCTGATAAAATCCATTACGTATGTTACGCAAGATAGGCTTACGTACGTTAACTTCCAGTCAGAGATCCGTTGAATGTGAAGACTTGTTGTAACGGCTAATGACTTTTTGCAACGGGCAGAATGTTCAAACGTTACGTACGTTATATTGATTGTGTTACGTACGTTACCTGTATAAAATTACTTGCAAAAACTGTGAGTGTTACGTACGTTATAGAAGGTTTGTTTACGTACGTTAAATGAAGGAAAAATATGTTAAGTAAATTTTGGTTAAATAACGCATCATCAAAATGTATAAAATGATTTAAAAATATTGTTCCAACAATATCCCCTTTTTGATGATGACAAAATTTATGTATGGGAGTTTTTGAAAAATATGAGTTTTGGAAGATCGGAAAAATTTTAAGAAACTCTCCCCCTTAGTAAGACTCCCCCTGAATCGAACAAGGGTTATTTCAAAAACGAGACATATTTTTCTCCCCTTTTTTGTCATTAACAAAAAGTCGAGAGATCCTGTAAAAGCAAGCGAAAAAAAAATCGTGAACGAATTTCAAAACAACGAATATTAACGAACAACCACGAGTAATAATACATAGGAATAGAGATAGTCAAAACAACAAACACATTCATTAGAAAATAAAGAGAGTAATAGTTTATGACAGCAAATATGCATGGAATGTTTGGTCTAACAAAATGAAAACATCATCATAGGAAATAGAAAACTCTAATCAAGGTTCGCTTCCGGAGGTGTCGGAGGGATCCCGAAATGAGTGCAAATGCTTTTGACCATAAGTTTTATCTCGCTCATCTCTTTCTCTAATTTATCCATCCGAGCGACCATCTGGGATGAGGAGCTTTCTTGTGGCGGGCGAGAAGGACTGGGCTGAGACGAAGGACGAGGCCGAGTATGAGCAATCCCTCGAGACGTGATCCTCTCCTCCGGTCTCGGAAGGACACTACCATCAACTAGGCGATCATCATCCTTGATGTACGCAAAGTAGATCCACCCACGGTTTCTCGAACAGAGATACCTCATGGTTCAGATGGTCCCTTCGGTAACGAGGCTCCCCCCCGGGATGGGAACCCCATGAAGCCTTGTGAGATCGACTCTGGCGTTCTCGAATATTTCAGTCAAAATTGATCCAAACAGCATTCCGTATTTCCTTTGTTGATCGACCTTGGCATAGCTCTTTTTGTGGAAGATTTGTCCTTTTTCCACAAACCACTTGAGCACGATGGAAGCAAAATTAACCTGATGATCCTTCTAGACATGATAAATGATTTCCATGTCTATGTTTACCAAACGATGCTGAGCATTCACTTTAGGCATGAGACAACGAGTGATAGCATCGTGAAGCAGACGAATATTTATCCCGAAATCATTATTTTCAAAACGTCCCGAATGAACATCAATTATGGCTTTGTCTGTCAAGAAATCACGGAACTCAGACTCATGAATTCCATGATTTTCATCAATGTAAAAACAATAGTCAATAACTTCATCAGGAGCAGCAAATTCTCCTTTACAACGAAATCCCTCGTTAGGGAGACCAAAGAGTTCGGATAATTTAGCAGCATTGAATAAAATTGGTTTACCACGGACTAGCGAGTTAACTACGGCTAAACCGTCAGAATCATAAGTCACGAAAAAATTCGCGTAGAATTCTTTTACGCAATCTACAAAAACAGGTCGGGCGAGACTAACAAAATGGTTAATACCGAGCATGTCAGAAAATTCTTCGATTCCAATACCGATAGAATTCAGAGATTCAAAATCGAATTGATGGCTTGGAGTTACCTCCTCATCAATAAGCACTTCGTTGAAGATTTTGGAAGCTTGAGCATTTCGAAAGGTAGGTTCTCCTGAAGGCGAGGAAGCTGATTGAGAGGTCTCGCCTCTACGTTTCTTGCTGATTTTGGACGCCATTGTTGAAGATGAATGGAGGTTATGGGAGTTTGGTCGGATTTTGTGAGGAGAAGAATCGAGTTCGTCGCAGCCGATTTAGGGATTTATGAAGAAATGAAAAGGGGACTGTCGAATTGGGTATTTAAGTAGCAGGGTAAATAGCTAATTACGTACGTTATACCGTTTCGGTAACGTATGTCGCGAAAAATCCCGAATTCCTTGTACTAAAACCTGCATATCGTAACGTACGTTGCCCAAACACCTATTACGTACATAATGTCCTATTACGTACGTAATATCCCTCTCTTAACGTCCGTAAGCATGACCAAATGAGCAGTGTTTTTCTTTCGATGATGTCCCAATTTTAATGACCATTTAATGTAACCATGATGAATATGCAACACTTAAAAATGATCAACATGTCCCATTCCTAAGTTTATGCGTATAAAATTGAAAGCTTCTTCGGGTAATGGTTTTGTAAAAATATCTGCCAATTGTTCATTGGTACCAACAAATTGGAGACGTACATTCCCATTTTGGACACGGTCACGAATAAAATGGTGACGAATTTCTATATGTTTTGTCCTGCTATGCAAAATGGGATTTTTGCTTAATTTAATGGCACTTGTATTGTCACAAAAAATAGGAGTATTTTTAAGCTCAATGCCATAATCGAGTAATTGATTTTTGATCCAAAGGACTTGTGCACATGCACTTCCCGCAGCCACATATTCTGCTTCAGCTGTGGAAGTAGCGACACTAGTCTGTTTCTTACTCCCCCATGAAATTAAACATGAACTCATGAAATGACAAGTTCCGGTGGTGCTTTTTCTATCAATTTTACATCCACCGAAATCAGCATCACTATATGCAAAAAGTTGAAAATCAATGCTTGAAGGATGCCACAGACCTAAGCTAGCAGTATATTTTAAATACCGAAAAATCCTTTTGCATGCAATGAAATGTGATTCTTTAGGATTCGCTTGAAAACGAGCACATAAGCATGTAGCAAACATTATATCGGGTCTAGATGCAGTTAAATAAAGTAAAGAGCCAATCATACCTCAATACTGTTTTTGGTCAACAGACTTACCTTTTTCATCTTTGTCGAGTTTAAGAGTGAAAGACATAGGAGTAGATATTTCTTGCAATCTTCCATCTTAAATTTCTTTAGGAGCTCATTGACGTACTTGGATTGGTGAATGAATATTCCATCATTGAGTTGCCTAATTTGGAGTCCGAGAAAGTTTTTCAACTCTCCCATCATGCTCATTTCGAACTCTCCCTTCATAAGATTTGAAAATTCTTAGGATAGAGATTCGTTAGTTGCACCAAAAACAATGTCGTCCACGTAAATTTGACAAATAAGCATATCATCACCTAAATTCTTATTAAATAGGGTATTATCAACATTACCTGTTTTATACCCATTTGAAATAAGAAAAGTGCTTAAACGACCATACCATGCTCTCGGAGCTTGTTTTAATCCATAGAGAGCTTTATGGAGATTGTACACATGATCTGGATGATCATAATCTTCAAAACCCGGCAGTTGCTTGACATACACCTCCTCCTGGATGATTCCATTTAGGAACACACTTTTTACATCCATTTGATGGAGTTTGATTTTCTTGTATGCGACAAAGGCACAGAGAAGACGAATTGCCTCAATACGAGCAACAGGAGCAAACGTTTCTTCATAATCCAAGCCTTCTTCTTGATTATAACCTTGGGCGACCAACCTCGATTTATTTTTAATTGGGAGACCATCATCATCGATTTTAATTTTATGAACCCATTTGGTACCAATGATTGATTTGTCTACCGGTGTCGGAACTAATTCCCAAACATTATTTCTTTCGAATTGGTTTAGCTCTTCTTGCATAGCAATAGCCCAATTCTCATCATTTATGGATTCATCGATATTCTTTGGTTCTGTAAGAGAAATAAACGCAATATTGTTAATACAATCATTTATATTTCTCCTAGTTCATACACCTTCATCGATTTTTCCGAGAATTTGTTCCATCGGATGGTCTTTCACATTTGCCCAATCTTTAGGAAGGTTGTAAGTATTCTCCTCTTGCTTGTCCGAACTTATGTCGAGCTTCTCCAACTCCTTTAATACTTCTGACATTTCTTTAGCCGGAACCATACCTGCATCATCATCAAAAACAACCTTTCTTAGGGGTAAAACTTTATCATCGAATTTTACATGAATTGACTCTTTTACCGAGCCTCTTCTGAAATTAAATACACGATACGCTTTACTGTTAGTTGAATAACCAAGAAATATTCCAATATCTGATTTTGAATCGAATTTACCCAAATTATCCTTACCATTATTATGAATAAATATTTTACAACCAAATGGATGGAAATAAGATAAATTGGGCTTTTTACCTTTAAATATCTCATATGGAGTCATCATTTTGTTCCTCCTGAGATGGACTCGATTAATAACATAACAGGCGGTGTTAACGGCTTCAGCCCAGAAATATTTAGGAAGACCATATTCATTGAGCATTGTTCGGATCGTTTCTTCTAGAAAGCGATTCTTCCTCTCGACAAATCCATTTTGTTGAGGTGTCCGAGGTGCCGAAAAGTTGTGCCCAATACCATAATTATCGCACTAATCTTCAAAAATATTAGAATCAAATTCTCCACCATGATCGGTTCGGATGGCAATAATTGGTAATTATTTTTCCTTCTGGGTAACCTTACACCACTTAACAAACTCGTCAAATGCATCATCTTTATTTGCCAAGAATTTTACCCAAGTAAATCTCGAAAAATCATCGACAAGAACTAAAGTATAAAGTTTACCTATTAAACTAGCATGTCGAGATGGACCAATCAAATCCATATGAATTAATTCAAGAATGCGAATAATAGATATTTCCATTTTTGGTTTAAACGAGCCTCTAGCATGTTTACCTTTAATACAAGCCTCACAAATGTGGTCTTTTCTGAAATTTAATTTTGGTAGACCACGCACAATATCATTTTTGGCCAATTTTGAAAGAAGTGGTAAAGAGGCATGTCCCAATTTTCGGTGCCAAATAACGGCATTTTCATCGTATGAAAGTAAATATTTTTCATTGAAAGAATATTTATCTTGGAGATCAACAATATAAATATTTCCATGACATAATCCAATAAAAATGATTTGGTCTTTTCTCATTGCAGTGCAATGCGTACTTTCAAAAATTAATTTAAGACTGGTGTCACAAAGTTGGAAAACACTTAGAAGATTATGGCAAAGACCATCAACAAATAGAACATTTTCAATGGTAGGTAAAGGTTTCTTACCGATTTTACCTGTCCTTTTTATTTGCCCCTTTTTATTATCGCCAAAGGTTACACAGCCACGATCTTCCTTTTTCAGCTTCGTGAAGAGATGTGAATTCCCACTCATATGATTTGAACATCCACTATCAACATACCATTTATTTGATAATGTTGTCTTCCTTGCTTGTACCTACAAAAACAATTTTCTTCCATTTTATAGGTACCCAGGCTAATTTGGGTCCTGAGGAGTTAGACACAAAAACTTGATTTTTAACAACGGTCCCTTTTGGTACCCAAATTTGCTTGACCCTTATAGTTCGTCTAGAACTTCTACAGTATGTTTCGGTATGTCCTGGTTTTAAACATTTTGGACATGATGGAATTCCTATTTTTAAAGTGTCCGAATCTTTCGTGGTAATTTCTAAGGACTTTTTCATTGGAAATGTGTAATACCCGGTTGTAATTCAGTCATTATCATTCAGTAATTATCGTTCAATAATTGTAACTCAGTAATTTTAACTCATTAACGATCATTTGTCACTCATATTCACTCATTGTATTCACCGTTCAGAGTAATTGTATCGTGTATCAATCGTCATTCATCATCAATCTAGTTGGAGAATCGTGTCGTGTTTATCATCATTGTCATCTTCATAGTGGGATGTGTGTGAGGAGTAGCGCACGCTATGTACTCTCTTTAGCACGCACTAATTGAGTTCGGGTAGCGCACGCTACCTCTCAACACTAGCGCATGCTAATGTAGTTCAAGCAGGCAGTCCAGAAGGCACTGGACTGCAGTTGGGTTGTAAGTAGCGCACGCTACGAATGGTAAGTAGCGCGCGCTAGTAGGTTGGAGTAGCGCACGCTATGCAGTCGGTGTAGCGCGCGCTAAGGTCGGATCAGGCAGAGTCCAGTGGCTACTGGACTGAATTAGAATAATTCCTAGCGCACGCTACGAGTTGATATTGGCATACGCTAATCAGTGTTAGTAGTGCACGCTGAATTTTGTGTGTAGCGCACGATACCGCAAACAGATCAGAGAACAGGAGGTTCTGGACTTCAGTACTAGGCAACAGATAATTTGTTAGCGCACGCTAACATTTTGAGTTAATGCACGCTAAGTATATGGTTGTAGCGCATGCTATAAAAGGTACGTAGTGCACGCTACCCTTGCGAACAGAGGGTACTGGACTACCCAGTACACCCGTTAGAACACGCTATGCACAGGATCTAGCGCACGCTAAACTGGGGTTGCTATAAATAGGACAGTTCAGTCTTTTCTTCATCATTCTTCATTTCTTTTCATTCCTTCGTCGGTTCCGGGCGATTTGGAGCTTCTTGAGAAGTGTTCTTCGAGGAGCAATCAACTATCAACATCTCCAAGCTTATAATTCGGAGTAATCATCATTTCATCATCTCCATCGCATCTAATCAAGGTAATAATCTCTTGGATCTAGAATTTCGGATTTTGGGCTTTTTTTCTTCCGATTTCTTCGTGTAAGCTTGGATTGTTGTTGGAATATGATAGATATGGATTATCTACCTTGGATAAATGTATTCCTATGGATTTAATGGCAAATATTTCGGATTTCATGAATTGTTGGGGGTTTGATTCAAGAACACTTTAGAGTTGACTTTGATAGTTGGGGATTTTCGATTAGATGTTGTCGTTAACTCGATTTGTGGATTCCTATGGGATTATTGATATCGTTGAAGTGTTTTGTTGGTTTGAAATACCCGTTTTGGATTTGGTTTCGATATATTCGGGATTGGATATTATCAAAGGATGTATGTTGCTAAGTATTCGTTAGAATGCCTCAATGAGTTTGTATATTGTTGTATCGACGTTTGAATTGGTTATAATCGTGTTTGATATGTATATTGAGCGTTTGTTGGTAATTGTCATTCAAGGTTGTTTGAGCAACCGACATCCCTTTCAGGATGTTGTTCGAGGAAGGACATTCTTCACCGGTGTTGTGTAAGTTAATTCTTACTCGGTTAAAAGGATATTCATTCCGTTCGTTGTTGTTCATTCATAATAATAATTCATTCACAATGTATTAACCATATTGAGACTTGTAATTGTCAATTAGTCACTTCATTCACGAGGAACGACGGTTCCAATCATTTCATTGAGCTATCATTCATTTCATTATCATTTCATCTCGGTGAGTCATTCTTGACTTTTTCGGATTGTTACTCATTATTATTATTCATGGTCATTCTTGCCCATATGACCTTCTGGGTTCATATTGCGTGGCCGTGTGGGGATGTGTGGAATTTTTAGTCGGGCACGTGATAGTCATGTGATTGGATTCACCGACACATTGAACTGTGCACACGGTAACGTACCTCCGTGAGACTAATTAGGTACAAGGGTGGGTGTGTCCGGACACTCGTCTTGTGCAGTTGCACATACCATTACGGGCGTACTGTGATGCCCCTCTTCAGCTTAATTTCATAATTGAGATATATCATGATTGTGTTTATTCAACTCTTGAGGATTGTTGTTCATATAATCGATTCGTTGGGGATGTTGTTTTCAGGTTATGGCAAGGGTAAGGCACGGGAAGAGAACGTTGACGGCGAGGAGTCCCAGTGGTACTAGTAGGGGCCCCCAGTCCTTTCAGTATTCATGTTTTCTTCAATTGTATTCCGCTGTAGACTTCCATTTGGATACTCATTTTAATTGGTGTTGTATATTTTATCTTCATATAAAATATACATGTATTATGTTTGATCCTGGGTGTGTTGTACTTGAAACTCCTCATCGGAGTAATTATTGATATACTGTGGTTCGGTACTACAATTATATCACTTAATTCATTAATTTTCATTCGCCTAGTGGGTCCCAGTCGGGGGTCCACGGCACTGTAATATTCGCCTAGTTTGGGGTGTCACAGAGTTGGTATCGGAGCGTGGTTTTGAATACTACCTTCCGAGTCATGTCTCATTTGAAATCATCGTTCATCGGACTAGTATCATTAGACTTTCGCGTCACGTGTGACCTGTGCAAGAGCCGAGCCCCTCAGACCAAAGAATAGTAAGATTTCTGATGCCATGGTATAATTTCTGGCAATAAGAATCACTCATTCATCATTCAACAGTCAACAATCCTCATTCATTATTTTCATTTGTGATCAAGTCGATCATGTTAATTCATTAATCACTCAGTTCATTTCATTGTTCAGTTGTTGATCTTGAGGATCATATCACTAATCTTGTTAACTTGTTCAAGATAATCATTTCTAGAATTTCATCAGATAATCATGTCACTTCAGTTGATCATTCATGTAATCATTGTGTTTGAGCGCGTATGCTCAGTTAATCACAATTGCAGCATTCTGGCCGAATTCATTGAGAAAGCTCTTACTTATGAGCTTACTGCTAAGGAGATTGCTAACCAACAACCTTCATCTGCTGGCAAGAAGACTAAGAATCGTAATCAGTTTGTCGGCAGTCAGGCCACTTTCAAGAAACCTCGTGCGGGCTCTACTTTTTCTGAGCGACCTCCTATGGCGCCTAGACCCGTGGAATCTCAGTCACGAGCGGCTAGTTCGGCCATCACCTATTTCAACTGTGAAGAACAGGGTCATTTCAGCACCAAGTGTCCGAGGCAGACGGTCACGTGCCATAACTGTGGGATCGATGGGCATAAGGCCCGTTTTTGCCGAAGGGACTCCAAACCTACTCCGGCATCATCTCAGGCCCCGAGACATTCAGCGGTGCAGAATCAGGCCACTCAGTCCACGTCGTTCAAGACGATAGGAGCAAATAAAGGCGGAGCCAAGAGCTATCATACGGGAGCATCCGGTTCGGGGGCCGGCAAGCTCCGAATTTATGAGATGAAGAAGACCGATGATCCATAGCCCTGGATGATTTCAGGTACACTCGATATTCTATCTCAACCTGTGTGTACCCTTTTTGATACTGGTGCATCGCATTCATTCATTTCCGAGTCATGTTTGACTAGACTACGTCTGGGTAGTGCTACTAGTTGTGAGCCTTATGTCATTGGTCTACCTGATGGTAGAAGAATTATTGGGAATCGTGAGATTAAGGATTGTCCGATTTAGCTTCATGGCCGTGATTGGTTAGCAGACCTAATCGTGGTAGATTTACCGAGAGACGACGTCATCTTGAGTATTGATTGGATGGATCGTCACGATGCCGTCATTAGTGTCCGTAAGCGTATGGTCACTATTATTTCAGACGATGGGGTCGAATGTGTATTTCAGGTAGGTATTCCCAGCTGTTCTGGGAGAGTCATCAACTTGATGAAAGCAGTGAAATTATTCAGTCAGGTGTGTGTCGGTTATTGGTGCTATATGACCAAGATCGAGGAACCATCAGTAATGTTGACAGATATTCCTGTAGTGAGAGAATATGCCGATGTATTTCCATACGAGTTACCTGGTTTGCCACCATAGAGAGATGTGGAATTCACGATTGAGTTGGAGCCTGGTACGTCTCCAATATTGAAGGCACCGTACCAGATGGCCCCGACCGAAATGCAGGAGTTGAAGAATCAATTAGAGGATTTGACTGAAAAGGGTTACATTCGACCGAGTGCGTCCCCGTGGGGAGCACCAGTGTTATTTGTCAAGAAGAAGGATGGTTCGTTCTGCTTGTGTATTGATTACAACCGGGTGATGATCAAGAATAAATATCCTCTACCCCGTATCGATGATCTTTTGGATCAACTTCAGGGAGCTTCAGTATTTTCCAAGATTGACTTAAGATCTGGATATCATCAGTTGCGAATTCGAGAGTCGGATATCGCAAGGACGACGTTCCGAACACGCTATGGTCATTATGAGTTTGTGGTAATGTCATTTGGGTTAACTAATGCACCTCCGGTGTTCATGGAGTTAATGAATTGGGTTTTCATTGACTATTTGGATCAGTTCGTGGTTGTCTTTATTGATGACATTTTAATTTATTCTCGTGACTAGGAGGAGCACGAGTTTCACCTTCATCAGGTGCTCGACGTGTTGAGACGAGAGCAACTTTATGGAAAGTTTTCCAAATGTGAGTTCTAGATGTCCGAAGTGACGTTTCTCGGACATGTAATTTCATCAGGCGGAGTTCGTGTCGACCCTCAGAAGACAGAGGCTATCTGAGATTGGCAACCTCCGAAGAATGTTAAGGAAATCCAAAGTTTCCTCGGATTAGCTGGTTATTATCGGCGATTTGTGGAAGGATTTTCTAAAATTACTCAACCCATGACGAACCTTTTGCGGAAGGATAAGTGTTGTGAAGAAATACCTCACACTATGCCGCAAGTGCACGGTGTCAACAAGTAATAAAGTGATAAGTAAGATTTCGTTCCCTCGAGGACTGGTTTCACTAAGTACCAAAATATAGTCAACTCGTAATTTTATTTGAAGAACAATTATATAGAATTTATTTCTAAACTAATTGTAGAAAAAATAAATAGAAAATAATAATAGTGATAATAATAATAATAAGGGCGTAGGATTATGATTTTCACCTCAAACAATCAGGAATGACTTTTATTTAATTCAATTCAATTTTATTCAATTGATTGTAAGCCAGGAATTCCTCAATTATTCTAAAGCCTTTCCCAAGGTCGATAGAAAATACTAAGAATTATTAACTCGATATATCCCTATTCGAATTAGATAATTAATAGCTAAAACAGTTCATGAATTCCCACAATAAACAGGCTTCACAATTACCATGAGTATATCCCTATCTCACGAAAATCATGATTTTTCTCACAAGAACTATGCCTAAATTTCATCTCCCGAATCCATAAAGACATTCAAATCAATTCAACTATTGGCCAGACAGTTGAAAGCATTGAGAACAGTGAGAAGAATCTAATTCAATACGAATAACGAGTGAATTGAAATAAAAAATAAATAAATCAAACCGTCATATAATCGGCTACAATCACAATCCTACCCAAACAGATCTAGAAAATAAGATGCGGAAAAATTAAGGAAAACCGTAAGGGATCCGTGGTCTTGTCGTCGCCCACAAATCTCTTCGTTTCCGCTCTCCCCGGATTCTTTTGTTCTTCGATCCCGTCCAACGATGTCTCCTTGATCCTACGACGTCTCGATGATCCTACGACGTCTCCATGATCCCCTTTTTCTGACCTTCAATGTTTATTTATAGCTATCCTTAGCCTCCAAAATGCGTCCGGGAATTAGATTGAAAATGGGCTTCAGAAACGGCCCAAAAACGCGGCAAATATAGAAGGACCGCCCCGTGGGCCGCGGCTCACTTAATCTGTGCCGCGGCCCCTAACCTTCAGCGAGTTGTACTTGGGCGCAAATTTCTTCCTGGGCCGCGGCTCAGCATCCTTGTGTCGTGGCCCCCGGTACAGTTGGTTCGGTGCCTAGCTGTGCCGTGCATGTGCCGTGGCCTGCTTTCCTTGTGCCGCGGCCCCAGGCCAAAAATTGTCGTTTTGGCCCGTTTTTCGCCGTTTGAGCTTCCGGACTCCAATTTTCTACAAAACATATAAAGATAGTGCATTAAAATCTCATTTATTTAGATTTAGGCTCAAAATGGATATAATATAATGATAAATAAGCGCATAAAAATATGCCTAACAAATACCCCCAAACTCGATTTTCAAATAAAAAGTATCGTGAATGATCGTGCAAATCCATAGTGCTCCACTTAATCAATACTACCCTGAAAATCTCAAAGAATAATACGAGTATCGTACTAGCGAGTCACATTCACGGACACTGATTCCAAAAAGTAATCATTTTTAGTCCTAACCAATCGTTCATCAAGAAAATCAAGCTCAAAGATTAACAAATGTGAATTTAACCGACCGTCAATATGAAGGGTTATATTAAACAAGCCAATTCGCCCAGTCCCACAGTCTAGTGGCAAAAATTTAAGAGTTTCATCGTCAAAAATAAACCTCGGACAGCATTCCCTTATGTATGATCAATAATATGATTCGAGTTAACCACTAGGTTTCGGATCTTGGGATGTTTCATCGGGATAACCCTAGGGTGGATTTCCATTCTCATGTATTGGGGAACCGTTTGACGTAAAAGACACTCATGGGGCATATGGATGTTTCTAGTTACTAAGTCCCCCTCTACAGCGGAGAAAAAAACTAGAATAGCTATTCCTGCACGTCCGATTCAAGGTTGCTGTTTTACGCGAAAGTAAACAACGGGTCGCGTGAATACCCCCAGTTACTAGGCTTCCCATCATCGGCAAATGCGATATTTCTAAACCATTAGTCTATTCAGGGTTGTCATTTTACGCGAGAGTAAACAACGGGTCATGTGAATACCCCCGGTTACTAAACTTCCCATCATAGAATATGTATAATATCTCGACTTTTTGGGGAAAACTGTCCGACTCTAAACTCGATTTAAGTGCCAACACGACTCATGTTACTGGCCGACTAGCTACGCGAAAAGTATAACCAAACGTATAGACAGCGATTTGAAAACACATATGTCTCCTTTCTTATCCGCTAAGATTTCTACAACAACGAAAATTTTGGACCTAAATGAATACTCGGAGGAAACAGATATCGTTGTCTGCAACTCGACCAAAAGTCAATCGTTTCTTCAAAAAGAAATCAGTATCGTAACATCAGTTTTACACATGGAAGCATGAAAAATTCACGAAAAATTCATGTTTATAACCATCAACAGCATGCAAGAAAAATAAAGCAATGATGAAATCACAATTTATAACCAAGAAAAATTAAGAAAATATCGCATGCTTCAATTTATTCCACTACACAAAAAATCATCAATAAAACTCATGTGAAAATAAAAGAGATAAGGAAAAGTGAATCTTATTCCAAATGTCTTCTTGAACGCCATCACATGTCTGAGTGGAATCGTCTGTCAATCCATACTTTAAATAATGCCCAACATCACCAGGGACCCCCAAACTTAGTTTC
This sequence comes from Orobanche coerulescens, assembly GCA_033398695.1. Taxonomy (NCBI): domain Eukaryota; kingdom Viridiplantae; phylum Streptophyta; class Magnoliopsida; order Lamiales; family Orobanchaceae; genus Orobanche; species Orobanche coerulescens. Next base: position 112,547,796 of record CM065812.1, on the reverse strand, counting down.
TAGTCATGAAATAACTATAGACATTAAGTCAAGAAAGACTAGAATATGAAGGATAATAACTCATTGGGGTTAATATTAGAGAAATAAGGGCCAACAAGAATACACGAATCCAAACGAAATAACAAAACAAAGAAAAAATTATTAACGAAAAACAAATAAAAACAACTAACTAGAAAGCAAGTAAAAATGATGGGTTGCCTCCCATCAAGCGCTCTATTTTACGTCTTGAGCACGACGTGGCAAATAAAAAAAATATTAACGTGGCTTCTTTCTAGGGAAATTGCCAAATACCCCCTTCTTGCAATCTATAAGCCTCTTATTCCACAAGGGAGGCTTTGGTTCATGCCTGGTTGCCAAAAATAATGAGTAAGAATAATTATGCGGGCAACCAAAAAATAATGAAAGAATATAATAATTATAAGGTATGAAAAAATAAGCAGAGTTCGAATGAGTAAATAATAAAGACATATCATGAACAACCTCATTAGAACTCAAAGAATCAGCCTCAACAAAATCAAAAGTAATAGGGCCAATCTCTCCCAATATGGATTTAGGAAAAATTATGCGTGGCACCTTTAATAAAATTTTAGGCACAAAAGTGTTCACCTTATTATTCGAAGTTTGATGACAAATTAATGAAATTTCTATGGAAACATCCTCAATGGTAACTTCTTCTACAAGCTCATCAAACTTTATGTAATTATCAGGTGCTGGGGGATCGACCCTAAAACTCAGCATGTCTTTCTTCTCAACCTCCCCCTCAACTTCACTACTAAATCAATGAGCTGGAAAATAACCATGGTGAATCTCAAGACCACGACTTTCACATTCTCGCTCAAGAGGGGTACTATCAGGATTTTTGAGAGCGTCTACACAATGTTCAAGCATGGTCTTTTGTTTCGGGGGAGGGGGCTGACTGACCCTATTAGGCAATTTATTAAGATCATCGAAATTTATGAAATGGCAAGGGTCACGATAATCAAAGGAAAACATAATGAAAAGAAACTAAAGAAAAAAAACTTCAAATTAAAATTAGAGCCGCTTGGTAATGATATTAGCGAAAAATCAGTCCCCGGCAACGGCACCAAAAACTTGTTGTGAAGAAATCCATCACACTATGCCGCAAGTGCACGGTGTCAACAAGTAATAAAGTAATAAGTAAGATATCGTTCCCTCGAGAACTGATTTCACTAAGTACCAAAATATAGTCAACTCTAATTTTATTTGAAGAACAATTATATAGAATTTATTTCTAAACTAATTGTAGAAAAAATAAATAGAAAATAATAATAGTGATAATAATAATAATAATAATAATAATAAGGGCGGAGGATTATGATTTTCACCTCAATCAATCAGGAATGACTTTTATTTAATTCAATTCATTTTTATTCAACTGATTGTAAGCCAGGAATTCCTAAATTATTCTAAAGCCTTTCCCAAGGTCGATAGAAAATACTAAGAATTATTAACTCGATATATCCCTATTCGAATTAGATAATTAATAGCTAAAACAGTTCATGAATTCCCACAATAAACAGGCTTCACAATTCCCATGAGTATATCCCTATCTCACGAAAATCATGATTTTTCTCACAAGAACTATGCCTAAATTTCATCTCCCGAATCCATAAAGACATTCAAATCAATTCAACTATTGGCCAGACAGTTGAAAGCAATGAGAACAGTGAGAAGAATCCAATTCAATACGAATAACGAGTGAATTGAAATAAAAAAATAAATAAATCAAACCGTCATGTAATCGGCTATAATCACAATCCTACTCAAACAGATCTAGAAAATAAGATGCGGAAAAATTAAGGAAAACCGTAAGGGATCCATGGTCTTGTCGTCGCCCACAAATCTCTTCGTTTCTGCTCTCCTCGGATTCTTGTGTTCTTCGATCCCGTCCAATGATGTCTCCTTGATCCTACGACGTCTCGATGATCCTACGACGTCTCCATGATCCCCTTTTTCTGACCTTCAATATTTATTTATAGCTATCCTTAGCCTCCAAAATGCGTCCGGGAATTAGGTTGAAAACAGGCTTCAGAAACGGCCCAAAAACGCGGCAAATATAGCAGGACCGCCCCATGGGCCATGGCTCACTTAATCTGTGCCGCGGCCCCTAACCTTCAGCGAGTTGTACTTGGGCGCAAATTTCTTCCTGGGCCGCAGCTCAGCATCCTTGTGCCGCGGCCCCCAGTACAGTTGGTTCGGTGCCTAGCTGTGTCGTGCGTGTGCCGCGGCTTGCTTTCCTTGTGTCGCGGCCCCAGGCGAAAAATTTTCGTTTTGGCCCGTTTTTCGCTGTTTGAGCTTCCGGACTCCAATTTTCTGCAAAACATATAAAGATAGTGCATTAAAAGCTCATTTATTCAGATTTAGGCAAAAAATGGATATAAAATAATGATAAATAAGTGCATAAAAATATGCCTAACAATAAGAAATACACATGGTCCGACGCGTGTTAGCGGAGTTTTGAGGAACTCAAGAGTCTTTTAATTTCAGCACCTGTCCTTTCTTTACCGCAAGGGACGGAAGGATTTGTGGTTTATAGTGATGCATCCGGACAGGGTCTCGGATGTGTACTAATGCAGAACGGGAAAGTTATTGCTTATGCTTCACGGCAATTGAGACCTTACAAGGTTAATTATCCAACCCACGACCTAGAGCTAGCAGCCGTGGTATTCGCATTGAAGATTTGGCGTCATTATCTTTATGGCGTTACCTGTCAGATATTCACCGATCATAATAGTTTAAAGTATATATTTACTCAGAAGGAGTTAAATATGCGACAGAGACGGTGGTTGGAACTAATCAAAGATTATGATATTGAGATACTTTATCACCGGGCAAGGCAAACGTTGTCTCTGATGCCTTGAGTTGTAAGTCCATTCAGGAGCAGATGCTTGCTCGATTAACAGTTCAGAAGGAACTTCACCAGGAATTTTTGAGACCCGAGATCGATGTCTGGTTACAGCGAGTACAAGGGCAACTTTGTACGTTAGAGATTTCATCTCCACTTGAGGAGGCGATCAGGGAGAGTCAGGGTTCGGACCTATTTTTGTTACGCATTCGAGATGATGTGACTCAGGGGAAAGCCCCTGGGTTTGTGGTCCACGAGGATGGACTTTTGCGATGTAATAATCGGTTGTGTGTACCGGCGAATGACGAGTTGAAACACTCGATTTTGAGAGAAGCTCATGCTACCCCTTATTCCGTTCATCCGGGGTCTAGCAAGATGTACAAAGACTTGAAACAAAATTACTGGTGGAGTAATATGAAGCGAGAAGTCGCGAAATTTGTTTTGAGATGCTTAACCTGTCAGCAAGTCAAGATAGAACATCAGCGACCGTCGGGTATGCTGAAACTTCTCCCTATTCCAGAGTGGATGTGGGAAGATATTTCAATGGACTTCATCACGAGTTTGCCGACGAGTCGTCGTGGCATAAATATAATTTAGGTAATTATGGATCGTCTAACTAAGTCAGCTCATTTCCTTGAGATTAAGGATACGTGGGGTCCAGAGAGACTTGCCCAGTTGTTCATCAAAGAGATAGTGAGACTACACGGTACTCCTAAAAGTATCGTTTCCGATCGTGACAGACGATTCGTGTCTCATTTTTTAAAATCAGTTCATCGTGCTATGGGAACTCAGCTTAATCTCAGTACAACTTTTCATCCTCAGTCCGATGGACAGTCAGAGAGGACTATTCAGACTTTGGAGGACATGTTGAGGGCATGTGTTCTCGATTGAAAAGATGATTGGGAAGCCCAACTACCGTTGATCGAGTTCACGTACAATAATAGTTGGCATGCTTCGATTAAGATGGCACCTTACGAGGCCTTGTACGGTCATCATTGTCGATCTCCTTTGTGTTGGGATAACTTATCGGAATTAATCGGCACCGAGCCCGATATGCTTATATCCGCCCGTGAGAAGGTAGCTTTGATCAGGAGTCGTTTGTTGACCACTCAGAGTCGACAGAAATCATATGCAGATAATCATCGTCGACCATTAGAGTTCAAGACAGGTGACCATGTTTTGGTCAAGGTATCCCTGAGTCGAGGTATCTTCCGTTTTGGGAAGAGGGGAAAGTTGAGTCCGAGATTCATTGGACCGTTTGAGATTTTGGATCGAGTAAGCGAGCTAGCTTATCGATTGGCCCTACCTCCGGCGTTAAGCCGAATTCATAATGTTTTTGACGTCTCTCAGTTACGGAAGTATGTTGCCGACCCGAGTCACATACTTCAGTTCGATGAAATCAAGATCGCTGATGATCATTCATATTAGGAGCGTCCTATACGAGTCTTAGAGCGGCAAATCAAAAAGTTGAGGAACAAGACGATTCCTTTGGTTAAAATTCAGTGGTCTAGACACGGAGTCAAAGAGGCTACTTGGGAAACCGAGGATAGTGTGTGGGAGAGTCATCCCGAGTTGTTTGACCCTTAGTTTCAGGGACGAAAATATTTTAAGGGGGGTGTATGTAATACTCGGTTGTAATTCAGTCATTATCATTCAGTAATTATCGTTCAGTAATTGTCACTTAGTAATTTTCACTCATTAATGATCATTTGTCACTCATATTCAATCATTGTATTCACTGTTCAGAGTAATTGTATCGTATATCAATCATCATTCATCATCAATCTAGTTGGAGAATCATGTCGTGTTTATCATCATTGTCATCTTCATAGTGGGTTGTGTGTGAGGAGTAGCGCATGCTACATACTCTCTTTAGCGCGCGCTAATTGAGTTCGGGTAGCGCACTCTACCTCTCAACACTAGCGCACGCTAATGTAGTTAAAGCAGGCAGTCCAGAAGCCACTGGACTGCAGTTGGGTTGTAAGTAGCGCACCCTACAAATGGTAAGTAGCGCGCGCTAATAGGTCGGAGTAGCGCACGCTATGCAGTCGGTGTAGCGCGCACTAAGGTCGGATCAGGCAGAGTCCAGTGGCTACTGGACTGAATTAGAATAATTCCTAGCATACGCTACGAGTAGATATTGGCGTACGCTAATCGGTGTCAGTAGCGCACGCTGAATTTTGTGTGTAGCGCGTGCTACCGCGAACAGATTAGAGAACAGGAGGTTCTGGATTTCAGTACTGGGCAACAGATAATTTGTTAGCGCACGCTAACATTTTGAGTTAACGCACGCCAAGCATATGGTTGTAGCGCACGCTACAAAAGGTACGTAGCGCACGCTACCATTGCGAACAGAGGGTACTGGACTACCCAGTACACCCGTTAGCGCATACTACGCACAGGATCTAGCGCACGCTAAACTGGGGTTGCTATAAATTGGACAGTTCAGTCTTTTCTTCATCATTCTTCATTTCTTTTCATTCCTTTGTCGGTTTCGGGCGATTTGGAGCTTATTGAGAAGTGTTCTTTGAGGTGAAATCAACTATCAACATCTCCAAGCTTATAATTTGGAGTAATCATCATTTCATCATCTCTATCGCATCTAATCAAGGTAATAATCTCTTGGATCTAGAATTTCGGATTTTGGGCTCTTTCCTTCCGATTTCTTCGTTTAAGCTTGGATTGTTGTTGGAATATGTTAGATATGGATTTTCTACCTTGGATAAATGTATTCCTATGGATTTAATGGCAAATATTTCAGATTTCATGAATTGTTGGGGGTTTGATTCAAGAAAACTTTAGAGTTGACTTTGATAGTTGGGGGTTTTCGATTAGATGTTGTCGTTAACTCGATTTGTGGATTCCTATGGGATTATTGATATCGTTGAAGTGCTTTGTTAGTTTGAAATACTCATTTTGGATTTAGTTTCGATATATTCGGGATTAGATATTATCAGAGGATGTATGTTGCTAAGTATTCGTTAGAATGCCTCAATGAGTTAGGATATTATTGTATCGACGTTTGAATTGGTTATAATCGTGTTTGATACGTATATTGAGCGTTTGTTGGTAATTGTCATTCAAGGTTGTTCGAGCGACCGACATCCCTTTTAGGACGTTGTTCGAGGAAGGACATTCTTCACCGGTTTTGTGTAAGTTAATTCTTACTCAGTTAAAAGGATATCCATTCCTTTCGTTCTTGTTCATTCATAATCATAATTCATTCACAATGTATTAACCGTATTAAAACTTGTAATTGTCAATTAATCACTTCATTCACGAGGAACGACGGTTCCAATTATTTCATTGAGCTATCATTCATTTCACTATCATTTCATCTCGGTGAGTCATTCTTGACTTTGTCGGATTGTTATTCATTTTTATTTTTCATGGTCATTCTTGCCTATATGACCTTCTGGGTTCATATTGCGTGGCCGGGTGGGGATGTGTGGAATTTTTAGTCGGGCACGTGATAGTCATGTGATTGGGTTCACCAACACATTGGACTGTGCACATGGTAACGTACCTCCGTGAGACTAATTAGGTACAAGGGCGGGTGTGTCCGGACACTCGTCTTGTGCACTTTCACATACCATTACGGGCGTACTATGATGCCCCTCTTCAGCTTAATTTCATAATTGAGATATATCATGATTGTGTTTATTCAACTCTTGAGGATTGTTGTTCTGTGTAACTGACCCCGTTGGAGGATGTTGTTTTCAGGTCATGGCAAGGCTAAGGCACGGGAAGAGAACGTTGATGGCAAGGAGTCCCAGTGATACTAGTAGGGGCCCCCAGTCCTTTCAGTCTTCATGTTTTCTTCAATTGTATTCCGCTGCAGACTTCCATTTAGATACTCATTTTAATTGGTGTTGTATATTTTATCTTCATATAAAATATACATGTATTCTGTTTTATCCTCAGTGTGTTGTACTTGAAACTCCTCATCGGAGTAATTATTGATATACTGTGGTGCGGTACTACAATTATATCACTTAATTCATTAATTTTCATTCGCCTAGTGGGTCCCAATCGGGGGTCCATGGTACTGTAATATTCGCCTAGTTTGGGATGTTACAAAATGAATTATACCCAAGTCCTTGTTTTGAAGGAGAATATTTTTGACCAAATAATAGTTGCTCGAATTTTTCATTACCACACGAGAATTTTCTAACCTAAAGTTTCAATTCTTTCTGAGTTTTGTATAAATCATCTCTCAGAATTTTCTCGATTTCCAAACAATTTGTATGATCAATTGATACATCCTTGTTTTTCAATAATTTTAAATTTTCACTTTCAAGAGATTTTATTTTCTTTTTCAAATTTTTATTACTATTCCAAACTTTTTCGTATTCATTGTTTAAAGATTTGAAAGCATCAAGAAGTTCTTCATGAGAAGAATCACTAACCTCGACTTCTTCATCGCTATCTTCGGATGCGCGGGCCATTAGAGCAAGATTGGTTTGAACTTGAGGTTCATCATCCTCATCATCATCGCTCCAGGTAGCAACATAAACTTCCTTCTTTTTGAATTTTTCTTGAGGTGGTTTAGATGAACTCATTGGAGCAGCAACACGACAATCTTTAGCAAAATGGCCTGGAACGCCGCACCTACGACAAGTATTGTCAAACCTTTTGCTTTGTGGGTAGTGAGTCTTCTTGGATTCATCCCTTGGTTCTTATTTGATGTCCCTCCGCCACCTTTGTAGAAGATTTTTGAATTTCTTTATGTTTTTGGCATAAAAGGCGGTTTCTTCATCCTCTTCTTCGATAGGTTCATCTTCAAGATCGCTATCTTCTTTTGTTTTGAAGGCGGTCATCCTTTCTCTCTCTTTGGGATTTGGTTTCGAACTTTGAGATTTAATGACTATCTCTTAATTGATGAGAGATCCAATGAGAGCGCTGAATTTAACCCATTCTCTTGGTAGAGATCGAAGGATTTTATTGGCTTTATCACTACTTGATATAGGTTTCCCGAAGGAAGCTAACCCATTTGTGATAGCCGAGAAGCGGTCAAGCATAGTAGTTGTAATACCCGTACTTTTTATTGGCTATTTGACCTTGCCGTTTCTCTTATGTTGTCGCTCTGTAAATGCTTGGAGACGTTGTTGATATTGTTATTGAGTTTCGTATCTTGTTTGGGTCTTGATCGTGTTGTTTAGACCTTGCGGAAGTGTTCTAGGCCAGAGAAATAGCGCACGCTAGGCCTAGGCTAACGCACGCTAATTCTGCTTGATTAGCGCACGCTAGCTTTGAGCCGTAGCGCGCGCTAAGGGGATCAGTCAGGTCAGAACCAGTAACTTGGACTGCTCTCTGGACTGGCGGATTAACGCACGCTAGGAGTTTGTTAGCGCGTGCTATTCGCGGTTAGTAGCGCACGCTAACATCCGTCCGTAGCGCACGCTAACGGGCTAGACGGCAGAGGCAGTGAGGTTGCCAGGTTTTCTGGACTATCAGGTAGCGTACGCCAGGCTTCGGCTAGCGCACGCTAAAGCTGTTGCATAACGCACGCTAAGCCATAGCGGTAGCGCACGCTAAGGTTTGAGCAGGGTAGAGACAGTAGGTTCTGGACTCCAGTACTGGATGCCACATTTTGGGCTAGTGCACGCTAGAGATAGACGATTAGCGCATGCTAACGGGGCCGGCAGAAGCCACTGGACTACCTGGTGACTTCGCTAGCGCACGCTAATGAAGGAGGCGTAGCGTGCGCTAGACTGGGCAGATATATATATGACAGTTGACTTCCATTTCGTCATTTCTCATCTTCATCACTCCTTTTCGATGGGAATCGCTCGGGAGAGATGATCTTCAGCAATTGGAAGCGATCTTCCTTCTAACAACAACATATTTGGTTGGAGAACAAGGATTTGAGAACATCTAATCCATCCTATCGTCCGAATCAAGGTAAAAATCCTTAGAACCCTATTTTTGGGAATTTTGGGGTTTTTCGTAGATTCGTCCGATTTATCCGTTTTGAAGCTTGAGGACCTTGAGATTATGATGTATCTATACCGTATGCATGCTTTTCCTACGATTTTACGAAATGGATTGTGCCATTTTCGGACTTGTGAGAGTTTGGACGATTTTCCAACCACTAGTTGTTTATCCGTGTATTTTTGTGTATCGTAGATGGGTTTCAGGAGTTTCTTCATGTAGTTTGAATATGGATGATTGATTATCATATTCCTTGCGAATCGTTTAGGTGCCGGAAGCGCGTTCTTGGACCTACCGAACTCATACCCTTTTTCCGTTCGATTTCTCGATGTCTCAAAGGCAAGTATATAATTATGATTGTATGTTCTCGACATTGAAAGTAAGAAATATTAATGGCATGATTATTTATATCCACTCTGGGGCGGGCCGACGGGTCCCCTGAGGGTTTCGTAGCCTCTTGGTGCGATTCCACAGATGATATGAACGAACCACTCTGTGGCGGGCCGACAGGTCCCCTGAGGGTTCCGTAGCCTCTGGTGGGGTTCCACGGTATTCATATATGTATTGATGTGATGCTATGAGATTTAGTTATTCCGGAATACTAGTCTTAAATTGATGAATTGACGGTTATATTTACTTTATTGTCGAGGAGTATTGCGTTTCATACTTGATATACTTGCACTAGCTATTCGACGGCTAACCCCTTTATGGGGGAAATACTTTTTATGTATTTCAGGTTCCAGGAGAGCGGACAGGCAGGTATCGGGTCGGCATGAAGATGGTGGGCAAGAGTGATACTGTGATTTTCCTCCGGTTATGTTTTGAGTTTCCTATTCAGTATTGTTGTACTGGAATGGTCATTGAATACTCGAGTATTGTTTTCCATTTTCCTTGATGTTCCGGTCTGTGTTTGCCGAGGTATTGATTCGTGTTGTGATGTCTTTGGTTACATTGGTTATGTATTGAATACCCTTTGTATTGTTCTTCATCCCGTTGTATTTAGACCTTCGCGGTCAAAATTTATAGTTCCGCGTATGTTTAGCCTCGTGGGTCCCACGGTGGGGCTTACGGCGCTGTAATATTCCCTGAATAACTCGACGGTGTTACAGAATATGGTATCGGAGCTTAGGTCTATGGATACCTAGGCTGTCGGTCTTTTGGGTCGATCGAGTCATCATTTGTCCACAGTATCACTACTCTGCTATCATCACAGTGCGACCGGTACTTGTAAGACCTCTTACTCTTCTAGTGTTTCCTTATTCGTTTGCTTCCTTTTATTGGTATTCTTTAGAATCAGTCACTTTGATGACGTGTGATTGAATTGTGCTTACGTAACTTGTGTGTTCTTCACTATGTCAGCTGGTAGGGGCCGTGGCCGTGGTCATGGTCGTGGACGTGGGAGAGGTCGTAGCGCGGCCGTTTCCATCAGTTCTGTTGCGGGGTCGACCAATCCTAGCTTGTCGAACTCAGTGCATCCTGACACCGAAAGTCAGCACGACCAGTCGAATGGCCAGGGGAACAACGCGGACGTTGGAGTTGCGAATGTACTTCAACAATTGGCTACCCAGATGACCATTTTAGCCCAAACTGTTCAGCTAAATAATCCGAACCCGAACACGGATGCCTTGCTTCAGAATTTAATTCGTATGCACCCTCCACAATTTGGCGGTGCCACAGACCCGTTAGGATGGGAAGATTGGCTAGTAGAATTGGAAAAGATTTTCAAAGCGGTTGAGTGCCCCGAAGTGAGGAAAGTACCGATTGCTCAGTATTTCCTTACCAAGGAGGCCGCTACGTGGTAGAAAGTCATCAAGCCATAGGATCGTGTTGCCATGTGGGATGAATTTAAAGAACGTTTGGAGGCCGAGTTTTGTCCTTGGCCGGTACGAGAAGGCCGAATCCGAGCCTTTTTCGAGGCTAAACCACAGGATATTCCCGTTTCGCTGGCGATCGTGGAGTATAACCAACAATTGATCCATGTGAAGGATCAAGTGCGTAACGAGCATGATAAGATCCGTTACTTTGATATGCGAATGAATATGGACCTACGGCGGTACATGGCCGGATTTGCTTGCACCACACTGAAGGAATATCAGGACAGAGCTTTAGCCCATGAGATGTTGAGCCCCGACAAAGATACCGTTTAAGAATTGAAGAAGCAGAAAGTCGCGGGGAATTTTTCTAACTCTAAGAGTGGCAACTTTCAGAGGTCACAGACGACTAACCGTTCTGCCGGATAGTCATCACATTCTAATAAAGGAAAGAGGGGTTACCATCCTACTCCAGGTACCACAAATCGCACGGTGACTTGCTATAATTGTGGCCGTTCAGGCCACGTTAATTTGGAATGCAACTTTCCACCATTGAAGTGTCACACATGCGGACAGATGGGACATAGAGCGACTTATTGTTCCGAGCCGAATCAGACTTTGGACACTCGGGCTTCTGCCCCAGCACCACTTGATCAAGGTATAAATCAGCGACAATCTTTTGCTCAACCTCAACAGAATTTCGGCAGGGGCCGGGGACGGGGTCAGAATGCTGGAGAGGGAAACTCTAGCATCGGTTCGGTACAACCATGGGTTTATGAGATGCGTCGAACAGACGAACCCGATGCGGCGGTGGCTTCAGGTACCATTCATATTTTATCTCATCCAGTCCGTGTACTTTTTGATACGGGTGATACACATTCTTTTATTTCTTTGGAGTGTGTATGCCGTTTAAATATAACTTGTTTGACTGTTTGCAATCCCTTCATCGTGAAACTGCCTAGCGGGGACAGAACTATGGGGAACCGGGAGATTAGAGATTTTCTAGTGATTATATCCGGTATGGAATGGTTATCGAATCTGATTGTAGTTGATATGGAAGGCGAGGACGTAATCCTAGGTGAGGATTGGCTTGATAGTCACCAAGCGATTATGAATTACCGTACCAAGGTTATCACCATGATGACTAAAGACGGATCTGAGTACTCATTTTTGGGGTGTAAGTCGGGACTATCCAAGTTACTTATCAGTGCCATGAAGGCCGTAAAACTTTTGAATAAAGGTTGTACGGGCTATTGGTGTTATGCCTTGAAAACGAAAGGAAACGAAGTCGATTTCTCTTTGATTCCGGTTGTTAATGAGTACCCCGATGTTTTTCCGGATGACCTCCCAGGATTACCGCCAGATCGAGAGATAGAATTTACCGTGGACTTAGAGCCAGATGCGGCTCCGATTTCTAAAGCACCTTACCGGATGGCACCTTCCGAGATGCAAGAATTGAAGAATCAGTTGGGAGAACTTCTGGAAAAAGGGTACATCAGACCGAGTGCTTCGCCTTGGGGCGCACCTGTTCTTTTCGTGAGGAAGAAGGATAGTTCACTACGTTTGTGCATCGACTACCATGAGCTGAACAAGGTAACCATCAAGAATAAGTATCCTTTGCCTCGTATAGACGATTTATTTGATCAATTGCAAGGGGCTGCAGTTTTCTCGAAGATTGATTTAAGATCCGGGTATTATCAACTCAGGGTGAGGGAGTCCGACGTTCCGAAGACGGCATTCCGGACGAGATATGGGCATTATGAATTTGTAGTTATGCCTTTTGGGTTGACTAATGCACCGGCAGTATTCATGCAGTTAATGAATAAGATATTCATCGAGTACCTCGACAGGTGTGTAGTCGTCTTTATTGACGACATCTTGATCTATTCTCGAGATAAGGAGGAACATGCCCGACACTTGCGTTTGATATTAGACATTTTGAGAACCGAGCACCTCTATGCAAAATTCTCGAAATGTGAGTTTTGGTTGGAAGAAGTTATGTTTCTCGGCCATGTGATTTCAGCCAAAGGGGTTCGTGTAGACCCGCAGAAGATTTAGGCAGTGCTAGATTGGGCACCGCCTAAAAATGTTAAGAAAGTTCGTAGCATTTTGGGCCTTGCTAGGTATTACTGTCGATTTGTCGAGGGGTTCTCGAAACTCGCTCGGCCACTTACAAAATTACTCCAGAAGACCGAAAAGTTTGTTTGGACGGATGAGAGACAACAGAGCTTCGATGAACTGAAGAAACATTTGACTTCAGCGCCAATTTTAACTTTACCACAGGGTAGTGGGGGCTTTGCAGTTTATAGTGACGCTTCGGGTCAAGGCCTGGGCTGTGTACTTATGCAGCATGATAAGACGATAGCTTTTGCGTCACGACAATTAAAGCCTTATGAGATGAATTATCCTACTCACGATTTAGAGTTGTCCGCAATTGTCTTCGCACTCAAGATTTGGCGGCATTATTTGTATGGTTCACCGTGTCGGATTTATACCGATCACAAGAGCCTGAAGTATATTTTCAGTCAGAAGGAGCTAAATATGAGACAGAGACGTTGGTTAGAGTTGATAAAGGATTATGATTGGGAAATTCTTTACCACCCTGGAAAAGCCAATGTCATTGCGGATGCTTTGAGCCGCAAATCGGTATCTCTTCAAATGCTCGAGGTTCTTACATCTCAGACGAAAATTCGTCAGGATTTAATTGAGCAAGGGATAGAAGTTTGGCTTCAACGAGTACAGGGACAGTTGTGTACTCTCGAAATTACTTCGTCTTTGGTTGATGATATCAAAGGGAAGTAGTGGAGTGACCCGATGATTTCTCAACTGAAGGAAGATGTAATTAAAGGAAAAGCTCCTGGCTTTATGGTTCACGAGGATAGTATTCTGAGATTTCAGGGCAGGCTTTGTGTTCCGAACGATTTAGAGTTGAGGCAGAGAATTCTCCGAGAAGCTCATGCTACGCCTTACTCAATCCACCCCGGGGCGAGTAAGATGTACAAAGATTTGAAGCGCAATTTTTGGTGGAACAACATGAAGAAGGATGTTACAGAGTTTGTACTATGGTTCTTGATGTGTCAACAAGTCAAGATCGAACATCAACGACTAGCGGGGCTGTTGAAACCGCTTCCCATTCCCGAGTGGAAGTGGGAAGACATCTCTATGGATTTCATCACTGGCATGCCAAGAACTCGGGCCGGAATGAATATGATTTGGGTAATTGTCGATCGGTTGACCAAGTCTGCACACTTCTTAGGTATTAAGGATACTTGGGTACCGGATAGACTAGATTGAACCTTTATTGCTGAGGTCGTGAGGTTACACGGTGCCCCCAAGTGTAATACCCGGTTGTAATTCAGTCATTATCATTCAGTATTTATCATTCAGTAATTGTCACTCAGTATTTTTCACCCATTAATGATTATTTGTCACTCATATTCAATCATTGTATTCATCGTTCAGAGTAATTGCATCGTCATTCATCATCAATCTAGTTGGAGAATCGTGCGGTGTTTACCATCACTGTCTTTTCATAGTGTGCTGTGTGTGAGAAGTAGCGCACGCTACGTACTCTGTTTAGCGTGCGCTAATTGAGTACTGGTAGCGCACGCCACCTCTCAACACTAGCGCAAGCTAGTGTAGTTGAGCAGGCAGTCCAGAAGGCACTGGACTGCAGTTGGGATTGTAGGTAGCGCACGCTACGAATGGTAAGTAGCGCGCGCTAGTGAGCCGGAGTAGCGCACGCTATACAGTCGGTGTAGCGCGCGCTAAGGTCGGATCAGGTTGAGTCCAGTGGCTACTGGACTGAATTGAATTTATTCATAGCGCACGCTAAGAATGGTTTTTAGCGTACGCAAACGGTGTAGTAGCGCACGCTAATCGTTGGTTGTAGCGCACGCTACTGAGATCAGATCAGAGGGCAGAATGTTCTGGACTCCAGTACTGGGCATCAGAGAATTCGTTAGCGCACGCTAACATTTTGGGGTTAGCGCACGCTAAGTGCATAGCCGTAGCGCACGCTACAAGCAGGTACGTAGCGCGCGCTACCGTTTCCGGACAGTGGGTACTGGACTACCCAAAATACCCGTTAGCGCATGCTATGCACAAGAGCTAGTGCGCGTTAAACTGGAATCACTATAAATTGGACAGTTAGCCCAAATTTCGGCATTTGTCATTTCTTCACATTCTCTCATCGGTTCCGGGCGATTTGGAGCGAGTTGAAGAGTATTCTTCGAGGTGTAATCATCAGTCATCTTGTTCAAGTCTTTTAGTTGAATTAATCATCACTTCATCATCTCCAAAACATCAAATCTAAGGTATTAATCTCTTGGATCTAGAATTTCGGATTTTTGGGTTTTCCTTCCGATTTTCTTCGTGTAAGCTTGGATTGTTGTTGGAATATGTTAGATATGGATTATCTATCTTGGATAAATATATTCCTACGGATTTAATGACTATTTTGGGGGATTTATATCAAGAACCCTTGGGGTTGACTTCGGTTAATTTGGGGATTTCCGATTGACGTTGTTGTAATCTTGAAATTGTGGATTCCTATGGGATTATTGATATCATTGAAAGTGTTTTGATGGTTTGAAATACTCATCTTGGAGTTGGTTTCGATATATTCGAGTTTGGATATTGTTGTATCGACGTTTGAGTCGGTTATGATCGTATTTGATTCGTGTAATGATCGAATTATTGGTAAATTGTGTTATTCAAGGTTGTTCGAGCGACCGACATTTCATTTAGGACGTTGTTCGTGGACAGACATTCTTCATCGGTGTTGTGTAAGTTAATTCTTACTCGGTTAAAAGGATTTCATTCCTTTTGTTGTTGATCATTCATAATCATAACTCATTCATCATTGTATTAATCATATTGAGACTTGTAATTGTCGAAGAATCACTTCATTAACGAGGAACGGCGGTTCCAATCATTTCATTGAAACTATCAATTACTTCATTATTACTTTCATCTCGGTGAGTCATTCTTGACTTTGTCAGATTATTATTATTCATTTATATTCATTGTGGTCATTCTCGTTCATATGACCTTCTGGGTTCATATTGCGTGGCCGAGTGCGGATGTGTGGAATTTTTAGTCGGGCACGTGATGGCCATGTATTGGGAGTGATACATTGGGCTGTGCACATGGTAAAGATTAACTCCGTGAGACTAATTAGGTACAAGGACGGGTGTGTCCGGTCATCCGTCTTGTACACTTGCACAGAACACTACGGGCGTACTATGATACTCCTCTTCAGCGCAATTCATAACTAAGGATATTTCATAACTTCAGTTAAATCATGATTGTGTATTTTTCAACCCTTGAGGATTGTTGTTCTGTGTAACTGACCCCGTTGGGGGATTTTGTTTTCAGGTCACGGCAAGGCAAAGGCACGGTAAGAGCATGCTGACGGCGAGGAGTCCCAGTGATACTAGTAGGGGGGCCTAGTCTTTCCGGTTATTTTAGTCACTTCGGTCATTTCAGTCATTTCAGTCATTTACGTCATTTGTATTTTCCGCTGCAAATTCCGTTTGAGATGTTTATTTATTCAGAGTGGTGTATTTTATCTTCATATAAAATATACTAGTATTTTGTATTGTCCTGGTGTATTGTACTTAAGCTCCTCATCGGAGTATTTGGTAATACAATGTGGTTCGGTACTATAATTATATTATTTAATTCATCAGTTTTCATTCGCCTGGTGGGTCCCAGTCGGGGGTCCACGGCACTGTAATATCCGCCTAGTTTGGGGTGTTACAGAGTTGGTATCGGAGTGTGGTTTTGAATACTACCTTCCGAGTCATGTCTCATTTGAAATCATCGTCATCGAACTAGTATCATTAGACTTTCGCGTCACGTGTGACCTGTGCAGATGCCGAGCCAATCAGACCGAAAGAACTGTAAGATATCTAATGCCATGGTATAATTTCTGGCAATAATCATTCATTCATAATTCATCAGTTAACAATCCTCATCATCATTTTCATTTTGACCAGGACGGTCATGCTAACTCATTAATCACTCAATTCATTTCAAAACTCGGTTGTTTATCTGGATGATCATATCATTAATATTGTTAACTTGTTCAAGATAATCATTTCAATAATTTCATCAGATAATCATGTCACCTCAGTTAATCATTCATGTAATCACTGTGTTAGAGCGTGTATGCTCATTTTCATCATCTCATGTCATAATCATAACGTGTTATTCATGCGAGGAATATAATCATCATGTGACTTTCCTACTTCAGTATGGAGAGAGCAAGAAGAGGATGTGGAGGACGAGGCCGTGGTGCGGGCCGAATCCCGAGAGCTCGTGTGAATACACGTGCGAACGCAAGGAATAATGCTCATTCATCGAGCAGCGACGCTGCCACTCATTCACCTGGACGTGATCATTCACTATCGGGGAGTCGTACCCGGGACACATCTCAGTCAGAAGGTGTTCGGGTGGACCCACTCGCTTTTATGCAGGGCATGATGGCCCAAATGACTCGGATGGCTCAACTAATGGAGACAATGCATAACTCAACTACTCAGAATCAACAGGCTCCTCCCCCGTCACCTCAGAGGCAAGAGAGGGGTGTAAGCAATATTATTGGCGATATCTCTCGCCAGCGACCACCTACCTTCGAGGGCTCATCTGAGCCGACGGATATTGTTCATTGGCTTGAGCATTTTGAGAAGTTATTTGCTATGGTAGAGTGTCCCGAAGGACACAAAGTTTCAGTTGCGGCATACTACCTGGGTAAGAGCGCTCATTCTTGGTGGTTATCGTTGAAGCCCACCGAAGGATCATGTACTTGGGAGCAGTTCAAGACTCTCATGATGGAGAGGTATTATCCGGCCCCACTTAGAGAGGCCAAGCTGTCAGAATTACTCACTCCCGACCCCTCACCAGACGAGGATGTTCTCGCCATTGCCGAGAAATTTCAGGAACTTCTTCCGTTCACCTCATCTATCATTCATTCCAAGGCGGATAAGATTAAGTATTTCAGCAAGAGGCTGAAACCCCGTATGAGACTACAGTTGCTTAATCATAATTGCACAACGTTGGCCGAATTCATTGAGAAATCTCTTACCTATGAGCTTACAGCTAAGGAGATTGCTAAGCAGCAACCTTCATCTGCTAGCAAGAAGTCCAAGAACCGTAATCAGTCTGACGGCAGTCAGGCCACTTTTAAGAAACCTCGTGCGGGCTCTGCTTTTTCTGAGCGACCTCCTGTGACGTCTAAACCCGTGTAATCTCAGTCACGAGCGGCCAGTTCGGCCATCACTTGTTATAACTGTGGGGATCTTGGTCATGTCAGCACCAAGTGTCCGAGACAGTCTGTCACGTGTCATAACTGTGGAATTGTTGGGCATAAGGCCCGTTTTTGCCGTAGGGACTCCAAACCTACTCCGATGTCATCTCAGGCCCCGGGCGTCACTGCTCGTAATCAAGATACTCGACCGGCTGCTTAAAATGACAGGAGCGACTAAAGGTGGAGCCTATAGCCAGCAGACGGGAGAGTCCGGTGTCGGGACTAGCAAGCCCCGGATTTATGAGATGAAGAAGACTGATGATCCAGAGGCCCGAATGATCTCAGGTACACTCGATACTCTATCTCAACCTATGTGTACCCTTTTTGATACTGGTGCATCGCATTCATTCATTTCCGAGTCATGTTTGAGTAGACTACGTCTGGGTAGTGCTACTAGTTGTGAGCCTTATGTCATTGGGCTACCTGATGGTAGATGAATTATCGGTAATCGTGAGATTCAGAATTGTCCGATTCAGTTTCATGGTCGTGTATGGCCAACGGGCCTAATCGTAGTAGATTTGCCGAGAGACGACGTCATCTTGGGTATTGATTGGATGGATCGTCATGATGCCATCATTAGTGTCCGTAAGCGTTTGGTCACTATCATTTCAGACGATGGGGTCGATGTGTGTTTTAGGGAGGTAATCCTGGCTGTTCTGGTAAGTTCATTAATTTGATGAAAGCAGTGAGATTACTCAATCAGGGGTGTGTTGGTTATTGGTGCTATATGACCAAAACCGAGAAATCATTAGTAATGTTGACGGATATTCCGGTAGTGAGGGAATATGCCGATGTTTTTCCAGACGAGTTACCCAGTTTGCCTCCACAGAGGGATGTGGAATTCATGATTGAGTTAGAGCCCGGTACGTCCCCGATATCGAAGGCACCGTACCGGATGGCCCCGACCGAAATGCAAGAATTAAAGAACCAACTTGAGGAGTTGTTCGAGAAGGGTTATATTCGACCGAGTGCGTCCCCGTAGGGAGTACCAGTGTTATTTGTCAAGAAGAAGGATGGTTCTTTTCGCTTGTGTATTAATTATCGGGAGTTGAACAGGGTGACAATCAAGAATAAGTATGCCTTACCCCGTATTGATGATCTCTTAGATCAACTTCAGGGAGCTTCAGTATTTTCCAAGATCGACTTAAGATCTGGATATCATCAGTTGCGGATTCGAGAGTCGGATATCGCGAGGACGGCGTTTCGAACACGCTATGGTCATTATGAGTTTGTGGTTATGCCGTTTGGATTGACTAATGCACCTGCGGTATTCATGGAGTTAATGAATCGGGTTTTCATCGACTTTTTGGATCAGTTTGTTGTTGTCTTCATCGATGACATTTTGATTTATTCTCGTGACCAGGAGGAACACGAGTTTCACCTTCATCAAGTGCTCGACGTGTTGAGACGAGAACAACTTTATGGGAAGTTTTCCAAATGTGAGTTCTAGATGTCCGAAGTGACGTTTCTCAGACACGTAATTTCATCAGACGGAGTTCGTGTCGATCCTCAGAAGACGGAGTCTATTCGAGATTGGCTACCTCTGAAGAATGTTAAGGAAATCCGAAGTTTCCTTGGATTAGCGGGTTATTATCGGCGATTTGTGGAGGGATTTTCTAAAATCGCTCAACCCATGACGAACCTTTTACGGAAGGATAAGAAATACACGTGGTCCGCCGCGTGTCAACAGAGTTTTGAGGAACTCAAGAGCCTGTTAACTTCAGCACCTGTCCTTTCTTTAACGCAAGGGACGGAGGGATTTGTGGTTTATAGTGATGCGTCCGGACAGGGTCTCGGATGTGTACTCATGCAGAACGGGAAAGTTATTGCTTATGCTTCACGGCAATTGAGACCTTACGAGGTTAATTATCCGACCCACGACCTGGAGCTAGCAGTCGTGGTGTTTGCATTGAAGATTTGGCGTCATTATCTTTATGGCGTTACCTGTCAGATATTCACCGATCATAAGAGTTTAAAGTATATATTTACTCAGAAGGAGTTAAATATGCGACAGAGACGGTGGTTGGAACTAATCAAAGATTATGATATCGAGGTCCTTTACCACCCAGGCAAGGTGAACGTTGTCGCCGACGCCTTGAGTCGTAAGTCCGTTCAGGAGCAGATGCTTGCTCGATTAACAATTCAGAAGGAACTTCAACAGGAATTCCTTTGACCCGAGATCGAGGTCTGGCTTCAGCGAGTGCAAGGGCAACTTTGCATGTTAGAGATTTCTTCGTCACTTGAGGAGTCAATCAGAGAGAATCAGGGTTCAGACCCATCATTGTTACGCATCCGTGAGGATGTGGCTCAGGGGAAAGAACCTGGATTCATGGTCCATGAGGATGGACTTTTGAGATTTAGGAATCGGTTGTGCGTACCGGCGAATGACGAGTTGAAAAACTCGATTTTGAGAGAAGCTCATGCTACCCCTTATTCCGTTCACCCGGGGTCTAGCAAGATGTATAAAGACTTGAAACAAAATTACTGGTGGAGTAATATAAAGCGAGAAGTCGTGGAATTTGTTTCGAGATGCTTAACCTGTCAGCAAGTTAAGATTGAACATCAGCGACCGGCGGGTATGCTGAAACCGCTCCCTATTCTAGAGTGGAAGTGGGAAGATATTTCTATAGACTTCATCACGAGTTTACCGACGAGTCGTCATGGCATGAATACAATCTGGGTGATTGTGGACCGTTTGACTAAATCAGATCATTTTCTTGAGATTAAGGATACGTGGGGTCCCGAGAGACTAGCCCAGTTATTCATCAAAGAGATAGTGAGACTGCACGGTACTCCTAAAAGTATCGTTTCCGATCGTGACGGACGGTTTGTGTCTCATTTTTGGAAATCAGTTCATCGTTCTATGGGAACTCAGCTTAATCTCAGTATCGCTTTTCATCCTCAGTCCGACGGACAATCAGAGAGAACCATTCAGACATTAGAGGACATGTTGAGGGCATGCGTCCTCGATTGGAAAGACGATTGGGAAGCCCAACTACCATTGATTGAGTTCACGTATAATAATAGTTGGCATGCTTCGATCAAGATGGCGCCTTACGAGGCCTTGTATGGTCATCGTTGTCGATCTCCTTTGTGTTGGGACGACTTATCAGAATCAATCGGCACCGAGCCCGATATGCTTATAGCCGCCCGTAAGAAGGTAGCTTTGATCAGGAGTCGTTTGTTGACCGCTCAGAGTCGACAGAAATCATATGCAGATAACCGTCGTCGACTATTAGAGTTTGAGACAGGTGATCACGTGTTGGTCAAGGTATCCCCGAGTCATGGTATCTTCCGTTTTGGGAAGAGGGGAAAGTTGAGTCCGAGATTCATTGGACCGTTTGAGATTTTGGATCGAGTAGGCGAGTTAGCTTATCGATTGGCTTTACCTCCGGCGTTGAGCCGAATTCATAATGTGTTTCACGTCTCTCAGCTACGGAAGTATGTTGCCGATCCGAGTCACATACTTCAGTTGGACGAAATTGAGGTCGCCGATGATCATTCATATGAGGAGCGTCCTATACGAGTTTTAGAGCGGCGGATCAAATAGTTGAGGAATAAGACGATTCCTTTGGTTAAAATTCAGTGGTCTAGACACGGAGTCGAAGAGGCTACTTGGGAAACCGAGGATAGTATGCGGGAGAGTTATCCCGAGTTGTTTGACCCTTAGTGTCGGGGACGAAACTCTTTTAAGGGGGGGTGTATGTAATACCCGGTTGTAATTCAGTCATTATCATTCAGTATTTATCATTCAGTAATTGTCACTCAGTATTTTTCACTCATTAATGATCATTTGTCACTCATATTCAATCATTGTAATCATCGTTCAGAGTAATTGTATCGTCATTCATCATCAATCTAGTTGGAGAATCGTGTGGTGTTTACCATCGTTGTCTTTTCATAGTGTGCTGTGTGTGAGAAGTAGCGCACGCTACGTACTCTCTTTAGCGTGCGCTAATTGAGTACTGGTAGCGCACGCCACCTCTCAACACTAGCGCACGCTAGTGTAGTTGAGCAGGCAGTCCAGAAGGCACTGGACTGCAGTTGGGATTGTAGGTAGCGCACGCTACCAATGGTAAGTAGCGCGCGCTAGTGAGCCGGAGTAGCGCACGCTATACAGTCGGTGTAGCACGCGCTAAGGTCGGATCAGGTTGAGTCCAGTGGCTACTGGACTAAATTGAATTTATTCATAGCGCATGCTAAGAATGGTTTTTAGCGTACGCAAACGGTGTAGTAGCGCACGCTAATCGTTGGTTGTAGCGCACGCTACTGAGATCAGATCAGAGGGCATAATGTTCTGGACTCCAGTACTGGGCATCAGATAATTCATTAGTGCACGCTAACATTTTGGGGTTAGCGCACGCTAAGTGCATAGCCGTAGCGCACGCTACAAGCAGGTACGTAGCGCGCGCTACCGTTTCCGGACAGTGGGTACTGGACTACCCAAAATACCCGTAAGCGCATGCTACGCACAAGATCTAGCGCGCGTTAAACTGGAATCACTATAAATTGGACAGTTAGCCCAGATTTCGGCATTTGTCATTTCTTCACATTCTCTCATCGGTTCCGGGCGATTTGGAGCGAGTTGAAGAGTATTCTTCGAGGTGTAATCATCAATCATCTTCTTCAAGTCTTTGAGTTGAACTAATCATCACTTCATCATCTCCAAAACATCAAATCTAAGGTACTAATCTCTTGGATCTAGAATTTCGGATTTTTGGGCTTTCCTTCCGATTTTCTTCGTGTAAGCTTGGATTGTTGTTGGAATATGTTAGATATGGATTGTCTATCTTGGATAAATATATTCCTACGGATTTAATGACTATTTTGTGGATTTATATCAAGAACCCTTGGGGTTGACTTCGGTTAATTTGGGGATTTCCGAATGACGTTGATGTAATCTTGAAATTGTGGATTCCTATGGGATTATTGATATCATTGAAAGTGTTTTGATGGTTTGAAATACTCATCTTGGAGTTGGTTTCGATATATTCGAGTTTGGATATTGTTGTATCGACGTTTGAGTCGGTTATGATCGTATTTGATTCGTGTAATGATCGAATTATTGGTAAATTGTGTTATTCAAGGTTGTTCGAGCGACCGACATTTCATTTAGGACGTTGTTCGTGGACGGACATTCTTCATCGGTGTTGTGTAAGTTAATTATTACTCGGTTAAAAGGATTTCATTCCTTTTGTTGTTGATCATTCATAATCATAACTCATTCATCATTGTATTAATCATATTGAGACTTGTAATTGTCGAAGAATCACTTTATTAACGAGGAACGGCGGTTCCAATCATTTCATTGAAACTATCAATCACTTCATTATTACTTTCATCTCGGTGAGTCATTCTTGACTTTGTCAGATTATTATTATTCATTGATATTCATTGTGGTCATT
Source organism: Orobanche coerulescens (assembly GCA_033398695.1). Classification (NCBI taxonomy): domain Eukaryota; kingdom Viridiplantae; phylum Streptophyta; class Magnoliopsida; order Lamiales; family Orobanchaceae; genus Orobanche; species Orobanche coerulescens. Next base: position 112,524,468 of record CM065812.1, on the reverse strand, counting down.
CTCGTTCATATGACCTTCTGGGTTCATATTGCGTGGCCGGGTGCGGATGTGTGGAATTTTTAGTCGGGCACGTGATGGCCATGTATTGGGAGTGATACATTGGGCTGTGCACACGGTAAAGATTAACTCCGTGAGACTAATTAGGTACAAGGACGGGTGTGTCCGGTCATCCGTCTTGTACACTTGCACAGAACACTACGGGCGTACTATGATACTCCTCTTCAGCGTAATTCATAACTAACGATATTTCATAACTTCAGTTAAATCATGATTGTGTATTTTTCAACCCTTGATGATTGTTGTTACGTAATCGACCCGCTGGGGATTTTGTTTTCGTGTCACGGCAAGGCAAAGGCACGGAAGAGCATCGACGGCGAGGAGTCCCATGATACTAGTAGGGGCCCCGCCTTTTCCGGTTATTTCACTACTTGGTCATTTCAAATATTTCGAATTTACGTCATTTGTATTTTCCGCTGCAAATTCCGTTTGAGATGTTTATTTATTCAGAGTGGTGTATTTTATCTTCATATAAAATATACTAGTATTCTGTATTGTCCTGGTGTATTGTACTTAAGCTCCTCATCGGAGTATTTGGTAATATAATGTGGTTCGGTACTACAATTATATTATTTAATTCATCAGTTTTCATTCGCCTGGTGGGTCCCATTCGGGGGTCCACGGCACTGTAATATTCGCCTAGTTTGGGGTGTTACACCAAGACCATTGTTTCTGATCGAGACGGCCATTTTGTATCGCATTTTTGGCAGGCCGTTCATCAGGCTTTGGGTACTGAGTTTAGATTGAGCACTTCCTTTCATCCTCAGTCGGACGGTCAGACAGAGAGGACGATTCAGACATTGGAAGATATGTTGCGGGCTTGTGCCTTAGATTGGAGTAATGATTGGGAGCTTCACTTACCGTTGATCGAGTTTGCTTACAATAATAGTTGGCATGCGTCGATCAAAATGGCACCCTTCAAGGCACTTTATGGTAGGCGATGTAGGTCACCATTATGTTGGGACGAAGCTTCTGAGCTAGTTGCGATGGAGCCGGATATGTTGATGGAGACTAAGGAAAAGATTTCTATTATCCGGGACCGATTGCTGGTTGCCCAGAGTCGTCATAAATCTTATGCCGATATTCATCGTCGACCCTTAGAGTTTGAAGTGGGGGATCATATCTTGCTCAAGGTGTCGCCGACCAGAGGAATTTTCCGCTTCGGGAAAAAAGGGAAACTTAGTCCGAGGTATATCGGACCTTTCGAGATTTTGGACAGAGTTGGAGATTTAGCTTATCGTTTGGCGTTGCCTCCAGCTCCGAGTCACATCCATAGTGTTTTTCATGTGTCTCAGTTGAGAAAGTACGTACCGGATCCGAGCCACATTATCGACTACAGTGAGATTGACGTAGCCGAGGATATTACCTTTCCGGAGAAACCCGTGAAGATCCTTGAGCGTCGCAAGAAACAACTTCGGCATAAGACCATTCCACTGGTTAAAGTGCAATGGTTGAGACATGGAGTCGAGGAGGCGACTTGGGAGACGGAAGAGAAGATGCGGGTGGAATACCCCGAACTATTTATTTCTTAAGTTTCGGGACGAAACTTCTTTTTAGAGGGGGAGAATGTAATACCGTACTTTTTATTGGCTGTTTGACCTTGCCGTTTCTCTTATGTTGTCGCTCTGTAAATGCTTGGAGACGTTGTTGATATTGTTATTGAGTTTCGTATCTTGTTTGGGTCTTGATCGTGTTGTTTAGACCTTGCGGAAGTGTTCTAGGCCAGAGAAATAGCGCACGCTAGGCCTAGGCTAACGAACGCTAATTCTGCTTGATTAGCGCACGCTAGCTTTGAGCCGTAGCGCGCGCTAAGGGGATCAGTCAGGTCAGAACTAGTAACTCGGACTGCTCTCTGGACTGGTGGATTAACGCACGCTAGGAGTTTGTTAGCGCGCGCTATTCGCGGTTAGTAGCGCACGCTAACATCCGTCCGTAGCGCACGCTAACGGGCTAGTCGGCAGAGGCAGTGAGGTTGCCAGGTTTTCTGGACTATCAGGTAGCGTACGCTAGGCTTCGGCTAGCACACGCTAAAGCTGTTGCATAACGCACGCTAAGCCATAGCGGTAGTGCACGCTAAGGTTTGAGCAGGGCAGAGATAGTAGGTTCTGGACTCCAGTACTGGATGCCACATTTTGGGCTAGCGCACGCTAGAGATAGATGATTAGCGCACGCTAACGGGGCCGGCAGAAGCCACTGGACTACCCGGTGACTTCGCTAGCGCACGCTAATGAAGGAGGCGTAGCGTGCACTAGACTGGGCAGATATATATATGACAGTTGACTTCCATTTCGTCACTTCTCATCTTCTTCACTCCTTTTCGACGGGAATCACTCGGGAGAGACGATCTTGGGCGATTGGAAGGGATCTTCCTTCTAACAACAACATATTTGGTTGGAGAACAAGGATTTCACAACATCTAATCTATCCTATCGTCCGAATCAAGGTAAAAATCCTTAGAACCCTATTTTTGGGAATTTTGGGGTTTTTCGTAGATTCGTCCGATTTATCCGTTTTGAAGCTTGAGGACCTTGAGATTATGATGTATATATACCGTATGCATGCTTTTCCTATGATTTCACGGACTGGATTGTGCCGTTTTCGGACTTGTGAGAGTTTGGACGATTTTCCAACCTCTAGTTGTTTATCCGTGTATTTTCGTGTATCGTAGATGGGTTTCGGGAGTTTCTTCATGTAGTTTGAATATGGATGATTGATTATCATATTCCTTGTGAATCGGTTCCGGAAGCACGTTCTTGGACCTACCGAACTCATACCCTTTTTCCGTTCGATTTCTCGATGTCTCAAAGGCAAGTATATAATTATGATTGTACGTTCTCGACATTGAAAGTAAGAAATATTAATGGCATGATTATTTATATCCACTCTGGGGCGGGCCGCTGGGTCTCCTGAGGGTTTCATAGCCTCTTGGTGCGATTCCATGGATGATATGAACGAACCACTCTGCGGCGGGCCGACTGGTCCCCTGAGGGTTCCATAGCCTCTGGTGCGGTTCCACGGTATTCATATATGTATTGATGTGATGCTATGAGATTTAGTTATTCCGGAATACTAGTCTTAAATTGATGAATTGATGGTTATATTTACTTTATTGTCGGGGAGTATTGTGTTTCATACTTGATATACTAGCACTAGCTATTCGACGGCTAACCCCTTTATGGGGGAAATACTTTTTATGTATTTCAGGTTCCAGGAGAGCGGACAGGCAGGTATCGGGTCTGCATGAAGATGGTGGGCAAGAGTGATATTGTGTTTTTCCTCCGGTTATGTTTTGAGTTTCCTATTCAGTATTGTTGTACTGGAATGGTCATTGAATACTCGAGTATTGTTTTCCATTTTCCTTGATGTTCCGGTCTGTGTTTGCCAAGGTATTGATTCGTGTTGTGATGTCTTTGGTTACATTGGTTATGTATTGAATACCCTTTGTATTGTTCTTCATCCCATTGTATTTAGACCTTCTCGGTCAAAATTTATAGTTCCACGTATGTTTAGCCTTGTGGGTCCCACGGTGGGGCTTACGGCGCTGTAATATTCCCTGAATAACTCGGAGGTGTTACAGTAGTAATGCTTTCTTCTTCTTTCATAGTGAAGAGTTCATAATCGTGAAGAAGCATATTGATTTTTGTTTCCTTCACTTGACTCGTACCTTCATGGGTAATTTCATGCATTTTCCAGATCTCTTTAGCCGTCTCGCAAGAAGATATTCTGTTGTGATCCTCTGGGTTGAGAGCACAGTAAAGCAGTTGAGTAGTTTTACTATTGAAGTGATCGTTCTTCCAGTCAGCATCGTCGTATTCTTCAAAGCTTTTGATCGAGCCATCTGGCTTCTTAGATGGTAGGTCCAAGAGCAATGACCTTCCATATTTCAATGTCGTGAGCTCAGATGAAGATGGATATTTTCTTCTTCCATGCCATAAAGTTTGAACCATCGAAGAAGGGAGGGCGATTGAGAGCGTTGCCTTCAAGGGAGGAGTGGATAAAGGCCATTTCTGGATCTTTTCTCTAGCGGCTGTTAATCCGGTGATAAAGAGACCTCTCCGATACCAATTGTTAGATTGGTACCGCCACTAGAAGGGGGGTTGAATAGTGCGGATAAGAGTTTTGAACTCTTTTTGTGCGGAAGCTAAAATATCGGAGTAAGTAAAATGCGGAAGAGAAAGAACACAAGAAATTGTTCGAGAGGTTCGGCTATTAACGAAGCCTACGTCCCCTACCTAGTTTTATCGACTAGGACTTTTCTTAGAAACTTAGAATGCACTTTCTAGTTTAGCGACAACTCTTACAATTTCTTGATTTCCGGGCTCAAGAACAACCTCACTAAAAAATCTCTTGTTTTTCCGGGCACAAGATAACCTTTACAATGAAACAAATGCGAGTAGAAACTCGACTTTACACGATATATTGCTCTTTGATACAAGAATGTAGATTAGAAATATTAGAGCAAATCTTCTCGTATCATAATATGGAATATGTAGAACTCTTGAAATATTTGCTCGAAATAGCTTGAGTATGCTTGTAAGCTCAGATAACTTGTGTGATTTCCAAATCCTTGAAGTGTGCTATTTATAGCCTTCATGAGCTGAATTTCCCGTTGGAACAGTTGCACAGCTTACGTATGTTATGCAGCCCTGATTACGTACGTTATGTCTTCTACGTACGTTATATAGCTTGTGTAGCGGCCGTAACGAACTGTGAAAAATAGTCCAGAGACATCTGATAAAATCCATTACGTACGTTACGCAAGATAGGCTTACGTACGTTACTTCCAGTCAGAGATCCGTTGAATGTGAAGACTTGTTGTAACGGCTAATGACTTTTTGCAATGGGCAGAATGTTCAAACGTTACATACGTTATATTGAGTGTGTTACGTACGTTACCTGTATAAAATTACTTGCAAAAACTGTGAGTGTTACGTACGTTATAGAAGGTTTGTTTACGTACATTAAATGAAGGAAAAATATGTTAAGTAAATTTTGGTTAAATAACGCATCATCATAATGTATAAAATGATTTAAAAAATATTGTTCCAACACTTGGCATTTGCTATAAACAAGTTGAGCAGGTTCACGAGTAATCCGAGTAAAGAACACTGTAATGCATCAATTAGGGTTTTAAGATACTTAAAGTACACCCTAAGTTATGTGCTATTTTATAGTAATTATCCTGCAGTTTTGGAAGGCTATACTGATACTAATTGGATTTCAGACACGAAAGACTCTCACTCTACAATTGGGTATATATTTACTATTGGGGGTGGATCTATATCTTGGAAATCAAGCTAGCAAACTTGTATAGCCCGATCCACCATGTAATCGGAATGTATAGCTCTAGATAAGGCTGGAGAAGAAGCTGAATGGCTCCGTAACTTTTTTGAGGATATTCCATGCTGGAAAAAGCCTGTGCCCAGTGTTATGATACATTGCGATAGCCAAGCTGCAATCGGAAGAGAACAGAACCTTATGTATAATAGTAAGTCTCGACATATTCGTCGGAGACATAATATCGTGCGACAATTGATCAAAAATGGATTTATATCTATTGTCTATCTGAGGTCAAATGTTATTTTGGCGGATCCACTCACAAAAGGTCTGAATAAAGATCAATTTCATGAACTGCTATAGGGAATGGGATTAAAGTCCACATCTTGAAAGAACAATCATAGTGGTAACCCAACCTTGAAGACTGGAGATCACAGAAACTTGGTTCAATGGGAAAATAAAGTTATGAAAGGTCGATTGAAAAGCGCTTATAATAAATCCATCCCTATAGAGTAGAATAAGTGTTGAGTCCTATGATTGTGGTGAGGTTGTCTCTGGATAATGGTCCCTTGTCCTTGGAAAGGAGAAGTATTGCAGGGTACTTTATAAAAGGAAACCACCTATCTAAGTGTGAGGACAGGCCGCCTCGAATAAACACTTAGGAAACCAAGATGTTGTCCATGGCCAAAATGGACACAACTATGAGAACGAAAGGTGTTGAGATATTGTTGTGTAAGTGTCGTTAACTCGGTATACACCAAGGAGGATTAGTTCAAGACACAGTGTCCAATAAGCCGTCAGTATAACCGACGATATTTTACTAAGGAAGGTTCAAAGCCACAAACTACCTTTCCCCATGCAGCAGTGTTTTACAGAAATTGGGTATGTGAGTCTGCATTCATGCATGCATTTATTTCCACTCATGTGGGGAATTGTTGGAAATTAGTTTTAGAAAAAATGAGTTTTAACTCAATTTAAACCAATTTAATAATAACAAAATATTTAATTCTTGGAAATTAAATAATAAATTGTGAATCTACGTTTCGAGAAGATGAATGTAGAATTTTATTTTTCTCAAAACCGATTTCCGGCGAGTGAAAAATAAATGATTAAAGTTGGTCATTTAATTGAAAAGTGAAGAGTTAACCAGGTTGAAAACCCATCTGATATTTGGGGCTAAAAACTTATCTGATATTTGGGCTGAAAACCTATCAGATCTGATATTTGGGTTGAAACCTATCTGATCTGACATTTGGGCTGAAACCTATCTGATCTGATATTTGGGCTGAAACATAACTGATCTGATATTTGGGCTGAAAACCTATCTGATATGATATTTGGGGCTGAAAACCCATCTGATCTGATATTTGGGTTGAAAACCTATCTGATCTGATATTTGGGCTGAAAACCCATGTGATCTGATATTTGGGGCTGAAAACTCATCTGATCTGATATTTGGGCTGAAAACAGATCTGATCTGATATTTGGGTGCTAAAAACGCAGCTGATATTTGGTCTCGACTGAAATGAACTAGGTCGAGAACTTAGTTTCTGGAATATGACTTTTCACACTCCATAATGTAACGTCCGAATGAAATGAGACTATTTATGGAGGTAACTCTTGAGCTGAAGGATTAAAGAGAATTAATGGCACTTTAATTTGTAGTAACCCCTCACCTGATGGAGTGGAATTGGACCCTATAAAAGGGAGTCTTATGATTTTCATTTCATAACACACAATAGAATGAATACAGCATACCACATATTGCAGCATATTTCTTTCTTGTTTTTCGTTCCCAGTTTCCAACACTTAACGTTTGCCGGAGTTCTGAGTTTTGGAGAGCACCTAACTCAGAAACGTGTAGCAGTGGTATCTTGGGGACATATTTCCAGATCTGTTTGCTCTTATACGGGAGCAAAATTGTCTTACGGAAAGAGTTCTGCTCGCCTCTGCTAAAGTTGTAATTTTCAATTCACCTTTTAATTTATTAAAATTGTATTAGCTTGCATTTCTTTGTATTTTTATTGTAATTACATTGTTGGAAATTCACAGAACCAATAAATAAGTTGTACTCTTTTTTGAATTTTATTATGCATAGCGGAAGTCTTAAACTAAGTTGCTGTAAGTACAACAACTAGACAATCTCCTGTAGATTGGTGCTTACCGGATTTTCAGAGTAAGTATACAATAAATCACATACAGTATGAAAATAATAACTACAGGAAATAATAACACATAAGTTTCATATGGTTCAAGGTAAACCCCTCTACGTCCACAGGTCTTCCACACAAGAGTAAATAGTATATTAAAATCAAGGCGTACAGAACTATATGAGTTTAACTAAACTGATTGCTGTACCATTCACATAGATGGATACAGTCGACTATAGCTTGAGCCGTTCACATCTGTGACTTGCTTTTTTCACACATATTGAAGCTTCTTTGAACTTTCTATATCCCACACGGGTCGGAATAGTTCAACTTAGTCCACACAGGGCTAATGATCTCAATGGTAAGATTTTGAATCACACGAATCAGAACATCAGTTGTAGGATTTGTAAGTCTTCACTGTATTGTGTTTTTCTCAGTTGAGGACATAGTATTTCTTCACTCAAGGATAAACCGTGTATGCTTGAAGAAATAGATTGCTCTTGGATAATGAATGCTTCAGATTCTTGATTATTCAGTAAGTCAGTTTTTTCAGTATATATATCTCTAAGTATGTCTTCTTGCTTGGGCTATTTATAACCTTGGAAATAGATCCATTATAAATATAGTCATTGGCCGGTTTGTTTTTAGACAAATTGGATTGGCGACTTGTAGAATGTTTGAATTAAATATGTTCGCATTTAATGCTTCAGATATTATTTTTAATATGCATTAAATGCTCTTCAGTCTACAATATTTTCGGCCGCATTAAATAGTGTCAGCATTAGATGCTTCTTTGAAACCGTATACTTTGTGAATAAAGAAAGACTTATCTTACAACAGTTTAAAGGTATAAGTTTAAAACCTGTTAGATTGTATTTTGCTTTTTCTAAGTAAAATACCTACAACTTCCTTGTTGTAGCCAACAATCTTTCTTTATGTACTCTTAGAACCTGTATTTGGCTGTATGATAGATCTTTAGGCGCTGTATGGAGTTCACTATAGGACAGGCTGTAAGAAGCATTTATCAGAATACTTAGGGTATTATTTTTCCCAACATATAATATAATTAATCTCATCCTAAACCATTATAGGTTATATCCGCTATTTATCCATATTCAGTTGTAAGATTTAAATAATCAAATATAATTTGTTACAATTACAATTGTTTAAATGTGCAACAACATCAAATACATTCTAGTTATGCATCTTATCATTGGCGGATCTACCTTGGTGCCTGGGGTGGTAGTGCATCCCCCCCAAAAAAAAATTATAACTAGTATTAGTTAAAAATACAGCCCATAAAAATTATAACTAGTGCAGCCCATTAATAAAATAAATCCCAGCAGCCCATTTTCCCAAAAAAATCCCTGCAGCCCGTACCCATTAATAAAAACAAGCAAAGAACATCAATCTAAAAAGCCTAATTTAACACACACACGCAGCGCATAAGGAAGAAAGAGAAGCAGAAACAGAAACACTGAAATCCCGCTCGATTACTCAATCTTCATTGCAAAGAGATTTTTGGTTTTCAATTCTTTCACTCATTACGACGGCCGCAAACTGCATTCTCCACTCTCCAAAAATCTTGTCAACCAAAAGCACACAATTTTCCCCAAAAAGATATTGGAGGAAAATTGCGGCGATTTTGTGTTTCTTGGTTTGAGAAATGGGATTGGCTTGAATATAGTATTGAGAAAGATGCGGAATTTTGTTTTGTTTGCTACTTGTTCAAGCATGAAATTGAAGCTAATGCGGGAGGGGATGCATTTGTTAATGGAGGTTTTAAATCATGGAATAAACCGGATAGATTCACGAAACATATTGGTGGAGTAAAAAGTTTGCATAATCTTGCTTATGAGAAGTATGTGAATTTAAGAGATGGAAAAAAGAAATCAATTATTGTTTCTTTCGATAATGTCAATGATGTGAGTGAAAAAGAGTATGTGGTTCACTTGAAGCTTCACTTTCTTGTGTGCGTTATCTATTACGACAACGATTGGCATTTCGTGGATATAGAGAAAGTGAAGAATCTCTTAATAGGGGCAATTTTATTAAACTTTTAAAATTGTTGAAGACATGTAATGAAGCTATTTCAAAAGTCACTTTAGAAAATGCTCCGGGAAACTGTCAATTGATATCTCCCAAAATCCAAAAAGATATCATCAATTGTTGTTCTAAAGAAACAACTAAGCTAATTTTGGAGGAGCTTGGTGATGATTATTTTGCTATATTGGCTGATGAGTCGAGTGATTTGTCCCAAAAAGAACAACTAGCTATTTGCTTGCGCTATGTTGAGGGGAAAACAGGAAAGATAGTAGAGCGGTTTATTGGACTTGTTCATGTTGGTGATACCATGTCTTTGTCTCTTAAAAATGCAATTGTATCATTACTTGTTGAACATTCATTGAGCCCATCTAAGATCCGAGGGCAAGGGTATGATAGGGCTAGTAACATGAAGGGTGAGATACATGGTCTCAAGACATTGATTAGGCAAGATACTCAAAGTGCGTACTATGTCCATTGCTTTGCTCATCAACTTCAACTCACTCTTGTAGCAATTGTTAAAAAGAACAATGAATGTGCTTGGCTTTTTGATGCACTTGCTACTTTGTTGAATGTGATTGGAGTTTCTTGTAAGAGAAGGGAAATGATTCGAGATTTTCAAGCAAAAAAAATTGTTGAAGCCTTGGAAGTTGGTGACATTGAAATTGGGTCGGGATTGAATCAAGAACTTGGTTTGAAGAGGCCAGGAGAAACCCGTTGGAGTTCTCATTACAAAACGATTTTGAATGTGATGAGCTTGTTTTCTATAATTGTTAAAGTTCTTGTGATGATTGGGGAGAATGGATCTAATTCGGATGATAAGGCAAAAGCTCAAGGGATTTTGTACTCACTAGAGTCATTTGATTTTGTTTTCATTGCACAACTAATGTCCACTATATTTGGGTACACTAATGTTTTATGTGTTGCTTTGCAAAAAAAAGATCAAGATATTGTTAGTGCCATGAGACTTGTTGATTTGACCAAAGTTTTGCTACAAAAAATGAGGGAGGATGGATGGGAAACTCACTTGAATAAAGTTACCTCATTTTGTAATGATAATGATATTCTTGTTCCAGACATGGAAGCTCGCTATATCCCTCAAGGAAGATCAAGGCGATTTGTTCAACAAGTCTCATATCTTCATCATTTTCGGGTTGATGTGTTTATAGAAGTGATTGATCTATTACTTCAAGAACTTGACAACCGATTTAATGAGGTGAATATGGAGTTGCTTAGATGCATGACTTGCCTAAATCCTAAAAATTGCTTCTCCTCTTTTGACAAGGAAAATATACTCAGACTTGCTACTTTTTATCCCTTTGAATTTTCAAGTATTGATTTGACGATTCTTGAATGTCAACTTGATATATTCATGGAAGATATGAAAAGAGATCATGAGTTTCAAAGTTTGCCCGACATGAGTTCTCTTTCGATGAAGCTTGTTGAAACAAAGAGACATGTGACTTATCCTCTAGTATTTTTGCTTATCAAGTTTGTGTTGATTCTTCCGGTTGCTACAGCAAATATAGAGAGTGTTTTCTGGAATGACTTTTATCAAGAATAAGTTGAGAAATAACATGGGCGATCAATTTTTGAATGATTGTTTGGTCACTTTCATTGAGAAAGAGATGTTTCTACAAGTTTCAGATAAGATTGTGAATCACTTTCGAGAGATGAAGACTCGTCGAATAATAAACTAGATAGATATGTAATTTTTTTTGTATTTGAAGTGTGCGACTTTAAAGTTGAATAATATTTTAAACTTTTAAAATGTATTATATTTAATATCATTATTTTTTTTACTTCTATAGCTCCATAACTTTTTTACTTGGGGTCCGCCGTGGCATCTTATGTTATGTAAAATCGCGGTCTAACTATTAATAACAGTTCAATTTGACAATACATAGTTTAAATTCAAAGAGTTTGATTTGATAATTTTGATTTTCCCTAAAGACGGATAACCAATTAACAAAAACTATGCACGTATTAAATGTGGATAAACCGTGAAATATGTGTGTTTGCCATCCAGATATTGGAACAAGATAAACACCTAAAACCACGAATTACGCAGTTGCACAACATAATATGAACAGATAGTATAATGGTTCACACGTGCACCGACATAAAATAAGTTCTAATTATGCATCTTATGTGATGTGAATTTGCAGTCCAAAGGGGTTGGCATTGCATGCGGTATGGACACGGTTTGAGACCTATACCGTGTGGTAACACCACCGTCGGGGTCGCGGTATGGAAAGTGTGGTATCGGATGCCGTAAGAGAAGAGGAGAAGAGAGACGTTGGGAAGGAGCCGTTGGAGGCTCCAACGGTCAATTTTTTTTTTTAAAAAAAATCCCTTTTCAACCTATTTTTAACAACAAACAATACCCAACATTTCCACCCATTTTGTTGAAGGGGAGGTCTACAATCGTGACATGAAGTTCGTGATGGAGCCGCACGATAATATCCTAGACCCGGCTTTTAAGGAGTTCGTCATCAGAAGAAAACGCAAGTTATGCGCCAAATACGGTTGGCCGTGTAGTTTGTAGGATTTAAGATTGTAATGTTTTAATTTAGTTTTAGTTTTAATTTAGTTTAGTTTTAATGTAGTTTTATTGATGTTTAATATATTTTTAGTTTTAATGGATTTTTAAGTTTAAAAAAAAATTGTAGTGTGGTATGGATTGCAGTGCTACATGGCAATGCCAACAAAATTAGGGAGTGTGGTATGAAAAGGTAAGAGAATGAGGTGGCATAAGGGGATTGATTGAAGAGTGTGGTATGGATTGCAGTGGTACATGGCAATGCCAACCCCCTAACAATGATTAAGAGTATATTATGACAATACCTAGTTTCACTCCGGTGAGTGGATAATATTGAGTTTTCTTTTCAGAGAGACAATTATCTAAATCTAAATATGAAATAATTTGTATTAAATGTACATCACTACTCAAAAAAGGGCTTTTACTGACAGTAAAAACTGTCACTAATTACTTTTAGTGACACACATAAAATGTATCAGTAATCCGACAGTCAAAACGCAGTGACACCATTTTACGGTGTCACTAGTGTCAGTAGTTCGTGTTACATGAATGTAACTAAATTCCGATACGACAATGTCAGTGTCTTCCAATTAATTATGTGTGTCACTATTCTCTTCCACTATAGTGTCAGTAGATAACGATACAATGATGTTAGTAAGAAATAATAGTATATCGGTGTCATTTCAGTATTTTTTATAACATAATTTATATTGTAATGACACTTTCTTGGTGTCAGAAGCAAATTATTTGTGAAACATAATAGTTACACATTAGTACGAGTAAATTGTGACACTTTATTATCAAGAAACGCTCGACACTCTCGTATCAAAATTGATAATTTAATTAATAATAATCTGTAATGAAAATGATACATACTTTTGATGGTGCAACAATATTTAATAAAATCTAAATATAAAAAAATAGATTAACCATTAGCATCATCATTAATAGTTACAAACTACATAAGGTTTAACTAAATATCACAAAGCAAAGCCATTAACATGTTCAAAATAACAAACAAAAAGATCATTATATTCTTCCCAATAATTCGTCCATGCTTCTAACCAACAGTAGCCTTTTGTTTCTCCCTGCTCGCCTGTAATTAGGAAAATAGGAAAAATTATATATGTACAATACTTGTTGAAAATTCACATATTAAAGAAAAAATGAACTTATAATTTTACCAGGTTGTTGCAAGCAACAATTAGCTCAAGTAATACTAGTATCACATATTTTCAATATGCTCGACCATTAATATCGATTGAAACACAAATGCAACACGAACATAAAGAAAAGAGGAAAACATGTCCAACTTTATTAGTTTTTAACCAACCAAGTTTCATCAAGTTCCAGAAATTATTTACCAGATACACGACAACTGTAAGTATTGTCATGTTCATCAGCAACATACTGGTTGGCATCGAGAGACCAAATATGAACCTAAATTCAAGTTGTATAAAAAAATGATAAATAAATAAAGAAAAGATGAGGAAAAGGTGACTTAAGGTAAGGGTTCAACAGTAAAAAAAAGGGAGTGCGTAAATTGCTTTAAGATATTGTGAAAAAATGACTAAACAGAGAGAGAGAGAGAAAGAACCTGTTATTCAGTCATCTGAAGGAATCCAATAGTGTAAAGGTTTCAGAGTCTCAGGGGGATGATGCATGCAGTCAGATGAAGTCTAAACAACAATTTTACAAGTTTGTAAACAAGCCATACTACTTTCACTGTCTACGTTGAACTTTTTTTTTACCAACAAGTGGAACTTAACAAGAAGATAATGCTCTTTTGCTTGGCATGGATAGGACAAATTACTCATAGATAGTTTCCATATAAAATCTAAATATTAACCAAGAAAGCATATTATACCCTTTTCTAGAACATGAGGTATTCCCATAATAACAGAAGCCAAAACTGCTTGAACAAGATGAGAAGAATCTAATAACAATTTCTGAAATTTCACATAGAGACAATTATCTATGAAAAATAGCATCATCACCAAGTAGCAGTTCATATTAGTAAATGTGTACTTTCATGCAGGGAAGAATATGCTGCATAGCAAGTTCTGGATTAATTATCCGACAGAATTTGGTAAATTTACCAGCAGCAGGTATATATGCACTTCAGCTTCATTATCACGAAGTAGGAGCATAAGCGAGAACCAAATCCGTCCTTAAAATGGCATCATGATGAGATCATAATGAGCAAAAGACAGAGAAAGCAATTTACAAATAATAAAATAAGCAGATCATTAGAGATATATATTCATGTCCAACAGCTTTATTATCAGTGTCGGAAAATATTGGCAGGTAGAAAACTCAGCTTAATGTAGAACCAAATGCCAATAGGGAATTTGCAAGTTTAGATCTATATAAGATGACACCAAGTTCTTCAATGTCATAAAGCAGTATAGATGCACGAAGTAAGAATAAATTTGAGGTACCTTGTAGGTTCATGTCCAACAGAATCGCAAAACTCATATAATTGGCTTGCGACCATGTATCTCGCACGCCAACAGTTGCCCTGATTTATAGAAAGCATGAGAACCATTCAGACAACGAATTATTCAGAAATTTTATGCAACCAAGAAAAGTCTAGAAATGTTTAGCAAATAAAATCTCCACAGAAGGGGATAATAATAACATTGTTTGAAAATTAAAAGGACACCCGCTCAGAATGGTACCTGAAAGAAGTTGACTATAATAAGGAGGATGTGGGCTACACAATATTGGGATTCCAACAACTTGCTTAGAGAAGCACAACCTTCTACAGCTAGCCAACAAACAGAATCTTGATCTGAAAATGAGACAGCAATTTAAATCACCAAGCAATAGTGAAATCTCTTTGGTGCAATTCCAATAACATTTAAAGTGGGATTTGCAGAATCCAAGATATCAACTATACACATTTTAGGAAATCATGTTAACCAACAGAGTAGATGGAAAATCAAGTTTAGGAATTTTTTTTGTTGAAATCTACTATGAAAATAGCTAAAGGTAGATAAAATCCTTGCAATCAAATCTCTTGAAGCAGGGCTCTCTCTTGAAGCACATAGCAAAAGAGCAACAAAGAACAAAAGAGCAACACAGAACAATGAAACTGATGATCTACGAAGCAAACAAAGCACAAAAATCAGGAAAAAATAATCTACAAAAGAGAGAAAATCTCAATATGCAGTTCTTTCAACTTCTACATTTAATTCTAGATTCTATTCTAGTAAAGCTCCAACCTGTCTGCAATGTGAATAATTTTACTTCTATGATCAAGAAAGTTATTCCAGGGTTTAATTAGCTCTTTCTGTCCCTCAAGTCAGCTAGCATACAGTCAATAGCAAAAAAAATTTGCTTTCTTAGTAAATGTAAAACAAGTGCTCTATCATAGCAGATACACTATCACCAGCTAATTCTGAAAATTCATTGGTTGTTACCTTTTCAATGTTTGGCATAAATATATGGTTGTTAACTTGTTTAAGGAACATATCATTCTCTCATACAGAGATCAAAGTTTCAAGAGCTTTACGATAGCAATAGGAAATAGAAGAGCATTTTCTCTCATATGATAAGGAATTTGGTGCATTGTCTGTGTTTTTTGCTCTGCAACATTTTCCAACCAAAATATTACAAGTAGCTTTGGCAATTGGCACCCCTGCTTCCAGCATTTTGCAGAAGAACACCATAACATTGAATTTTCCTGAAGTCAGTCAAAAAAATATTACAGCACAAATATAAAGTCCAACGACATTCCAGTAAAGTCACCAAATTATACAGCACTATTGTAAAATTAAGCCTAGCTAAAACAAATAAACCAGAACTTGTGTGCCTTGTGTAAATGAAAACTAAGAATAAGTAGTTTTTTTGTAGAAACCATGGAAAATATGGAAGTATCAGTCTAAAAAAAAATTAACTTCTTGCTAAAGGAACAATTAACTGTAAGCAAAAGTACAATGTAGTTTTGTTGTAAAAAACATGGAAAATAAAGAAGTATTAGTTTAAAAAAAATATCAACTTCTTGCTAAAGGGACAATTAACTATAAGCAAAACTACTATGTAGTTCTTAGACCTAAATTATAATATCCGGATTTATTATTGAGTATTTCATCTATTTTTGAACCCTGTATTACTCGGGATTGTGATATCGATAATTGAAGTATGATATTTCTCGTATTTGTATCCTTGTACATGAGTATGGCAACATGTAAATTTTCCCATGCAAATACGTGATAACGTACGCTAAGAATGTAGCTTAACGTACGTTATCGGCTAGAGTTAGTGTACGCTACGAATGAAGCGTAGCGTACGTTAGACAGTCAATAATTGAGCTGGACGGCTGTCACATGCGCCAGCCGGACATGGGTCCGGATACGATTCCCGCGGATGAACCTCGAACTTTTTAAGTCAACGGGTATTAACGTACGCTAAGGTAAGGATGTAGCGTACGCTAATAGTATTGGTTACATACGTAATATTGTAAGTATAATGTACGTAATGAAGGTCAGAATCAGGACAGTTAACTATCAGGACGATAGCGTGCGCTACATTATGCTGGGTAGTGTACGCTAAGTGACTTACGTACGTTATGCATGTAGGCTAACGTACGTTAAGGTCAGAAAGTTATAAATAATACATCACCCCATTTCATTTCAACTCGTTTATTTCACTTAGCCTTCGACATACTTCGTGCCCAGAGATATCTCAGCCTCCTTAAACGCATTTAGACCATCTCTACTTGATCATTGAAGATTGGATGTCACTTGTGTTTGATAATTGAAATGGAGAATCATCTTGGATTGGTACACAAGCAACTAGAGTCGGGTTCTACCTATTATCTTGGTGTTCTCTTCATCTTAAGGTATGTTATACTATCTCCAACCTTGAATTCGTGTTCTCAAGGATATGACGATCATGCTATCAAGGTATTAAGTTCCATTGATGAATTAGTCAACCGAACATCATGTTTAGAAGTTGGGATGATTATGCTTATGGTATCATTGTTGAAAACATCATATTTGGAATCCTATTACGTCAAATGATGAGAGTAATGTTCTGAGATTGATTATCCGTATTGAATAGCGTTGCCATATTGATCGTATACTTGGAGTTGATTTCACTTTTGTTAAACGGACTTAAGAAAGAATCATCGAAGGTTGTATCCTTTCTTATGAATTAGAATTGTTAGTTCATCTTTGAAATGAAGTCTGAATGTAATGATGATAATGGAATCTAGCGCATCAACCTTAGATCACCGAATTTCACATAGAGTTGTAATCGAGATTGAATATGGTGTTGTGATGATATACGTATCCTTGAATTTCGAAGATGTTTTAATTCGTAAGATCATTCATAATTGTATGAACATGATATGTATGGAGATAACGTACATTAATCACTGAGGATCTCGTAAGATTCATCACAAATCGAGACAGTTGTCTGCCCAGTGAGGAACTATCATGCGTGCTTAGCGTACGCTAAGCTATGTATCTTACGTATGCTAACGGGCAAGGTTAACGTACGCTACGTTTGGTACGTAACGTACGTTATATCATCAGACGAGTCAAGTCGACACATCTAACATGCCGATCGCTGCACACGATCGTTATACACAATTGCATTCCATTGTGTCCAGAGATAATGTCCTTGCCCACCATTATTGTTGATCATTTGTAGTTTACCTTATTGATGGTATTCTCGATTATTGTTGGTCCTTTGTTGATCATTTGGAGTTTACCTTGTTGATTTTATTCTCGGTTATTGTTGATACTTTGTTGATCGTGTCGGAGTTATCATGTTGATGGTACTCTCGTTTATCGTTGATCCTTTGTTGGTCGTATTGGAGTTATCATGTCGATGATATTCTCAGTTGATGTATTGGTTGATCATTGTTATTGATCATGTGAGCATTAGGACTGTACGTCCTTGTTTCGGGATTGTATTCATTAATTTGTGGTAGTTGATCTACAGATATGTTGTATGCTATTGGTTTATCCAGGTTGATATTTGATTGTGTAATCCGACGGACATGATTTGGCATGCATGAATTATTTCATGATTACGAGTTGTGATGATGTTTTTAGGATTTTTGATATTATTTGAATACAATACAGTTGGTTGTGGTTGAGTTCATCTCGTCATTTGAGAATGCGAAATGTGGATTATGGTAAGGATTGATCTGTTATGGATTGTCGGGGATTGGTAAGATTATGACAGTAAGATTACGTTGGTAGTATTCTTACAGTATTATTACATTGGTATGTAATTATTTATGTTGATGTGATCGATATCATTATTGAGTATTGTGGCTGACCCCGTCGTGGGCTTTATTTTTAGGTACACGGAGATCGAGCTAGTAGCGGTCGTGAAGGGGTGAGCTTCTCGAGTGATACTGGCTGTGGCATGTTTTTGAGTATCGAGTATTGTTTCTCGTTGTTTTATTCCGCTGCAATTGTGTATTTTGAACTGTGTTTTTATCCGCTGCATGTGTATATTTCAAAATTGTGGTATTTTGACCAACTCGTGTGTATTTTAAATGGCATTTTGGCACTTTACGAACTTGAGTTATTTCATTAAACCCTTTTTCCCAACTATTTTATCGGTAGGTATAAGTGGTGGCTTAACGTACATTTTAAACTGTTGAGATTTGGCACTTCGCCTTGTATTTTCAAATGGTGTTTTATGACGGTGTTTGAGAACTATGTTTTTCAAAAATATTTAAGTATTTGCAAAATATTACCGTCATTGGCCCTTTGGCGTTTTTAAACATTTTTGAAATGGTTTTGTAAATGTGGGTTCCGGCTCGGGGGGGGGGGGGGGGCACGGTGCTGTAATATCCTGGATGGTTTTGGGGTGTTACAGAAGATTGTATCGGAGCTTGGGTTTTGTGAAACCCAGGCGTGTGTGTTATGTGGCTCTACCAGTACGGTAGTAGCGTGGCTTTTGAAAATGATTTTCCTGACTTCTTAGTCAAACCGATTTTTGGAGTTTCAAAAATTTTTGAGGTCATTTCAAATTGCTATTTGTGTTATTGGTGTGTGTTGATTGTGTTGAGACTTCATACGGAAGTCGTGTGCTAGTATCACGGGAGATCATCGGCTTCACGCACCTGTAAGTATATTGGTTTGGTTATTTCACTTGTGGCGACACTTGATTGTTTTGTGATGAGTTGGAAAATTTTGGATTTATCTGTTGTTGGTGACAGGTCGCAAGTTTCGAGGACGAAACTTATTTTAAGGCGGGTAGTATGTAATACCCGGATTTTTAGTATAAATTTTTCGCGTTATTTTATCTGAGATATATTGTATAGCTTGGTGTCTATACAGTATGGATAAAATAAATTGAGGACCGAGAAAGTTATACTTGTGTAATTGACGTGTTTGATTGACAGTTACATTGAGGATATGTTGTATCAGATTGAACTGATTTGGATGTCAGGTATATCGTATGAGAATATTTTTGGGTTGATTATATGTGTATTCAGTATGTGTATACCTATCCGGTATGTCGAGATGTCGGACAAGAACAGTTGGAATTGGCTAAGTACAGAAGGCCATTACGTCCGTTAAGTTTATGGGCTAACGTACGCTAAGTTGCTACATTTTACGTACGTTATACGTAAGGTATTACGTACGTAACAAGAGGAATCGGACAGTTGGGCCCGGTGTCGGCAGCTTTCGGCGTGGATGTGGACAGGTGAGTCAACGGATGGATTTACGTACGCTATACAGGGTGTATTACGTACGTAATACGAGTATATTACTGTTGCAAGATAACGTACGTATTACATACGCAACGGAATAAGTGTTACGTACGTTACGGGGCGTCTGGCCGAGTCATGGCCGAGAGGAACTGTAGTGGCCGAGCATGGTCGGCAGTGACTCGCAGGGATGGCCGATCACGGCCGGCAGTGACTCGCTTGGGGCAAGGACTGGACGATAACGTACGTAAGGTTGTGGCCGTTTATGGCCGTAAGGGCCCGTTACGTACGTAAGCAGCTGCCGGTTACGTACGGAAGGATGTCGACCAAACTGGGCAGTTTGTTTTCAAGGACCGACTACGTACGTAAGGACGCTGCTGGTTACGTACGTAAGGAACCGGCAGGTCTCGGCCAATTTAAGGCCTGGACCGAGTCATCCGATAATTTTCACCTTTCTTCTTCGTCTCCTCGCATTTCTTCATCAAAAATGGGTGGATTTGTATGGAATCATCATATAGCAACATGTTTTGGAAGATCTAATTCATGGATAACATCATCTTTTGGCCGGATCGAAGGTAAGAACACCTAAAAACTTGGTTTTGGATATTTTTGGAGTTTCTTGATGTTTTGGCTGATTTCCTTCGTTTCAATTCAGATTTTTGTATACTGGAAATCATACATTACCCTTGAAGTTTTGTGGAACAAATTCGAGTATTTCTTCGATAATCGATTAAATTGGACTATGCACCTTAAGTGTTCGATAAAATGCCTCAATGAGTAGAACTTGGGAAATTCTACACGTTTTCGTATGAATGGTGATTGAATTGATATTGTTGTGATGATTCTTGGTAATTGGGGGAATTTTGTTAAGAGAAGATAATGAATTGATGATCAAATGCCTTGATTATATTGTTATGATTATGGAATCGTAGTATTCTCGATGTTCTTGGTGGTTTGTTGCGATTCATGATGTTATGAGAAGTATATGTTGAAGAACATGATTATATACATCTTGAATTAAGAATAAGGATTGTTTAGATGTTAGAACACATCAGCTTATGTCGTATTGGAGATTTTGAATGTGATTTTGGAATAAGTTGTGTTCTCAAGGAATTCTTGGATTATATGAATTGATGAACATGTTTAAGCGATGTTGGTGCTTTGGATATGAATATGGAATATTCATATCTAGAACTAAGTTATGTGTTTTGGTATAATATTCGTATAGGAATACGAATGTGGTTCCGGTTTTGATAAGATTATGATTCACTTTTGAGTTTGAGAATTCATACGTATTGAACAAGTGTTCAATTCGGATAGTGGAAATATTTGAAACTCTTGGAATATGATTATCTATAATGTTGAATTAATCGGATCGTCCGGATTGATGACGATAATCAGTAATTTGTTTAATTATGATTATACAAGGAGGAAACTTGTAATCGTATTTAAGATTGAATATGGAATCGGTAATGCTTACACTTGGTTAAATTGATTATTGATATGATTATCGGATTATGAATTGTGTTATGGTTTTGAATTCATGATCGATTGATTTTGTTGTTTGGATTTGTGTTTAATCGTGATATTGTAGAACCATTGTGTTTGTTGATCGGTTATTGATTATTATTTGTGATCATCGAGTTACGGCTTGTATTGTGGATATGAGTTTGTATTTGTTGAGTTGGATTATTTGGATTTATGTATATGATCGAGGTTTCGTTGAACTGTTGAGTTCGTTGGTTGGGTATGTCGGTTATTGATTTTTATCAGATGTGTGTTAATCGGTTATTGTAATAGGTTGTGATGTTTTGATCGTGGATTATGATCGTTGTGTTGCGGTTAAGGCCGAAGAGTTCGTAGATTGATTTTGGTCGGGGCTGAGGAGCTCGTAGACGAAGGCGATTGATTTTGGTAATGGCTTCGTGGTATCGGTATCGAGGCAAGTTTATACTTGTTCAGTTTATAATATTTGATGAATGGTTTCATTTTCATTTCATTTATAATTCTTATAGCAATGTTGTTAGAAATGTAAGTTGTCGGGATAATGGTTTGTATATCGTGCTCTGGTTTGTATTAAATCATAAGGTATATGATTTAATTGTTTTCAAGGAAGACGTGAGTTATCTTTGGTCAAAGATATAAAATATCGGATATCGGGGATAGTTATCGTGATGACATAATTATCGGGATAAAGGTTTATTGGTATTGAATGGATGGTACCTTATTTGAGATTATTCGTATAACTGTGTATTCGTTCAGGGATGTTGTCTGTGGAAAGGATGTTCTCTCCGGCTTTGAGGTAATTTATGTATTGTTCAGTTATGAAATAATTATTATGTTGAGTTGTTGTATATGTTGTACGTTGAGGCTTCGTATATTAAGATTCGTATTGGTTGTTCGTTGAGGGATGTTGATCCCAAGACTATTGTTGGTATTAATGGTTGTGTTGATCGTCTCATTGAGGGATGTTGATCCCAGAACTGTTGTCTGAGATTATTGATCGTATTAATTATCCTTTGGGGTTTGTGATCGCAGGATTGTTGTTTTAAATATTTATTGGTCGTGTCGACTTTTCATTGTCAGTCTGTTTTTGTTCACTTCGGTGACTCTTTGATCCTTATTGGATATGCGTTTCTTTGAGTTTCATTGTCATGTTGCATCATGACATATCTGGAGTCATATCTGCGTGCCGATTGGTTAATGTGTAGGATTTTTAGCTGGGCACACTATGGTCATGTGTTGATATTTCCACATTGGACCGTGCACGCGAGACGTAGTTCGTGAGGCTAATTAGGTACATGTCCCACGTATATCCTGGATTCCGTTTACGGGGTGGACATGTGCATGGACACATTTACGGATCGGGCGTACTATGACGTCCATCTTTGAGCCATACCGTTTGGTCATTCATAGTTCCATGTATAATTGGATATGTTCGACAGTTTGCGACTAGTTGTTCATACACCCGAGGGGTATGTATCAACAGTTGGGGTTATTTCTTTGAGATCCATTATTGTTGATCATTTGGAGTTTACCTTGTTAATGGTATTCTCGGTTATTGTTGGTCCTTGGTTGATCATTTGGAGTTTCCCTTGTTGATGGTATTCTCGGTTATTGTTGATTTTTTGTTGATTGTGTCGGAGTTATCATGTTGATGGTACTCTCGGTTATCGTTGATCCTTTGTTGGTCGTATTAGAGTTATCATGTCGATGATATTCTTAGTTGATGTATTGGTTGATCATTGTTATTGATCGTATGAGCATTCGGACTGTACCTCGTTGTTTCAGGATTGTATTCATTGTTTTGTGGTAGTTGATCTACAGATATGTTGTATGCTATTGGTTTATCCAGGTTCAGATTTGATTGTGTAATCCGACGGACATGATTTGGCACGAATGAATTATTTCATGATTATGAGTTATGATGATGTTTTGAGGATTTTTGATATTATTTGAATACATTACAGTTGGTTGTGGTTGAGTTCATTTCGTCATTTGAGAATGCGAAAAATGTGAATTATGGTAAGGATTGATCTGTTATGGATTGTCGGGGATTGGTAATATTATGACAGTAAGATTACGTTGGTAGTATTCTTACAGTATTATTACATTGGTATGTAATTATTTATGTTGATGTGATCGATATCATTATTGAGTGTTGTGGCTGACCCCGTCGTTGGCTTTATTTTTAGGTACACGGAGATCGAGCTAGTAGCGGTCATGAAGGGGTGAGCTTCCCGAGTGATACTGGCTGTGGCATGTTTTTGAGTATCAATTATTCTTTCTGGTTGTTTTATTCCGCTGCAATTGTGTATTTTGAACTGTGTTTTTATCCGCTGCGCGTGTATATTTCAAAGTGGCTTTTCGTTATTTTTACCAACTCGTGTGTATTTTAAATGGCCTTTTGGCACTTTGCGAACTTGGGTTATTTCGTTAAACCCTTTTTCCTAACTATTTTATCGGTATGTATAAGTGGTGGCTTAACGTACATTTTAAACTGTTGAGATTTGGCACTTCTCCTTGTATTTTCAAATGGTGTTTTATGACGGTGTTTGAGAACTATGTTTTTGAAAAATATTTGAGTATTTGCAAAATATTACCGTCATCGGTCTTTTGGCGTTTTAAAACGTTTTTGAAATGGTTTTGTAAACGGTTTTTAGCCTGGTGGGTTCCGGCGCGGGGGGGGGGGGGCACGGCGCTCTAATATCCTGGATGGTTTTGGGGATGTTACAGTACTTATTATGTTGTGTAGATTCGATTTTCCTTAAAAAGACGGTTCCTCTTTCGAATGTCAAACGCCCCTTATATATTGAATCAATCCACTATATTTCTATGTTGATTGGCTTCAATACATAGCATTAGGTTTTATGAAAATAACTCAAAGAATCATCTAAGGTCTGGAGGTATATTTCTATCCCCTAGAATAACTTAGAGTGAAGATCATTTGATCTAATCAAACATATTTTCTTTCGAAACATATGAAGACCATAAATATCATCATTTACTGGCCAAATAAATAAAGATTGGTAAAACAATGAAAATCACACACAATAATAAGTAATCCATAATAGATATTTATACAAACTTAAATAACATGACAAACATTGTTTATAATCCCAACTAAGGATAACTTAGCCCATGAAGGCTTTATTCAACATATTACAAGCTTGAGTTGTCATTATTAATTGAAAAAGGGAAAGAATTGATACTAACTCCCTTAGTAGATAAAGGAAAAAGAAGCAATAAACTCCCTCAACAACATAAGGTAAACCACTATTACATAAATCACTCAAGAACACAAGCGTGTTCTTCACACAAAATATTACAAAGTAGGAAAAATATAAGATGAATGATGATTAATGATGGATCTAAGGGGTCTATTTATACACCTAAAGTCATCTAATAGCTCCAAAACTCCAGCATTATTACATTAGTACGGATCAAGGCCAGCCATCCCCTCAATAATAGACCAAAAGTATAAAAGATTTAAAAATGATCATACATATGTTAAAAGTTACGGCCGTAACTTTCAGATGTTACGGCCGTAACATAGAGGACTTACGACCGTATGCTTTGGATGTTACGGCCGTAACACGACTTCGGCTTTTTGTACATTAGTTGCTGTGTGAGTTACGGCCGTACCTTTATTTGTACGCCCGTATAGAGTTTCAGACTTCATTTTCAGCCTAGAATTTCTTTGACTTTTGCGTTTTCGCCCCAAATCTTCTTCGGATGATAACTTTTGATATATAACTCTGATTTTGAATCCTGAAAGACTGTCGAACTCGTCTCGTCAAGCTCTACAACATGAATAATAAAAACTCAATAAAGAGAATATTTTATAAACATGTTATTTCTTGAGTAAATCAGTAATTCAATCCGATTAAGGCTAAATTTACATCTTCAGCCTATAAACATAAAATTATTAAAAACTAATTAATTTAAACCAAAAACGAGTAGACTAGCTCATAATTCTGGGTGAAATATATCAATACTAATCACGGATAAGTGTATAAAACTGACACTTATCAGATCTTGACGGGCAAGTAGCAAGTTCTACTAAATAATGAAATAGGATTCTTTCTCATGTAAGTGAACAGATATATGCCCTATGCGATTATTAGCAAATGAGATCATAAGTCTTTGGACAAAGCATTGGCGCTGGTTGTATTAGATACACGAGAGCTCAGTGATCTCGATTTGCATTAACCCATGCATATCGTCAAGTACAGATAGGATTTGACTGACGGTGACCCTATAACTTAATCGGAACATTTGAGATAAGGGTTTATACATATACTGGTATTCATGACATAAAAGTTTTGGAATAATCCCAATCATTCGTTCTCAGTTAGGTTACAGTGTAGGCTGCGGGACTGGCTAGGTGGTGGTATCACTCTTTGGTTACTCTCATTGCTAACTGAAATGGACCTACCGAGTAGCGCATTAGGATAGACGACACAATAAATCGAGCTTATTCTCTCTTTATAAATATTAGATATTGAATATCTAATTTATTGGACATTAGATGTCTAATTAATTTTGGGACATTGTGTCTAAATTAATTTATTGGATAAATTAATTTACGGCCTTATGAATTAAATAAATTACTGGGTAATTAATTTAATTCACATATATAATTATTTCTTGGAGAAATTAATTATATTGTTTTGTATTTGATATAATTAATTAATTAGATTAATTAATTAATATAAATACATCGAAATGAAACAGAGTTTATCTGATTGGACACATGGGAGTCCGAAATGAACCAAACTCCTCTGGAACTTCTAGATGTCTGTCCCCCTCTCATAGTTTATTGGTCTTTGATTCCAACTTAAATGGTAGAAGACCAAGAATAACAAAATAATATTATTTTATGTGATGATTTTATATTTATTTATTGAGAGAAGACTTTGACAAGTTGAACGAAACAAAATAAAAAAGGAACTTACCTCCTCATTTGGCAATAAAAGTCACGGCCAATACATCTCAAAGAAGGGGAGAGAGTTTTCCTTTTGTTCTTCATTCACTTTCATTTTCTTAGAGGAAATAAAGAGAGAAAAATATATTTATACACTTAGCGTGATATAAATAAAATTAGTAAGCTTTAACCACTTTGTTTTAGCTGTATCCTTGGAGGATAATAAGGTGGATGTTATTCCGGTCGACTTCTGGCGCGTGGCAAGTAGAGGCACTGTGCTTTCAGTGCTCGGAATATCAAAAGATTTGGCGAATCCAATTCGTGGAGGAGATCATCAACCTCAACATATAATCAAAGGAGTTCAAAGGTATGATTTCGAATCTTACACATATTTCATTCGGTAATTAATTTTCCACAAATTAAATTGGATTTAATTTGACTAAGATATAATTATGGTAATTTCATTCTTATGGGAATTAATTTAAGGAAATATTTTCTCGTCCGGAACAAGTTAAAATTAATGGTTGTTTGAATTAATTGGATTAATTCTTATGGATGATTAATTTATATTGATTGGATCAATATTAAGATTAATTATTTATGCTATTAATTTTAATGTGATTGTTGCATTATTTTTGAATGCTGATGTGGTTCATGGACTTAATTTTTGAATCGTTTGTTCGATTGGATTGCAAAGACCGTTTTGAGCCGATTTATGTAATACCTGTAATTCTCACGAATATTTTTGGCTTTGAGTATTATTCCATTTTTGTGTCGCTCTTTGCTAACTCTTATTGCAATGTTATAGATTTTATAGTTTCGTATTTTTCGGAGCTTATTCGTGTTGTTCGGACTTCGCGATTGTATTATTGTGAGGATAAATAGCGCACGCTAGGCTATGGCTAACGCACGCTATTTGTATTGAATGGCGCGCGCTAGCATCGGCCGGTAGCACACGCTAATGATCATAGTACAGTAGTTGCAGTAGCTTGTTTCTGTTCTCTGGGCGATCAGTTAGCGTACGCTAGACGAGACTAGCTGGCGCACGTTATTTGTCTTGAGTAGCGCGCGCTAATAATTGCCACTAGTGCACGCTAACGAATTGGGTGTTGCAGAGATGGTAGATGTTTCTGTTCTCTATACGAGCAGTTAACGCACGCTATCCTGCTGGAGTAGCGCGCACTAGCTTCGCCAGTAGCGCAAGCTAATGAGCTGGGCAGTGAGTTTGGAATTTTTGCATGGTAACAGTTAGCGAACGCTATTTTATAAGATGTTCGCTCCGGGATGGGACTTCGGGTCCTCTGAGGGGTCGTTGCTTATAGTGGGATTCCCGATGTATTGTATATTGTCTTATTGAATATTATCTTGGTTGTCAATTTTATTGTCCTCTATTGGATTATGTTTAGACCTTATCGGTCGAAGTCCATGGTTCCGCGTATGTATAGCCTTGTGGGTCCCACGACGGGGCTCACGATGCTGTAATATACTCTAAATAACTTGGTGGTGTTACAATTTATTTTACTAGAAAAATTTGTATTAGGATGCAATTTTTCCATGCAAAATTTATATGTAATGACGAAGACCGGAGGAAGATCCATCCGAGAGGAAGAATTTTCAAGACTCAAGACATGTAATTAGATTACGATGTTTTTGGTTCTAGGAATGGTTCATGAACTACATGTTGGTAGCAATTAGGTTGTGTATGTTTATAGTATGAATGTAGACAAATACGCTTAAATGAATTAATGTGCAAAGTGTAACATTAATCGCGAAAATTCTCCCACAATAAATATTAAGTTTAAAAGGTTTCAAGGTTTTTCTTCCCTCCATCGAGCTTTCGAAAATTCAAATCCAAACCGGATATGCTGTGCTTCTGAGTTATCGGGGGAGTCATTTGGGCAGGGTCGATAAATTCCGAGAGTGCATTGGATGCCTTCGATTGGAGTAAATTTTATCCCTAGAAACCTATTCGATTGACGGATAAGATTCAATTGCGAAACTGATCAGCGTCGATGGTGTAAACTTAACTTATTCACGAACCATAGAAACGGTATAGGTTGAGGGGAGTGAACAAGGGGAAAAAGAAGATCGAATCATCCATTAGATGGGTTGGTGTTGGACGCCACTTTATAAATATTAATAGACCAGAAACCTGTTCGATTGCCCTCTATTAAAATTTATAAAGAACTCGATCACCACTATGAAGTAAAGTGAATGAATACTTCCGAATTTCACAAGGGAGTGTGTTATTATGATGTGGGAGCTGGGTTAAAAGAATATAAATGTCCTTAATTCTAAACTCAGACGATAATTCAAAGAGTCCCTAATCAGTCTAGTGTACTTTATGCAGGCATAAAACTCTCATAAAATGACAATGAATTCACTCGCTATACTACTCAAAAAGAACAACTTAATTGGGCCTAACTTTGTGGATTGGCTCCACAACCCGATGATAGTCCTCAGTTTGGAGGCGTTGGGATACGTCTTGGAGGCGGACATTCCGGCGGCTCGGTGCAGACAAGAGTCAGTCAGGAAGATGTTGAAAACCACAAAAAGTGGGTTAAGGATGACATTAGAGTCCGTGGCTATATGATGGCTTCTATGTATAATGAGCTTTAGAGAGCTCATGAGAAAATGACTTCTGCTAGATTTTATCTCACTTAACCGAGCTTTATGGTGAGCACAGACGAACTGCTAGATATGAGTTATCAAAGCAGCTATTCGGTGACAGGATGAAGGAAGGTGAGAAAGTCGGGGACCATGTCCTCAAAATGATCTCTATGAACGAGAGATTGGAGGCTCTTGATTTTAGGATGCATGCTTCTCTACAGACCGACTTTATCCGGCAATCTCTTCCTGATTCCTTCTCATAGTTTGTTATGAACTTTAACTGTAATGACATTCCTTGCAATTTAGCAGGGTTGATGAACAAACTTGTAACCGCTCAATCTCATATGAAGACTTTACGGGTGAAGAAGTCTGCCCTTGTGACTTCTTCTGGATCTCGAAGATTCAAGAATAAGAAGAAATAGACCAAGAAGTAGACGGACTCACAAAGCAAGGACTTTAAGGTAAGGTCAAGGCCCCGATGGTTCCTAAGAGCAAGAAGATGAAGACATACGCATGTATTAAATGCGGTGAACTGGGCATGGGGCTTCAGGTATGGAGCTTTTAGTTTTGGAAATGAATTGTTCTGCTACCGTATTTTCTACTTCTTGGATACTATATTCAGGTGCTGGTTCTCACATATGTACCATGAATCAGGATCTGGAACAAAGTAGAAAGCTTGGAGCTGGGGAAGTGATTATTACTGTCGGAAGCGGGCATAGTGTTGCAGCAACTGATATAGGATCACTTCTTTTGGATTTAGAATACGGCTTTGTTTTAACATTAGATGATGTACTAGTGTTTTCCAAGGAACATAAGAATATTGTGTCCATTCCAGTCATGGATCGGAAAGGCTTTTCATTTTTCATTGGTGATGGTTCCTACAAAATTTATTTTCGAAATAAACTAGCTACATTGTTAAATGGATTGTATCATCTAAACCTAAATAACAAAGTTGTTGTGAATACTATGACTAGCAAGCGTGGTAGGGAAGAAACTCATCAAGTTTTGAAATGGCATCTTAGACTTGGTCATGTTGGTCAGACCAAGGTTTACAAAATGGAAAAGGATGGACTTATGGGTCCATTGGTATTGGATCCCTTTCCAACTTGTGAATCTTGACTTAAAGGCAAAATGACTAAGTCCCACTTTACAGGGACTTTTGAAAGAGCCGCTGATAAACTTGGATTGGTCCATACCGAAGTATGTAGTGCTTTGGAAGTAGTACGTGACAGACTTCAGTATTTCATTACATTTACGGATGATCATACTAGGTATGGTTATGTGTATTTGATGAAACATAAATCCGATGCCTTTGCAAAATTCCAAGAATTTAAGGCCCTAGTCGAAAAGCAAACTAGAAATGATATCAAAGCACTTCGGTCAAACCGAGGTGGCGAGTATATGAGTACAGAGTTTGACGAGTTCCTAAAGGAGCATGTAGTAGTATCACAACTAACACCCCCATGAACTCCTCGGTTAAATGGCGTGTCAAGAAGAAGGAACTAGACCTTGTTGGACATGGTTCGTTCCATGCTTATATACAGCGACCTACCGATTTACCTGTGGGGTTATGCACTCCTTATTGCTCCTTATATCTTGAACAGATGTCCTTCCAAGTCCGTTTCTAAAACTCCGCATGAGATGTGGGAGGGCAGGAAACTAAGTCTTAATCATATTAGGATTTGGGGATGTCCCGCCTATGTCAAAATGACTAAGGCAGAGAAGTTGGAAACAAGGTCCGTGAAGGGACGTTTTATTGAATTCCCATATGGGATGATGGTTATCTATTTTAAATGCCCGAAGATCGAAAGATCATTGTTGCTTTGCAAGCACACTTCCTGGAAGATGAGTTCATTCAGGAAGTTAGAGCAGGTAGAAGTATTTCTTTGGGAGAATACAATGGAACTCCTCAGAAGACACCTGAACAAGAAGTTAGAACCAAACCTTCTGAAACACAAGTACAACCACCTCGCAGGTCTAGTAGGGTGTCTCAGTTACTTGAGAGGTATGGCTTTATACACCTGGAGGAACTGGGTCTACATGAGGTTCCAGGTGATAGTCAAGAGACCGACCCCACGACCTATGATCAAGCGATGGTGGATGTAGACTCCGTGATTTAGACCGTAGCAGGCTTCATGTAGTTGGAACCTCCGTTATGACAATGCAGTCAAAGAGTTTCGCTTCGTGCAGAATGAAGAGGAACCTTGTGTATACAAGAGGGTTGGTGGGAGCAAGATCACATTCTTAGTACTATATGTAGATGACATTATACTAATAGGAAACGCTGTGGGAATGCTCAGTTCTGTGAAATTTTCGCTTTCGAGTAGGTTCTCCATGAAAGACTTGGGAGAAGCTACGTATATTCTTGGGATTAGACTCTACAGGGATAGAGCGAAGAGAATGATAGGTCTTTTACAAGCTCTCTATATAGATAAGATCTTAAATCGATTTAAGATGGATGATTCTAAAAGAGGGTTCCTTCCGATGCGACATGGAGTAAAACTCACCTCGAAGATGTGTCCTTAAAGTGAGGAACAACGAAAGGAAAATGAGAAATATACACTACGCCATAAATGGCCTTTGGCAACCACATTACTGTGTTACCTTAGACCCAGTTTTTTGTTGCCACAGACCCAAAATGGGCAAAGGTAACACTTTAGCTAAGTTGCTCTGTGAGCAGTAGCCTTTGGACTCAAAGGCGACACGATGAGTAGCCTATGCTAACATAGAGTAACTCGTTACCAAAGAACTCTACAAAGAACGTCATGAGGATCCTACGGAACATCAGTTTTGTGTTGCAACAGACTTTATGATTTGTGGGGCCCACAAAATATGCAAACATTAGTTAGTCTACTGTAACACCTATTTAACCAACGGCAACACCCTGTGTGTTGCCAATGCAAGGCATTGGTAACATATATATTATATACCTAAGGTAACACCTTAGTTTAACAAAATAAAAATATAAAATTTAAATATTGCATTTCCCATTAAAAGTACCAACAAACCAATTCAAAAACATCCAATCATAAAACCACCAACTACTTTAGTTCAAAACTAAAACTACATCATCCACCAATTACATCAATCCATATCCGCCAACTCCAACATTAAGTACTAGAACAAAAATATAACATAAACGCCATAAAAGAACCAACACACTAGTTCAAAAGGTACAAAGATATGAAAGTGGATGTCTAAGCGATGGGGCCGCCGGTCATGGGAGTATCATATCCTAATGTGTCGCTAGAAATCGTGGCACAAATTTCACCAAAATTAATTTGCAAGGTGGGGTTTGCTTGACCGATTCCATCAAGTCTGATGATGACTTGAGTTTGGTCTTAATCGTAGCCTACAAATTAAACCAACATCAATATATGAAAATAATTAGTCGACAGAGGCGGATAAAATATGGATTCAAGGAATTGACTAAAAACAATTACTTACAATCGAACTTCATCACTTCAAGATTAGTTTGGTATTTGCGTCTGTGCTTGCGCTTTCAAGTTTTAGCAAAAACTTGTGCATCACATAGCGTATCACCTGACTTCTTTTCCTAGCAAAAAAACAAAATTCAAATCACCTAGTATTATATAATTAAGTGTATTATCACAATAAATTGAATAAATGCACATATTTAATAATATTCAAGTGCCAATGAATTTGATAATTGAGATTCTGATCAAATGGCCAGACTTTAATCCGAGCCTCCCGTTGGGAGTAATATCCGTGGCAACTGCGCTAACAGCCGAACCTCAATATCTAACGAAGCTAAAGATTATCAAAGCCAGAAATAAAATAAACACACATAAAAAAATTCAAACCATTCTATTTATACAGAAACATCCTATACACAATCGAAGCACGATTTTTGTATTTTTCTTTTTAAAAAAATGGAGAAACGAAAATATATTTACCTTTAAGTCGAGGCGTTTTTCCCATCCACAGGGCACTTGCAAATCGAGGTCCAACTCTTAAGAGTCAAGGGTACAACACCCTCCAAGCAAGTCCCTGGTAATCGGGGCCGTCGATTTCCCCGACGCTGCTGACTCATGATTCGTATCACCGCCGTTCATCACTCTGAGCAAAGAACTTACATCAGCGGCCATACGTAAAACCACCGAAGAATAATACAGTATATATCTCTGCCTTTATTTTGCAGAACTCAAAAGGGCAAAAAGAAAAGAAAAAGAGGAGACAAAAATGAAATACCAGAGGAACAAACAAATAACTTTGGGAGTAATATCCGTGGCAACTGCGCTAACAGCCGAACCTCAATATCTAACGAAGCTAAAGATTATCAAAGCCAGAAATAAAATAAACACACACAAAAAAAAAAATTCAAACCATTCTATTTATACAGAAACATCCTATACACAATCGAACCATATTTAAAAATCCATAGGAGCTGAGCATAGAGAAGTGTACAGGTACAGGATGCTATTCTCTCGAGACCAAAAAAAAAATCGAGCAGGGTTACTGTTTGCCATCATCCGGTACAGGAGGGGTCGCACCAGCTTCAAAGAATTTGACATGACATAGCTTTCCACCAGCTTCATCGGCAAAAACAATCTTTCTCTTCTCTCTTGGGACAGCATCTTTGGAAGAAGTGCTGTTGTTTGGAGTCATTTTCTACAGTTAAGAAGCCAAAGAAACAAAAAATTCAAAATCCGGAGATGTTTGAGTGTTAGTAATCGTCCAAGGTTTTAATTAGAAAAAGAAAATCACATTTTAATATTTGTAAATGCTAACTTCTACTGCTTCTAATTCATTTGATGAAAACTAAAAAAAAAAATGGTTTGTATTTAAACACAAGTACAACATTTTAGAACTTCTCCACCACTATCTCTCTAGAATCAGATTTCCAATTCCAGCTTCTATTTGCAACTAAATGCTCCTATTTCCTTTCCAGACATATACAAATAATGATTACTTTCTTTGAAAGAAGTGATTTATTTGACTAATGTACATGAAAACCGACAAAATCAGCATCAGAAAGCATTAATGCATGGTATTGCTGGTTAATTCAAAATAAGGAAACCGATTGTCCATGAAAATCAAGTCCCAAAAATTCCGTAAGTGTCATAAAGCGTCAGACACCCTTCAAAACAATTTCGCACATAAAAGGCCTGCAATACAAAGAAACGGACCCCAAATACCAAATAAATCCCACTACGTTGCGATCGAAACCCGAGTGGAGCCAAATAATCGAGATCTAAACTCAATGACCTCGTAGCATTGTGAATACATAAATGAAGAATTGAATCCACTGATAAGAATCAATCCAACCAAGCAGCATAATACAAACCTGAAATTAAAAAGCAACTACGAACGCCTCCCGGAATGAGTAGGTTCAGTATCTGAGTTGAATTCATCCGATGAGTCGACTCGCAAACTCGGCTACACCGATTCGGTTTTAGAAGTGAAACCCTAATCCGCGCGCCGCAAGGTCAGCAGGCGGCGGACGACGAATAGGCGCCAGCATATGAAACGTACAGATCATCCATGGCGGGTCTGGATTTCACTATCAAGCAAATCGCTGAGAGAGATACAACTTAGAAAAAGAAATGAGAAAAATGTGGTGAGGCTGATGAGAAAACGGAGAAGCTTTAAAAAAGGGTACACTATTATTAATATTATTATTAAGATTAAAACCAACAGAAGGCGACGGTGGTAAGGTTGAGATTTCAGAAATTTGAAGCCAAATACCACAAGATCTTTTCTTCTACTGAGAAGTAGACTACATAAGCAAATTATGCATATCCAAGAGACCCTTTTAACTATTTCGACACATCGCCTAGAGACTAGAAATTACACACAAACCAAAAGGAATAAAATGAGAAGTTACAAAGTAATTCACAGAATCTGATGCCTTGTCAAGATATTTCATTGCAAATGAGAAAGAACTTATAGAACCTTTGGTGCGTAAAATAGAACACAGCAATGCTCCTTTGACAACGGTTGATTGGAGCGGATAATCGATGGAGATCCGTATCCATAAGTTCATATGCAATGTAAACATCATTAAATGCTCCCCTTTGCGGAGGTGGAATTACATCTCCGATTGCAACAATCTGCAACAAACAAGATATGTATTATTAATAGACTCATCCATTCCAAAAGATAATGCCTCAAGTTCCATTTTTTTTAAATCGCGGCCTCATAACCATCGACTTGCAATCCTCGTAAAAGATCATATTCGATTTCTGGTTGTTAAGAAATTACGAAAACATGATAGCACTAGATAAGCGTGCTACATCCAGAGTAAGATGCAAACTGGAGGTACATTCAGAAAACACACACACACACGTTTCAGAAAAAAGAAACCAAGTTCATAGATCGTACAAATTTCAATCCTGTATTCAGAACCAAATCAGAAACAAAAAAATAGAACTCACCGGAGTTCAATCGGGATTATCTGAACCCTCACGCTCGATGCCACCAATTTTGTCACTGACCACAAACCCGCGGACGTCTTCAGCCTCAGCCACTGTCAATTCGTACCAAAGAAAATGTCGCCGCCGCGCTGAACGTCGTCGAGCCGAGATCCACCACCTTCCTTAAATTCCCGTCGGTAGACGAATCGAGCGGGTGGAAGTCCGAACCCAGTCCCTGAATTTGTTTGAACGGACGACCATCGATCGAATTTCTGTAGTCGCCGCCGCCTCCGTCGTCGGTTACGCAAGTCACCGGAGGAAGGATTTTGCGAGGAAAGGGATCGAGGAAAAGTCGGGTGGAGAGAAATAGAGTGAGATGAGGGCTCGGGATAGGGATTTTTATCTCATTAGTTGACTAGATTTTAAATTTAGTCCCTAAGTTTCTAACTCTTTCAATTTCACCCCATACATCTTTCAATTATTACACTAACGCCTTGATCGGGTTTATAATTCCTTCAATATCACTATCACTTTAAGCGGCGTCATTTTATTCGGGTGGGAATTTTCATGATAACTTTAATTGCTTTAAGCTGGTGTTATGTGATATTCTATTTACGTTTTAAATTTCGGATACATGTTGTAAAATTTGAGGAAAATCTTGATTAGAAATATTAATTTATAAATTTATTTCCGCCGCAATTATTACCTCTTATCTATGTCATGTCGTTGCCTTAATTAATGGGCATTTATTTTAGTCATTAGCGACTCGACATTATTTTTATTAAAATTTGTTATTATATGTAGACATTAAATTTGTTATTTTAATTATTTTGTAATTATTCATAGTTATTACAAGCTTTTATTATTTAATAATTTTTTAATTATTTAAATCAAAATTTATTAATTTTCAAATACTACTTTATTTTAAAACCTTTTCAATTTAAATTTATTAAAAATATTTTATTATTTATAGAAAATATATATAATTCATTATTTGGTAGAATATTTTTTATAAAAATAGATTCAATGTTTTATTAAAATTAATTATTTTTAATGTTAAAAATTTATTAAATCATTAATTTTATATAAAATTCAAAATTTTGTTTATTAATACTCTAAGGTAACACATCTCATGGTGTTACTGAGAGTTACACCTTTTATAGCTAGAGTAACATATATTTCAGGATTTGGTAACACCATAACCCGAATGTTGTGGTAGGTCCAAAATTTCATAGCTATGGTAACATCCAAGAAGGTAACACCCCCCCTTAGGTGTTGTAGAAAGCCATCTATGGCGTAGTGATACCATATGCATCGGTCGTGGGTAGATTTATGTATGCTATGCTGTGTATGAGACCTGACATTACACACACTCTGAGCATGGTAAGTAGGTTTCACGCAAACCCAAGAAAAGAGCATTGGACCGTCGTACAGAACGTTCTCAAGTACTTAATAAGGACTACATATCCGGTTTTTATGTATGGTGGTGGAGAACTGAATGTGAAGGTCTTCACTGATTCAGACTTCCATGGACAGAAAGATGACTCGATGTGTACTTCTGGATATATTTTTACTCTTAATGGAGGAGCAGTATCTTGGCAAAGTGCCAAGCAAAGCGCGACTACTAATTCCACCTGTCAGGCTGAGTATCAAGTGGTCTCGGAGGCTTTTAAGGAAGGGTTTTGGATTAAGAAATTATTGGGTGAACTTCAAGTGATACCATGTGATGCGCTGACTATTTTCGTTTTTATGCGACAATGAGAGAGCTATAGCACAGGCTTAGCAGCCGAGGTTTCACAACAGTACAAAACCCATTGAGAGGAAGTATCATCTCGTGAGAGAATTTGTTCGCAAAGGATACATTCTGCTGCATAGAGTAGACTCAGTAGATAACGCCGCTGATCCACTGAGGAAGCCACTTTCTCAGATAAGCTTGGAGCGTCATATGGAGAACATGGATATTAGTTACCATAGTGTGTGGCATTGAGTGTAAGTGGGAGAATGTTAAGAGTATTCTCTCGAATGCCACTCATAGGATGTTAGAGTGAGGGCGTTGTACTTGCTATTATGTTAATTATTATCAGAAGGCAATTGTATGTGTTTTTATTTATTGGGAGTCACTGGCATAAATATATATGTAGAAACTAGTCTGTGTATTTGAGAGCAGAACATTCCGCTCCTTATTGGATAAGGGGATCGGCAGTGGAAATGTTTATAGCTCAAATACTTA
Source organism: Orobanche coerulescens (assembly GCA_033398695.1). Taxonomy (NCBI): domain Eukaryota; kingdom Viridiplantae; phylum Streptophyta; class Magnoliopsida; order Lamiales; family Orobanchaceae; genus Orobanche; species Orobanche coerulescens. The sequence goes on along the minus strand of CM065812.1, from coordinate 112,487,071 downwards.
ATCGTTCGCAAGTCGTTGAAACTTGACTGGGCGTTAAGTTTATGTGAAGACTTGTATAATATGTTCTTTGACATGGAGAGTGCCTGTCGTCACTAATGGTTAGTGGGAGCACACATTATAGGTATGCTAATGAGATTAGTGTAACACCCCCAGATCGAACCAGGAATATTACACGCCGCAGACCCTCTCCGTGAGGATCCACCAGGCTAGACATCAAAACAACACATTACATTACATACCGACGAATCAAAATAACGAACCAATAGACCGATTTGGTCTTTCGTCACTGACTTACAAATCAAAATACATAAACTCATCCAGACTCATACCCACGCAAGGGTAAAATACTTACAACAACGAACAATAAGACAGCGGAAAAGACAATACAATGGACTTCGACTAACTTAACCCAAAACTGGCCTTCGTGTGATTAGTATCATTTGTCTTTCATCATCCCTCGTACCGATCCTCTGACTTGCTCCCGAAAACCTGTATGTTCCTGGACACAATACAGATATCCATCCCCCGATTACTCGGGGGTTTGCAAAACTCCACTGTTTCGCTAGTGCAAGTATAAAGTGAAAAAACGAGCCATACACAACACATTCCGAGAATACAACGAAAGACTTCCCGAGATATATTTAGTTAAAAATAGTTCAAGTCTTGAAAGTAGAAACGAAGCAAGTAAGCACTTTGAAAACATTCTAAATCTCGGGAGTTTTGAAAACATTAGAAACTGAGAAGTTCTTAATTCCTCGAAAGTCATTTAGGGTCACAGCCCCAAAGTTCTTTTTCCAAAATGAAAATCCGTTAACAAAACACGGGGTCCACGACCCAACCATTCCGGTCACAAAACACAGGGTCCACGACCCGATCATCCATTTCGATTCACTTACAAGGACACATTACACATAATACATTATTCTTATGCCATTCTAGCCAAGCACCAAGACTCGATATATAATGTCTCTCGACCCCGAGCACAAAGCATTGTGATACTCCGGACAATATCACAATTAACGAAAACATCAACGTCATCCTCAAGATGAAAACTACACCTGGTAACCCGCGACTGTACCCCTTAGTATCGACCCCCAGACGCCCCGTCGAACGCTCCGGGTGGGAAACTACTTCCGCGGCCGTACCCCTTAGTATCGACCCCCAGACATCCCGTCGGACACTCCGGGTGGAAGTTCATCCACACACGCACCCAAGTCCACTTCCGTGGACGTACCCCTTAGTATCGACCCCCAGACATCCCGTCGGACACTCCGGGTGGAAGGAACAACACACACACACGTTCTAAAATCACAGTTGCAAACCACAAGCCTCGAAGGTCAATCACAGTATATATAGTCGAGGTACTTTACTAGAATGGCCAGTTCATCCAACATATACTCACGACCAAGTAACGATACGACTCATGCTAGAATTCCAACGATGCAGCTAGTACCAATAACATAGCAACGAGGGAAAATACCTTTCCAACCACGCCGAACGACACAATGTCACAGGATCATCAATAGGCATATGTTCCGCACATACCTCAAGGAAAGTTAAACTATAAATCTACAATGTCATAATCACACAAAACGATACCCTACACATACTTAGACAAGCACATTTAACAACGAAATCATACGAGTCATCTTTTAAGGAAGTATTGAAAAGCGTATCAATTCCTTTGAAAGTTAATTATAGACATTCATAAATCACTTATCGAAAATTACCAACTAATATATCCACAAAACACGTAATGTATGGGCAAGATACTTGCCTTGAAATCAATTTGTGAATACTCCGACGAAAGCGGCTCGTCCGAAACAGCCCCAAAACAGTCCCGAAACAGCCCGGCCGAAACAGCCCCAAAACAGTCCCGAAACAGCCCCAAAATAGCCCCGAAACAGCCCCAAAAACCGACCAACTTCACGAGAAATCAATAACAACACAATCACCACGAGAATAACACCGCTACGAATCAAAAAAACTAAACGAAATCTCAATCGACACTAAGAAACTACAAGGGTTCAAGGGTTCGTTCCAAGAAAGCCAAAATCATGTTCCGGGTGAGATGAAGTCGATAAACGAGTTACTAATCCGTAGATTACAACCAATACAACAAGAATTATATGACCAATTCATCATAATCGGTCCAGAATTGAAATCAAAAGAAAAACCCCAAAATATCTCAAGAACATAAATCAACCCGATAAAAACATGAAAACGAAACTCCAAACTGGGGGTTAAGATAAACAAGACTAGATAACAACAAGGGAATCAACAATTTCGGATTGGAATCATGAAATCACGATAAACCCCAAATTATCCCGAAAGTAGGGTTTTAAGAAGAAAATACCTCAATTAAAATGGCGAAAGATGTTGGGATGTTGTTAAATCCGTACTAGGAACTCAAAGATATTGATGGGTGATGATATCAGGCCAAAATCCATGCTTATACGCCCTCAAGATCGTCTAGATCGCCGGAAGGAAGAAAGGGGAGGAAGAAATGACGAAAGTTGACCTCTGCAGTCTTATATATACTGTCAACAGTTAGCGCACGCTAAGGTATGTGTAGCGTGCGCTAACGGCTGTAAAATGCAGTCCAGAACCCTCTGCCAGATCCGTTAGCGCGCGCTACTATATGTATTTAGCATGCGCTAATTACACACTGTGTAGTCTTTGCTATTTCGGCCATAACTCCTTCGTCCGGACTCCGATTGACTCACCGTTTGAACCATTTGGAAAGCTAATTTGATGCTCTATCACATTGTAAAGTTTCAGAATTTTTAGACTTTATAAGCGCTGGTGGTGATCTTACAAAGTCGACCAAATGCACAAAAATGATACTCCTCGACAAAACAATAATTATTCAACATGCAACGAAACACTAACGGACAACACCAACGATCCAAATCGAAAACGAACACATAACAAAGCAAGACATACTATTAGCTCGACTTACGCAACGATAAGTCGTACCAGACGAACACCACAACACGGTACATCGTGCCATACCCAACATAGGGGAAAATCTCAAGAAATCGCCAACAAAACAAAATGAACGGCGCAATCAACAAAATTCAAAAATAACCGGAACCGAGAATCTCGGGTATTACATTCTACCCTCCTTAAAAGAAGTTTCGTCCCGAAACTTAAAACATGAAACAATCCAGGCAGAGCAACTCTAGATGACACATGATTCCGATAACTTGAAGATCGGGGAAGACGATACGAAGGCAACCACCCCAAAACTTTGGGAAATTACAAAATGGCCCAAACGCCTGAAACATCACGATAAGAAAACGTATAACCAAACCGATCTTCACAAAACGTCTAACAAGGTTAAACGGACTTACGGGGAAATACGAACAACAATTTGAGCGGATTCGCAAGAATCGATCTCAAATGCGGAAAAGTCGCCAAAAAGCACGGAACTCGGCAAAACGACACCGAAACGAACTCGGATGTTAACAAGTGTAGAATGAAACATTCACGAGAATGGCGAAGCAGTCCTGAGGCGATCCGTTAAAACGGACTCCTGCCAAAAAAAGAAATTTACCGAAAATCGAAAATTGCGGATATTACATCATATCACCTTTAAAAGAGGTTTCGTCCCCGAAACCTAAACAACGAGAATGAAGTGCTGGAGTAGCAACTTTCCCGGTCATATCCTCTTGGTCCCGTATCTGATCTCCACGACTAACTATACCGCGGTCACGACCGTATCCTCTGTCCCTAGACATACTAAGCGGATTCTCACTCGATACGATAGCACAACTTCGCGAAAATAATATGCTAAAGTACCAACCCAGCACGACATAACACATAAGGTAATTGATAACAACTAAATAAGAAAATCCACGAGGTATCCTTTTAAATGATTTCATTTGGAAATCCTTGGATTTATGCGCTATTCAAAATAAAATCTTGAAAGTATTTTTGGTACCTCAGTTTGTTTCATCAAAACCCGTAAACGACGGACTTTAACCGTCTCATTTGACATCACTTGCAAAACAATATATATATATATATATATATATATTTTAACATCATCATTATAGAGTGATTGAAGATCACGCACGATAACTGGCTCAGTATAGAAAACTTTTCTAAACCCGAGTTTGAAGTTTTAAATCGAGTAAGATTCTTTATCTTCCACAGTATATTGTTGAAAATAAAAATTGTATTGATTTTTGAAAATAAAGATTTTATGATGTGAAAGATTTCTGAAATCATGTACTCGGATTATTTGAAAATACAACAATACGTCAAAAATCATTTTCGAAAATCCTCTCAACACTACATAAAAACCAACGACGGTAATATTTTACAAAATGTCTACATGTACTTTAAAACAACTCTTTCAAATACCGTCGAGGTTTTATTTGAGAATCCGAGGCCGGCTCGCCAATTCTAAATAATTTTCAAAGTACGCACAGAGCCGCCGATTAATCGAATTGTCGAAACTTTATGAAATTTTCAGGGTGGCATTTTCGAACACACACACGGACGACATAATTTAAACAAAATCAATTATCACCTAGCGCTACAAAAAGTCCTAACACTTATTCCCACACAACAGTTGCATCGCTCAACACACATAGAATACCGTCGAAGATGATTGACTGCAAAACATAGACCTGACGGATAAAAATGCGGTTCCATAGCCTCTGTCCAGACTGACTAACGCGCGCTACAACAAATATTTAGTGTGCGCTACCCAGGCTGCATTAGCGCGCGCTAGCCTCACACTTAGCGTGCGCTAACGGTTCTATTTCAGCAACATGATTGTGAACATATATATGACATTACTAGAATCGAAGGTCACAAATAAACAACAACAATATTCGAATCTCAAAGCCATCGATTCACATAATTACAACACCTCATGAGCAACAATCAATAGGCAATTGTCATTCAAAACCGAAAAGTTAAAAGCAAGAGTCACGTCTTGAGTATATTTTGTAGACCTTATTTGAGTTAAAAACTCGTGTTTTGAAAACATATAGTATGAGATGAAAATGAAATATCGGTAGTTGAAGTCTCAAAAATTTTGACCTTGAGGTCATCATACAAAAATCAAAATTTTTCCTCCCTTGGAGAACATTTTAACAAAAAAAATTACGACTCCCCGAAAGCCTTTCGAAAACTTAAAATTCCAAGGTTGTTACTCTTGCAAGAAAAACAGTTCATACAAAGATACATTTAGCAATATCACTCTTCATTCTAGCACAAAACGAGAATCGACAAATATATGTCACTTACTCACGATGCACCTTCAAATACTACTACATAACACAGAATCACACCGGCTCGTATAGCTCGTGGTACAACATATAGTAGGGAGACTTACATCCACAGATCGCACGAAGATGATGGTTGCACCATGATACTAATCACGACCGACATCCCAGACGACGCGTCGTGACACGACATCAGTCAGACTCAATCTGACAAGACAAGACCCAACAGTACACGACTGGACCCAACAGCCTAGGTTTCCGCAAACCTGGCTCTAATACCATAAATGTAACACCCACAGATCGAACCGGGAATATTACACGCCGCAGACCCTCTCCGTGAGGATCCACCAGGCTAGACATCAAAACAACACATTACATTACATACCGACGAATCAAAATAACGAACCAATAGACCAATTTTGTCTTTCGTCACTGACTTACAAATCAAAATACATAAACTCATCCAGACTCATACCCACGCAAGGGTAAAATACTTACAACAACGAACAATAAGACAGCGGAAAAGACAATACAATGGACTTCGACTAACTTAACCCAAAACTGGCCTTCGTGTGATTAGTATCATTCGTCTTTCATCATCCCTCGTACCGATCCTGTGACTTGCTCCCGAAAACCTGTATGTTCCTGGACACAATACAGATATCCACCTCCCGATTACTCGGGGGTTAGCAAAACTCCACTGTTTCGCTAGTGCAAGTATAAAGTGCAAAAAAGAGCCATACACAACACATTACGAGAATACAACGAAAGACTTCCCGAGATATATTTAGTTAAAAATAGTTCAAGTCTTGAAAGTAGAAACGAAGCAAGTAAGCACTTTGAAAACATTCCAAATCTCGGGAGTTTTGAAAACATTAGAAATTGAGAAGTTCTTAATTCCTCGGAAGTCATTTAGGGTCACAGCCCCAAAGTTCTTTTTCCAAAATGAAAATCCGTTAACAAAAGACGGGGTCCACGACCCAACCATTCCGGTCACAAAACACAGGGTCCACGACCCGATCATCCATTTCGATTCACTTACAAGGACACATTACACATAATACATTATTCGTATGCCATTCTAGCCAAGCACCAAGACTCGATATATAATGTCTCTCGACCCCGAGCACAAAGCATTGTGATACTCCGGACAATATCACAATTAATGAAAACATCAACGTCATCCTCAAGATAAAAACTACACCTGGTAACCCGCGACCGTACCCCTTAGTATCGGCCCCCAGACGCCCCGTAGAACGCTCCGGGTGGGAAACTACTTCCGCAGCCGTACCCCTTAGTATCGACCCCCAGACATCCCGTCGGACACTCCGGGTGGAAGTTAATCCACACACACGCACCCAAGTCCACTTCCGTGGCCGTACCCCTTAGTATCGACCCCCAGACATCCCGTCGGACACTCCGGGTGGAAGGAACAACACACACACACGTTCTAAAATCACAGTTGCAAACCACAAGCCTCGAAGGTCAATCACAGTATATATAGTCGAGGTACTTTACTAGAATGGCCAGTTCATCCAACATATACTCACGACAAAGTAACTATACGACTCATGCTAGAATTCCAACGATCCAGCTAGTACCAATAACATAGCAACGAGGGAAAATACCTTTCCAACCACGCCGAACGACACAATGTCACAGGATCATCAATAGGCATATGTTCCGCACATACCTCAAGGAAAGTTAAACTATAAATCTACAATGTCATAATCACACAAAACGATACCCTACACATACTTAGACAAGCACATTTAACAACGAAATCATACGAGTCATCTTTTAAGGAAGTATTGAAAAGCATATCAATTCCTTAGAAAGTTAATTATAGACATTCATAAATCACGTATCGAAAATTACCAACTAATATATCCACAAAACACGTAATGTATGGGCAAGATACTTGCCTTGAAATCAATTTGTGAATACTCCGATGAAAGCGGCTCGGCCGAAACAGCCCCAAAATAGTTCCGAAACAGCCCGGCTGAAACAGCCCCAAAACAGTCCCGAAACAGCCCCAAAATAGCCCCGAAACAGCCCCAAAAACCGACCACCTTCACGAGAAATCAATAACAACACAATCACCACGAGAATAACACCGCTACGAATCAAAAACACTAAACGAAATCTCAATCGACACTAAGAAACTACAAGGGTTCAAGGGTTCATTCCAAGAAAGCCAAAATCATGTTCCGGGTGAGATGAAGTCAATAAACGAGTTACTAATCCGTAGATTACAACCAATACAACAAGAATTACATGACCAATTCATCATAATCGGTCCAGAATTGAAATCAAAAGAAAAACCCCAAAATATCTCAAGAACATAAATCAACCCGATAAAAACATGAAAACGAAACTCCAAACTGGGGGTTAAGATAAACAAGACTAGATAACAACAAGGGAATCAACAATTTCGGATTGGAATCATGAAATCACGATAAACCCCAAATTATCCTGAAAGTAGGGTTTTAAGAAGAAAATACCTCAATTAAAATGGCGAAAGATGTTGGGATGTTGTTAAATCCGTACTAGGAACTCAAAGATATTGATGGGTGATGATATCAGGCCAAAATCCATGCTCATACGCCCTCAAGATCATCTAGATCGCCGGAAGGAAGAAAGGGGAGGAAGAAATGACGAAAGTTGACCTCTGCAGTCTTATATATACTGTCAACAGTTAGCGCACACTAAGGTATGTTTAGCGTGCGCTAACGGCTGTAAACTGCAGTCCAGAACCCTCTGCCAGATCCGTTAGCGCGCACTACTATATGTATTTAGCGTGCGCTAATTACACACTGTGTAGTCTTTGCTATTTCGGCCATAACTCCTTCGTCCGGACTCTGATTGACTCGCCGTTTGAACCATTTGGAAAGCTAATTTGATGCTCTATCACATTGTAAAGTTTCAGAATTTTTAGACTTTATAAGCGCCGGTGGTGATCTTACAAAGTCGACCAAATGCACAAAAATGATACTCCTCGACAAAACAATAATTATTCAACATGCAACGAAACACTAACGGACAACACCAACGATCCAAATCGAAAAAGAACACATAACAAAGCAAGACATACTATTAGCTCGACTTACGCAACGATAATTCGTACCCGACGAACACCACAACACGGTACATCGTGCCATACCCAACATAGGGGAAAATCTCAAGAAATCGCCAACAGAACAAAATGAACGGCGCAATCAACAAAATTCAAAAATAACCGGAACCGTGAATCGCGGGTATTACAATTAGTATACTCGAACTGACTCACCCTCGATTCGTCACACGGATTTCACTCTGGGACAGTCAGTGACGGAACTGAAAGGTTGTGATAGGTATTCATGAACCTTCGACTTGAGGATTTAGTAGGGATGTGGTTGTGACGTTAATAGTTTCACTAGAGTAATTCAACCCAAAAATCATAAGGTGGGGGTCAACCTCGACGTGCATCTTGACGAGCAAGTACCAGGTTCTACTAAATACCGAGATAGGATTCTTTCGCCTGTAAGTGAACATGTATATGTCCTATGCAGTTATTGGCAAATGAGATCATAAGTCTTTTGCCAAAGCATTGGAGCTGGTTGTATTAGATACACAAGAGCTCAATGATCTCGATTTACATTAGCCCATGTATATCATCAAGTACAGATAGGGTTTGACTGACCGTGACCCTATAACTTGATCGAGACATTTGAGAGATGGGTTTATATGTATAGTGGTATTCATGACGGAGAGTTTTTGGAATGATCCCAATCATTCGTTCTCAGTTAGGTTACAGTGTAGGCCGGGGGATTGGCTTGGTGGTGCTACACTCTTTGGTTTCTCCCATTGCTAACTGAGACGGACCTACCGAGTCGCGCATTAGGATAGACGACGGAATAAATCGAGCTTATTCTCTCTTTATAAATATTAGATATCTAATTTATTGGACATTAGATGTCTAATTAATTTTGGGACATTGGATATCTAAATTAGTTTATTGGATAAATTAATTTATGGCCTTATGAATTGAATAAATTGCTGGGTAATTAATTTAATTCACATATATAAATATTTCTTAGAGAAATTAATTATATTATTTTGTATTTGATATAATTAATTAATTGAATTAATTAATTAATATAAATACATCGAAACGGAATGAAGTTTATCTGATTGGACACATGAGAGTCCGAAACGAACCAAACTCCTTCGGAACTTCTAGATGACCACCCCCTCTCATAGTTTATTCATTGGTCTTTTATTCCACCTTAAATGGTGTAAGACCAAGAATAACAAAATAATATAATTTCATGTGATGATTTTATATTTATTTATTTATTAAGGGAAGACTTTGACAAGTTGAATGAAACAAAATAAAAAAGGTACGTACCTCCTCATTTGGCAAGAAAAAATACATCTCAAAGAAAGGGAGAGAGTTTTCCTTTTGTTCTTCATTCACTTCTTCATTTTCTTAGAGAAAATTAAGAGAGAAAAATATATTTATACACTTAGAGTGATATAAATAAAATTAGTAAGCTTCAACCACTTTGTTCTAGCCGTATCCTTGGAGGATAATAAGGTGGGTGTTATTCCGGTCGACTTTCGGTACATGACAAGTAGAGGCACGGTGATTTCGGTGCTCGGGATATCAAAATCTTTGACGAATTAGATTCGTGGAGGAGATCATCAACCTTAATATTTAATCAAAGAATTTCAAGGGTATGATTTCGAATCTTACACTTGTTTAATTCTATATTCGTATATACGTAGCTTGATCGATCCTCTCAATAGATTTGGATCTAACTTATTTTCGTAGATTGCTTCCACTGCGCCTTTGTTTTAGGCACCGAATCCCAACAAAATCACCTAGGACAAGATATCTCGTAGTTTGAAATGAGGGGTATTGTAATATCCGACTGTAATTTCTTATCTACTATTGTATTATTCAAATAATTTGAATATCATTATAATCATGTTACATTCAGTTTAATGATCATTGATGTTGGGATAGATGACAATAGAATTAATTATAATTGTCATTCACATTGTGGTTGATAGCTAGATGTTGGGTAGATTGTTGTATTTTTGGCTAAGTCTTTTATGCTTAACGTACGCTACTACTGTATCATAGCGTATGCTATTTCCTCAATGTTACGTACGTAATGTACTTCAGTTTACGTACGTAACAAAGGGAATCTGATCCGATCTCAACTTTCGGCATGGGGGGCCATGCAAGATTCGGATAATTGGGCCTTTCGAGACAGCCAAGTTGACCTACATTACGTACGTAAATCCTCATGCTATAACGTACGTAATGGAGGTAGGTATTTTGAGGCAGTAGCCTCTGGAGGCTTATTACATACGTAACACCTTATGTGTAGCGTATGTAACGGGACTAACATACATTAGCTTCATGCGATAACGTACGTAATGGCCGTACAGTTTATAAAAAGACAGCTCTTGTTTCATTTTGCACGATCCAACCTTGATATGTTTTTCATGTTATCATCCATCTGCCTACCTAGATCGATTCTAGCCTCTTCCAAAATTAATCAAATATAACATGATAGCTATTAGAATTATAAACAAACTAAATGAATGACATGATTATGTAGTTAGTATTACTTCTTGAATGGTTGGATGGTTGTGAGATAATATATTTGGTGTTGATTATGTCAAGAACCTGTTTATGAACATGGTAATTAGAGCTTATAAGGTAAAAACACTCTTGATACTTAGAGATTTTAGAATCTAATCATGTCTTGAAGGAAAAGGTTTAGTTAACCTTGAAGAATAACAATGGGCTATGTAATAACACTCATAATTTTTTATACATCCATGATGAACTTGATAAATTGAGGTTGTGGGCTGTCTAAGACCTTATGTTTGAATGCTGGTAATATTATGAAAATGATTATTACAAGATATGAAGATGTTAACATATTGATATGGTGAACTGAAGATGTTTAATGCATAAGCTTGTTCATAGTGTTAACAAGAGTATTCAAGAGGACATTTTAGTATGATAATATGACTGTTAAAGTCGAATTAGATGTATTGAAATTCATCAACAGTTGATAGAATATTTATTGGGATAGAATGAATTATTCGGGTAGGTTTCGGGTGTCGTTTCCTACAAATTGTTATCAATATTGTGTGAATGTATTGTTGAATGAATTACGTTTCATTCAAGGTTGCTTGTTTGAGTGAGTATTTAGTTGAGGATACCGTCCGTTCGATAATTTGGAGAAGGACTATCTTTCGTCTACGGAATTGAGGCAAGTTATCTTGCTTGGTTATAATAATAATTGAATTCTTGTGAACGTTATACGTTTCATGTATATGAAATGCTTATGAATATGTGATTTGTAATGTGATATTGTTCTTGATGGTATTTCCGTTTCATTGTGGGATTTCATTCCCAAATTCATCACCTTGTATCATTGGTGTTGTTGATCCTTATTGTCACCTCGGTGAGTTTCTTGATCCTTAATTGGATATGTGATTTATTGAATTCTTTGTCATGTTGTATCGTGACATATCTAGAATCATATCTACGTGCCGATTGGTTATTGTGTAGGATTTTTAGCGAGGCATATATGGTCATACGTTGATATTTCCGTATTGGACTGTGCACACGAGATGTTGTTCATGAGGCTAATTAGATACATTGTCACACGTATATTCTGGATTCTGTATACGGGGTGGACATGTATACGGACACATTTCCTGATCGAGCGTACTGTGATGTACGTCTTGATCCATGTTGATTGGTCATTCATATGCCATGTATGATTGGGTATGTTCGACAGTTTGTGACTGATTGTTCAGACGCCCGAGGGGTATGTTCAATAGTCGGGTTATTTCTTTGAGATCCAATATATGTGAACTGTATAATGTCGTTAGAATTATTATCATGTATATCTGACACTGTGGTTTGGGCGAAATACTTGTGTTGTATTTTAGGTCGAGGTAAAGGCAAGGCACAGGAAGAGCACGGTGACGGCGAAGGGTTTGAAGGATACTATAGTTCGGGGGCCCAAGTCTTTTGTTGTACGGTTATGCTTAAAACCGTGTAATATTATTATTCCACTTCATTTAAATTATTGAACGATTGTACTATTATTTGAAGTATATTCCATCTTCATATGATCTATACTAGTATTTGGATCCTGTGTATTCTAAGGCTAATAGTTGTACTATTTGTAAACTCCTAATCGGAGTAATGATTATTAATTGTGGTTCGGTATCACAAGATACGATATGATTTAATTTATGTTTTGGTATCACCTGGTGGGTCCCAGTATGGATTCTACGGCACTGCAATAGCCGCCTTTTGGGGTGTTACTTGTATTTTGGTCATTTTTTAGTAAAACAAATGGGATTTTTCATGTTTTTATGGTTTACACAGTTTACAGATATGTTTTTATGATTTTTGGAAGTTATAGATTGTTTTCAAATGATTTTGGATTGCAAATGATCCTACATCCTGTTTGATACTGTTTTTAAGAACCCATAGGGTCATAATTCAAATTCCTGTGAAGATCAGGACACATTTGATTTCTAAACTCATAAAATCGTGTTTTGAACATTGCACCATTTGATATGGTTTGGGTTATTACTGTTTTCAAAGGTATAAATGGTAGCCTTCACATTTTCAGTATGCATCATTTTTGATAGTTTCCAGTCACAAGAGTACGCATTTGCTCAAGACAGTATTTTGGAATTTTGTGGGATAGTTTCAAGTTGTTTCTGTCACTAAAATGTATTTTGGGGAAGATTGAAAGTCATACAATGAATTTGATCTGTACAATGTAGATAAATGCATTTTGTGTACACAATTGAGTCTAGAATAGGACTAGGCACTATATTATGCAAAATGTATACATCTTGTAACATGATTTGACGACGAATTTGGAAGAAAAAGTAGCATTTGGTCAAGAAGGATTGAAATGGTGAAAATCAAGATCAAAGGATTTAAATTCTAATCTCCATGTGTTAGAAATAAAATTCATTGAAGGTACATTCACTTATTAAACTCAAATTTGGAAGATTTAGATCCAATTAGGAAATAAAACTTAGTTGACCAAACCAAATTTAAAAGTTTAGGGACCTTTGTGCATGAACTGAAACTTTAGGGTGTCATAAATACACTATGATGCATGACTTAGAAAGTTTAGGGTCTGCGCTGTAATTACTTAAAACATAGACGGGTGAAACCCGTGGGCCAAAATTTAAACATTTAAACACTATTAGGGGTGAAACTGGGAATTTTAAAACATAGCATATTTTGTACTCGATTGTGTATTGCGTGTTGATCATCAAAATTCACCTTATATGTAGGATCTCAGAACATGAGATCTATAATAATGTTTTGAGAAGGTGGAGACGAGTCTATTGAACCCAGTTTTGCAAGTAATTGTTTAGAAATTGACATGTTTACAAAATATTTTGAGTCTCTATTTTCAACTTGAATAACAAGCTATTTGATTCTCAATTTGAGGTGTTTTCAATAGGTTTAAAGACTCTGGTAATCCATGAATATCTTATATACCTTATGTGAATGATTTTATGCATAATTGAATATGTTTGCATGTTGTTTGATTCTCTGTTTATATGCGTGCTTTGTTTATGAGTTGTTTCACTTAGGGTTACCGATTTCTTCTAGAATTCTATACTTCTGATTCTCTCTGAGATGGTTTAGAGGCTTTAGAACATCAGGAACAAAAGCCCTATAGTTTTACATACCGTGGATTACATTAAAACCTTGTTTGAATTGAATCTTTGTCTGAAACACTGTTTAGGGTTCATACTGTTTGTTTTGTGAAAAATTGAAACTACATGCTGTATACTATTGACTACACAAAATTTTTTTGACATAAGATCTTATAATATCTTTAAGATCATTCAGGCAAAATTTACCTAATTTCTGGACACTTTGAATTTGTGTTCATACAAACTACAGATAAAGGGTATTTTTTGTCCTTTCAAGTGAGAGATTGCTTGATAAATTCTTAGAAAATTCACACACCTACTTCATACCTAGTAGGTACTTGTTCTAAGATTTGAGACCATATATAGTTGTATTGAACATCTTAGGCTTTGATATGTTCATTGGACCATAAATTTCAATTTGAAGTTAATTTGTTAATTAGCTTTGGATCTTTGATCCTACTTGTCTTCATTGAATCTAATTACACTTGTGAGTGCAGGAGAAGGAAGTTAGTAAGTGGAGTTGGCACATTATTGATCATAGAAAACATCTTTCCATTATTTTTTGTTAAACTTTTGATTCACTTGTAATTGTGGTTTCTTCCATAACGGTTGTATAGCCTTTCTGCATTTCAGATCAATAATATATGCAAATACCAATAAGGGTATTTGGAAAAGGTTGTTTCTCTAGGATTCACATTCAATTGTGAATGCTAGAGTTTTTCCTTGTAGAAAAACTTGTGTTCATTTTCTTTCAGTACATATTCATTCATATAATCACCATAATTGATACACTGAATCATTATTCCACACTTCTGATTATATAATGTTTTAAAATCACCTAAGTGAATTTTACATAACTTGTGATACATATACATTACATAGTTTATTTTGGGTTTAAGTGGTCCACATATTCATATAAACACCAAACTTTCAGATTGCGTATCCAGATAATCCAGATATTCTTATGCTTTTTATTCACAAAAGGTTCTTTTCTAGTGCTAACATGACCTCTGAGATCAAATTTATAAGAAAAATTATCATGAAAACTAATATTATAGTCTCTATTCCTATGTGTAGGAGCAACATGCATAGAATGAGCATATGAATGATTCATGTTATATAAAGGCTCAACAAACTTACCTGAGGTACTTTGCACCATTTTAGAATCATGTAACCTTGTCTGTTGGTTAGTACTCAACAAAGAATAATAATATTGCCTCAAATAACCATTTTTCTTACAAAATGTGCTATTATATATTGGTTTCTTATTATGAAAGAATTTGTCATCAAATTTTGATCTCCAAGGTATGTGGGCGTGCACTAAAGATGATCTAGTCGTTCTCACAACTCGGGATTTTATCAAAAACTCATAATCATTTAATGTGTAAAAACTAGTGTCAATATTGTCTAAATTCCCAGGTGTGACTTTTGATCCCAAGTCCAAATGACCTCAAATTTGTATTTCTATATATGATCTAGGGTATACCTAAAACAATTAGCAAAAGAAGTCATTCCATTTGGTTTAGTATAACGCATTCTGGAGGAAGATATGTGTACATGTTCATCATGAAAATTCCAAGTTGGAAATTTTTGATGCCTTGAGTTAAATCCAGTTAACATATTTTTATAAGCTTCCTTGGAATGTTTTAAGATTTTCCCAAGTGGTCTTGGTGGATTTTCACAGAGTGGTTTGGATTTTAGGTACATGAGAAGGTTGACCTGTCTGAATGTCCATTTTTCTAATTTTTCAAAATGGTGAACTTTGTACTTGCCTTTCTCAGCATCTAACCGTTGGATTTTCTTCAATTTTTGTTCCTATGGTTTCATTTATTGGTTGTTCATATGAATCAAGATTTGAATTAGTGGTTTTACCATATGGATCAAGAGATTTTAGAAAATTTATCTCATGGGTAACAATGTGAGACTTTTTCCTAGTTTTAGTCATTTTGTGATCAAAGCCTAAACCATGTATGGAAATTTGTCTAGTGTTTAACATGTGGTTTAGTGACTTTTTGGACTTGTATAACTCATCTAACATGGCCTTAACTGCTTCAAACTCAAGTTGTTTGGTCTCTAGACTTAACTTTGAGTCTGAAAGCTGTCGATTAAGAAGACTTACATGGTTTTCCAGTTTTTCACCTAATCATGTAGCTCATATGTGAGTAAGCTTTCTTGAGCTGTTCTCCGCACTTGTTCATTCATGGCTACTAGATTTTCATTGAGTTCCTCTATACGCTCTTCAAGCTCAAGATTTTTCTTCTGATCTTTGATCAACTTCTTTTTAAGATTTCCTTGATCATGAGAGCCTGTTTCACTTAATATATGCACATTAGATGTATCATTAGTAGAATGACTTATAATTATGCTTCTAGCCATAAATGCTATATAACCATTTTCATCACTAGAGTCATCACTTTGTTCAACTTCATTCACATTTTCAGCAGAATCACGATCAGAATCATCATCTCATGTGTGTGTTGTGATTTATGCATTAAACTTTTTGGTATTTTTACATTGAGGTACACAGTGACCAAATTTCTTACATTTTGAACATTGAATATTCTTTATGTCATAATTTGGATCAAAATTCTCTGTATTAGAGGATTCTTGTTTTTAACCTTTTTTTTCTTCTTGAAAGGCTTTGGCATAGGGAGACTTGGCTTATTGAGCTCTGAAGCAACTCTGTTTGTTTTCTTCACTATCCCGTTAAATTTCTTTGTAAGTAAAGTGATTTGAGAAGCAAGATAATCTAAATCATTAGCTTTGGATTATGTTTTCTTGGTTTTGGTTGAGGTAAAGGCTAGTGAGAAATATGTAGAATCTCTCTTTGCTTTTTTCCCTTGAGCATTTACTTACTCTCAAACCCAGTCTCAAATACTTTCACCTTTAATGCAAGCTCTTGTGGAGTTAACTTTTTCAAGTCATTTCTTTCCTCAATAACATACTTCTTGCTATCAAACTTGTCTGTTAAAGACCTCAAAATCTTCATTACAATATCAGCACTTGCTAGATGTACTCCATTTGAAACCATTTGATTAAGAAGGCCTGTCAATCTTAAGTAGAAGTTATCAAAGGTTTCATTCTACTTCATCATAAGTGTGTTGTAAGCACTAAGAATCATCTGCAACCTTGCTTTCTTAACTTTAACATCACCTTCATATGTTGAGCAAAGCATATCCCAAGCATCCTTGGCACTTGGAGCTTTTGAGATCCTTTTGAACTCATACTATCCACTGTTGTGAATTTAGATTTGGTTTATACAAATATCATTGGCAAAACATTCCTAACTTTATTGTTGTAGTTTGATTTTATCTTCTGTTCCTTTATAAGCCCAGTGATAAGCTTATCAACCCTTACCGTAACTCCTCATTCTGTGATTTATTTAGTATGTGCAGTATATCTAGCAACTAATGAATACCATATCTCATCTCACATGGATTGCAAGAAAGCAACCATTCTTGCCTTCCAGTAATCAAAATCTTCACCATCAAATGGTGGTGGTGTAGTAAGAGAACCCTTGTCATCCATGTTATTCAGAAACAAGATTTTCTCAAAGAAACAAGAATATTTGACACAAAAATAGAGTGAATCAGATTAGCGAATCCTTCTAAGTGGCTGCTGTGATTGAAAAACTGCCCTCAACTTGGAAAGACTTCAAGAATTATCTAAAGCATAAGAGTAAGGAGATGAGCATGGAAGATCTGATCGTTAGAATTCGCACTGAGGAAGACAACAAAGGATCAGAGAAGAAGATAAATGCTGCTGTGGCAAAGACCAATGTTGTGGAAACTGGACAGACATCCAAGAAAGGCAACAATGGAAAGGGAATCAAGCTGGGACCTAAAGGAGGAAGTACAAAAAAGAAAGAGAAATTCCTTGGTAAATGCTACAACTGTGAAAAGATGGGTCATAAGGCGGCTGACTGCGGGTTGCCAAAGAAGCAAAAGAAAAAGGATAGTAATGCAGCACATGTGATTACCGAACAAGTGGGAAATCTTGACTTATGTGTTATGATCTCTGAAGTGAACTTAGTTGGATCAAATACCAAGGAGTGGTGGGTTGACACTAGAGCAACTAGGCATATATGTCCCAATAAGACAATGTTCTCCTCCTTGGAAGAAACAGATGCCGGTGAAAAGCTGTTTATGGGAAATTCTGCAACTTCAACTATCTTGGGCGAAGGCACGGTGATCTTGAAGATGACGTATGGGAAGGAAATGACTCTTAAGCGTGTGTTGTAGGTGCCTGATATTCGCAAGAACCTTATTTCTGGTTTTATTGATTAAGCATGGCTTTACATTAGTTTTTGAGTCTGATAAAGTTATTTTGTCAAAGAGTGGTGTGTTTATTGGCAAGGGCTATGAGAGTGATGGGGTGTTTAAGCTCAATGTTATGACTATTAAAAGTAATGAAATGAAGAATTCTTCTGCTTTCTTGAGTCTCCTAATTTATGGCATTATAGATTAGGACATGTTAATTTTAATGCAATGCGTAGACTAATTGCATTAGATCACATACCAAAGTTTAAAATTAATTTAACCCAGAAGTGTGAAACTTGTGTAGAGGCAAAATTAACTCGATCCCCATTCCGAAAAGTGGAAAAAACACCAAACCTTTAGAATGAATACATAGCGACCTATGTGATTTGAAGTTGTTCAAACTAGAGGTGAAAATAAATATTTTATTACTTTCATGGATGATAGTACTAAATATTGCCATGTATATTTGCTTCAAGTAAAGACGAAGCTATAGAGAAATTCATTCTTTACAAAATGGAAGTTGAGAATCAATTGAATGCAAAGATAAAAGTTTTAAGGAGTGAACGTTGAGGTGAATATTGTTCACAATATGGGATTATTCATGAGGTCACTACCCATATGCACCACAGTCAAATGGTGTGGTGGAACGTAAGAATTGCACACTAAAAGATATGATGAATGCGATATTGCTAAATTCAGTTCTGCCGCAAAATATGTGGGGGGAAGCCATCTTAATAGTGAATTATCTCTTAAACAAGATATGCCGTAAGAACAGGGATAAACCTCCTTATGAATTGTGGAAGGGAGTCAAGCCTTTCGACAATTACATGAAAGTGTGGGAGTGTCTAGCAAAGGTGCTGATACCTACACCTAAGAAAGTCAAAATAGACCTAAAAACGGTTGACTGCATTTTCATTGGATATGCACACAACAGCAATACCTACCGATTTATTGTGCATAAATCCAAAGTGCCTGAGATTCACAAGAATACAATTATGGAATTAAGGAACGCGTCATTCTTTGAGAATATCTTTTCTTGTAAGATTGCCACAACAACAACAACAACATTACCCTAATGCCTCAACGGCTCCCGCAAAAAGCGGGGTAAGGGGGAATCGGGTGTACACAGCCTTACCCCTGTCTTAACACAGAGAGGCTATTTCTGGATGATCCAAAATGAAAATTGCAATCGAGAATTGCATGGAACGACTAGTACTTCATGAGAAAAACAAGTGTAGCCAGTTTAGTGAGTCATTTTATTTTATTCTATTATCATCCAGAACCAAAGAATAAGGAGTCTTTGGCTCCATTGGAAATAATGGAAACCTTGTAAGACTGCAAGTGAATGCCTTATCTCATCCGAACAGACTTATGAGCAAATGGATGAAGATAATGAAAATTAAAGAGTAGATAATGAGGATGAACCTAAAAGGAGCAAACAACAAAGGACAGAGAAATCTTATGGACCAGATTTCTTCACCTATTTGCTCGAAAAGGAACCTCAGACTTACAAAGAAGCTGTAAGCTCAACGGGTGGACCTCTATGGAAGGAGGCACTCAAATAAGAGATTGATTCTCTATTACATAGTCATACTTGGGAACGAGTGGAATTACCTCCAAGGTGTAAGCTATTAGGAAATAAATGGATTTTCAAGAAGAAATTGAAGGATGGAGCAGTTTATAAGTATAAGGGTAGGCTCGTAGTGAAGGTCTATAAACAACGTGAAGGTCTAGATTATTTCGATACTTACTCCCCTGTGACAAGAATAACTTCCATCAGGATGATACTTGCTATCGCTGCATTACAAGGTTTAGAAGTTCATCAAATGGATGTTAAGACTGCCTTTCTTAATGGGGACTTAGATGAGGAAATCTATATGGAACAATCCGAGGGGTTTTTTGACACTGGACAAGAAAGGAAAGTCTGCAAGTTAGTAAAATCATTGTATGGAGTGAAGCAGGCACCAAAACAGTGGCAAGAAAATTTTGATCATGTTATGTTGAGTGGTGGCTTCAAAATTAATGAATGCGACAAATGTACATATATGAAGGAAATAGAAGATGGCTA
This sequence comes from Orobanche coerulescens, assembly GCA_033398695.1. Classification (NCBI taxonomy): domain Eukaryota; kingdom Viridiplantae; phylum Streptophyta; class Magnoliopsida; order Lamiales; family Orobanchaceae; genus Orobanche; species Orobanche coerulescens. The sequence goes on along the minus strand of CM065812.1, from coordinate 112,466,786 downwards.
TGTCATTTTATGTCTATATGTATATGACTTGCTCATTACTGGCAGTAATGAAAGAATAATCAAATCTACCAAGGACATGTTGAGGTCGATTTTTGACATGAAAGATATGGGACTCGCAGATGTAATTTTAGGGATTAAGATCACACGAGCATCGAAAGGTCTCATGCTGAGTCAAGCCCACTATGTGGACAAAATCCTTGAAAGATTTAACAAAGATGAATCTGGCACAACCAAAACCTCGGTGGATATGATGTTAAGACTATCCAAGAATAAGGGAGAAGGAGTATCTAAACTTGAGTACTCTCGGATAAGAGGAAGTCTGATGTACTTGATGAGCTGTACAATACCATATATAGCCACTCAGTTAGCAGACTAAGTAGATACACGAGCAACCCCGGAAAAGATCACTAGAAGGCGATTATAGGTCACAAGTCGTCAGGAATAAGTCTAGAGGGGGGTGAATACACTTATTCAACTCTTTTCCTGAATTAGGTGAGTTTCTTCAGCTGTTTAATATGAAGCTAACAAACCTTAGCTGCGGATGAATAGTGCGGAAGCATAGCTGGTAACAATGCAGGTGACTATGTCAACTGTAGGTGACTTATGTCAACCGTAAAACTAAGTTATGCGGAAGACAGTTGACTTCTAAATGGAACTATAAAAATGAATGCAGCAAATAAGTATGATGTAAATGCAGTAAAACACGCAAGCACTTATAGTGCTTTCAGAGGTGGGGTAATCCTCTACTAGTCCACTTTTCTCCAAATCAGTTGTATATGAATTCACTATAACTTTCAACCACTGATAAACGTTACAATGATTCAAATTGTTACAACAGCTTCCAACCAGTGGAAACTCGTGGCCGTTGCAACTCCCTTTGGCTGTCTTGCACCTCTTGATCGAAAACCTGGGGATGCCTCAACAACTCGCAAGCTGTATATCACCATCCAATCAAGAGCCCATGGATGCGTTTACAACCTCTTTACTTTCAAAAACCTCGTTCAAGAAAGCAACCCCGCAGTAAAACTTTTAAGACAAGAGTTTTTGTCTTCTCCAACTTAAAAGCTTCTTAGTATTTGAACTTTGAAACTTTGCTCTTCACGATGCTATTGTTCGCTTTGATTGCTTTGAATACTTTGTTCGCTTGTAAATGTTGTTCACATCGTACTTTGCTCAATCTGTTCTTCATATATTTATATTTCGAATCCTTGAGCTTCTTCATAGCCATTGCATCACTGTAACAAATTGGTCCGTTGGAGAGTGGACTTCTTTGTTTATTCGTTTATCTCTTTGCACGGATTGATTCCCTTTTCAATTTTGACTGTTTGAAGGAATTATTTTGTCCGCGCCACTTTTCTTGATATGTATATTCATAAGTCTTCAGATCGTGGATCTCAAGGAATATTTTATTCCTAGAATTACGGGAATCATTAGCTTTGTCTCCTTAAAATCACGTCTGCACGTCTTTACGTAATTGTTGACTTTCAACACTTTGCTGACGTGGACTAAAAAATTTGGCTGCAGTAATGGTTGGTCGACCTCCTCTAATGTTTGGTTTGACAGGAAACCTTGACAGATAAATAACTCGTCTGTGGTCAACTCTCATCTGATATATTTGCTTGACTGAAGACTTGTCTGCTTTCAGTTGGAGTAATACTCGCCTGATGTGTTCGTTGTCTGAAAGCTTAGCTGATAACTCGCCTGCGGTCAAACTTCTCTGATATATTTGTATGACCTGAACTCACCTGATATACTGCCTTCTTCAGAACTCGGATGCTTCTGGGTTTTGGTCAAATCTAATCTGATATTTCTGTTGACCAACACTCGCTTGATATAGAACTCGTCTGAAAACTCATCTGATATGTTTAGCTGTTCTATACTTAGCCACTTTACTAATGTAACCCCCCCAAGATATTCAGGGTAAATTACAGCGTCGTGGACCCCTACATAGGACCCACCAGTCTAAATAAGAAATAACATTCGTCTAACCATCTCCGTTAGCGAGAAAACACACATCACTAAGATGAAAATTAAATAAAATGCCCGGTATAACCGACAAAACAGACATCACCGCCGATCATAAATAACATTTAATAATACAAACATGATCTAAGTAAAAATGTCTGAGTACTCGCGAGTACTATCTATAAGTTCACAAGTTTGGAAAACAGCCACATCAAAATGGACAACGGAAATAAGGGGACTCATTTGCACACGTCAACAACCCTGGCCAGCATCCTCGTACTGCCCCACTACCCGCTCGCCCGACTGAACATAACCTGAAATTCATAACACGAATTTCCCCAAACGGGTCCCCAAAGGGGTCAGCAATTATGCTAGTACAAGTAATCAAGGCAAATCATTCGCTTACACATTTCATAGTACATGCATCAAATTATTTAAAAACAAAACAAAACCAGACATGTCTTTTCTCGAAAAACAAACAGTCAAATAATCAATTTGCCTAGGATCGGGGCGAAACCAATGGTCCCATTTGAGGCCTCTAAGGACCCTCCCTAACTGGCCATAATCATAAAACAAATTACGTATAGGCATCGCCTAGGACCGGGGTGAAACCGCTGATCCCATTCGAGGCCTGTAAGGACCCTCCTGAAATGGCTAGCGAACAAGCTCGTGAATCCAAAGTGAAGTTACGGATTCCTCCGTGGCCTCGGTAGACCCTCCCGGAGTGAGCAAAGCACACATATATTATACATCACCATTTCATGTTAAGCACAAAGGTTTCACAAGAATACTTTCCTTGAGTAATTGACGACGACGCGAACAGAAAGGAAAATCAACCACGATCGCTAGGAACCGACAAACCCAAACCTAACGATTCGAAGAATACAATCACAACCATTTATAAACGAGTACGGAATACACCTGGAAACCCACCTACGATTCATGAAAATTCGTACAAAAACAACGACGAGGGCGAATCGCAACCGAACCCTCTTAATTTTAGAAATACTACGAAACTTACCATGACCTCGTAGGGAAAACAAGAATACCACCATGATTAATCATATACATCATGGATTAATCAACAATACGGAACGAATCAGATAAAAACTCAAAAACCCTCAAATTTTCCAAAAATAGGGTTCTAAGAGATTACCTTGGAGTAAAGACGAAGAACACGGGTAGGTGTTGTTAATCTACACCAAGAACTCAATGAAGATGATAGTTGAGGCGATTGGAAGAAGAAATCGCCTCCGATATCTCCTCTGGATCGCTCGGCCGCAGGGGAGGAAGAGAAATGAGTAAAATGGGCGAATCTGGGTCAACTCTCGGGTATATATAATCAGAAGGCTTAGCGTGCGCTAACAGCTCACAGTTAGCGCGCGCTAACCAGCCAAAAACTAGCCCAGAATCTGCGGTTCTGACCCGTTAGCGTACGCTACCAGAAAATAGTGTGTGCTAACAGTCCCCCGATAGCGTGCGCTATCAGGCCATAGCATGCTCTACCTGTTCGCCAACCCGAGTCCAGAAGCATTCTGCCCAGTGTGGACTACCGAATTAGAGCGCACTGCCGGACACCTAGCATGCGCTAAGTCTCAATCATAGCGTGCACTAATATACAGATTTAGCGTGCGCTAAGCTGCTCGTCCAGAGAGCAGAAACAACCTACTGCCACTGTTGTGCTCGAGTCATTAACGCGGGCTACAAAACGAATATAGCGTGCACTACACAACGATATTAGCATGCGCTACACAACAGAATTAGCGCGCGCAAGCGAGTGCAGATAGTAGAGACAACACCCAAAGATGGAAAACGGCGAATTCTTCCCCGGATGAGAGCAACGCGCACCCGACACCAAACAACGACTGGAAGAAGACACACGAACGATGAGTTCGAGTCAGAACTGAAATATTAAAAGAAAACATGATTTCGACTACCCAAATATTCGGAAAACGACAACGAAAATAATTGCCCCATAATGTTGGGAAATTACAAAACAGCCCAAAACATCAGATGTGCACGATACGTGATCGAAACGCCAAACGAAAGCTCAAAACATGCATAATAACATAAGATGGATTTGAGGCAACCCCGAAACGGCAGTTCCGATCAACGATTACGAGAATCGAACCAAATAGTGACGGAAATGACATTAAACGCGGAATTGAGTAAAACAGGTCCGAAAGACGCCCGAATAACAAAAAGCCTAGTATTAAATATTCTCAAAATATCAATACGGTTACAAGCGAGTCACCAAAAATGAAAAATACACCAAAATGAAAAATATCGGAAAAGAAAAAATGCGGATATTACATTCTACCCCTCTAGAAATAAGTTTCGTCCCGAAACTTAAGAAAGAAACAACTCGGGGTACCCTGCATGCATGCTATCCTCGGTTTCCCAAGTTGCCTCCTCGACACCATGCCTTGACCACTGCACCTTGACCAAAGGAATGGTCTTATGCCTTAGTCGCTTCTCACGGTGCCCAAAATCTTCAAGGGATGCTCCTCGAATGTAATATCCTCAACGATATCGATCTCACCATAGTCGATGACATGACTAGGATCCGGAACATATTTCCTTAGCTGGGAAACATAGAAAACGCTATGGACATGGCTCAAAGCATGAGGCAACGCCAAACGGTATGCCAACTCGCCGGCCCTGTCGAGAATCTCAAAGGGCCCAATAAATCTCGGACTCAACTTCCCCTTCTTCCCGAAGCGGAAAACTCCCCTCGTCGGCGACACCTTTAGAAAAACGTGGTATCCCACCTCGAATTCCAAAAGTCGACGACGAACATTAGCGTAGGATTTCTGTCGACTCTGAGCAATCAACATCCTCTCCCGAATCAATTCCACCTTCCTCCTGGTCTCCAAAGCGATATCCGGTTAGGTCCTGACCAAATCGGATGCCTCATTCCAGCAAATCGGCGATCGACATGGCCGCCCATAAAGCGCCTCATACAGTGCCATCTCGATCGATGCGTGCCAACTATTGTTGTACGTGAACTCGATCAATGGCAAATGCTCCTCCCAGTCACTGCTCCATCGAGAGCACAAGCACACAACATATCCTCAAATGTTTGGATAGTGCGTTCCGATTGCCCATCCGACTGAGGATGAAAAGAAGTACTCAGACGCAAACTATTATCCAATGTCTTATGTATCGCCTGCCAAAAGTGCGATACAAAATGGCCATCCCGATCCGAAACAATAGACTTCGGAGTACCGTGAAGCCTCACAATCTGCGCAATAAACACACGACCCAACTTATCTGGACCCCAAGTATCCTTGATGCCCAGAAAATGTGCCGACTTGGTCAGATGATCCATAAACACCCAAACCATATTCATACCAGACTTCAATATCGGCAAGCTCGTGATGAAGTCCATCGAAATATCTTCCCATTTCCATTCTGGAATGGGAAGCGACTGCAATAACCCGTCCGGTCGCTGATGCTCGATTTTGATCTGCTGACAAGTCAAACATCTCGCTACAAACCGTGCGACCTCATCATTCATGTCGTTCCACCAAAAGTTCTACTTAGGTCCTTGTACATCTTACTCTAACCAGGATGAACCGAGTAAGGCGTTGCATGGGCCTCACGTAAAATACTCTGCCTCAATTGCAAGTTGTTCGGTACATAAAAGCCTACTCTGGAATCTCAACACACCATAATCGTGAATCACAAACCCAGGAGACTTCCCTTTAAGAACATTCTCTCAGATTTGAGTAATCATCGGATCCTCCAACTGCTTCAGTTTAATTTCATCGATCAGCGACGACGAGATCTCCAAAGCGCAAAGTTGCCCGACAGCTCCTGGCAACAAAATCTCAACACTCAACTAGATCAAATCCCGCTGAAGCTCAGATTGATGCATAAGTATCTCAAGTGTCCGCAACGTAACCAGTTTCCAACTCAAGGCGTCTGCCACGACCTTCGCCTTGCCCGGATGATAAAGAATTTCGAGGTCATAATCCTTAATCAACTCCAACCACCTCCTCTGCCTCATATTCAACACCCGTTGAGTAAATATGTACTTCAAACTTTTATGATCGGTAAAAATCTGACATGCAGAGCAAAAAGATAGTGACGCGAAATCTTGAGCGCAAAAACAATGCCGCTAACTAAAAATCGTAAGTAGGGTAGTTGAGCTCATACGGCCTCAACTGTCTCGACGCATACGCAATAGTCTTGTTGTGCTGCATCAGCATGCACCCAAGACCCTGACCTGAAGCATCACTATAAACGAAAAAACCCTCGTTGCCATACGGTAATGCTAAAATCGGGGCTGAAGTCAAACGCCTCTTCAACTCCTCAAAACTCAACTGCCTTTCGTCATTCCAGATGAACTTCTCGAATTTCTGGAGCAATTGTGTAAGTGGCTGAGCCAGTTTTGAGAACCCCTAGACGAACCTACGATAGTAGCCAGCCAAACCCAAGAAATTACGGACCTCCGTCACATTCTTAGGTGGTGCCCAATTCAGCACTGCTTCAATCTTATGTGGATCCACACGGACCCACTCGGCTGAAATCATGTGACCCAAAAACATCACTTCCTTCAGCCAGAACTCACATTTCGAGAACTTCGCATAGAGTCGCTCGGTCCTCAAAGTGTCTAACACCACACGCGGATGATGCACATGCTCCTTCTCATTCTTCGAATAGATAAGGATTTCGTTAATGAAGACGACGACACACTTATATAAATACTCAACGAAAACCTTGTTCATAAACTGCATGAACACTGCCTGCGCATTAGTTAGCCCGAAGGGCATAACCACAAACTCATAATGTCCGTTTCTCATCTGAAAAGCTATTTTCGGAACATCGGACTCCTTCACCCGAAGCTTATAGTACCCCGATCTCAAGTTGATCTTCGAGAATACTGCATCTCCCTCCAGCTGATCAAACAAGTCATCAATCCTCGGCAAGGGATACTTGTTCTTGATGGTTACTTTGTTTAGCTCGCGATAGTCGATACATAAACGCAGTGAACCATCCTTCTTCCACACAAACAGGACTGGTGCACTCCAAGGCGAAGCGCTCGGTCGAATATACCCCGACTCAAGAAGTTCACTTAACTGTTTCTTCAACTCAGCCATCTATGAAGGTGCCATGCGATATGGCGCCTTAGAAATCGGAGCCGCACCCGGCTCTAACTCGATAGCGAACTCAACCTCACGGTCTGGTGGCAACCCCGGTAACTCGTCAAGAAAGACATCAGGGAACTCACTAACGATTGGAATCGATGACAACTCGACTCCACCATCATCCGCCTTCAGGGCGTAGCACCAATAACCAGTACACCCCTTCCGCAGGAGTCTCACCGCCTTCAAGGCGTTAATTACGAACTTCTGGTTTCCCCTCTTTCACCCCACGAAAGAGTGCTCGGTGCCGTCCTCGGCTAACATGGTGATAATTCTCGTGCGGTAGTTCATGATCGCACCATGCCGCTCGAGCGAATCATCCCCGATAATCAAATCCTCACCCTCAATATTCACAACAATAAGATTAAAGAGCCAAGCCCTCTCACAAATAACCACAGAACAGTCTCGGATCTCTCGATCACCTACGATTCTATCACTACTAGGAATTTTAACGATCAAAGGCTCACAAGATAACAAGCAGTCAAGACTCAAATGGCGCACACACTCTAGAGAGATGAATAAATTCGTAGCACCAGAATCGAAAAGCATGCTGACAGGATGAGAATGAATATGAACGGTACCTGTAGCCATAGTAGCTGCTGGATCATCGGCCCTCCTCATCTCATAAACACGTGGATGATCGAAGCCGACACTAGAAGCTCCCCCTCTAGCGGGCTAGCCCCGACCTCTACCTCGGATGGCACTCTACGTAGGTGGCGGAGCAAAAGACCCCTGGTTCAGACTCGAATCCTTAGGTGCTGGAAGAGAAGCTTGGGCACCAAGAGGCTGCCCTAAACGCTCACAAAAAGAGGCCTTGTGGCTCGAATGACCACAAGTATGACAAGTCAACGGCGGACGAGGACACTCCCGGTTCCTATGGCTCGACTTGCCACAGTTAAAGCATCTCACGTCACGAGTGGAGTGTAATATCCGCATTTTTTTTCTTTTCCCGGTAGTTTCTTTTGCGGTGTATTTTTCACTTTTTCTTTTGATTCTTGTAATCGTTGATCGAAACCGCCGATAGGGGTTGCCGAAGATCTATTTCGTGTTATTTTGCTTGTTGTGAGCTTTTGTTCGGTGTTTCGACTGTGTATTGTGCATTTCGGATGTTTTGGGCCGTTTTGTAATTTCCTAAAGTCTTGAGTAATTACGTTGTTGATGTTGTTCCAAATCTCGGACAGTCGGGAGTACGTTCTCTTCAGCATTTGAGTTCATTGCCTGGAATCATTTACATTCGTACCATTGTGAATTGTTCACCGTTATATTTCGATTCTTTTGTCGGTACCTCCCTTGCCTATTTTTGGCCTGTACTTCCCAGAAAAGGATGTTACGTACGTAACACACCTTTTGGTTATGTACGTAATGGCCTAGTGTAAAGTAGTATAGGCATTTCTACCTTTTTGGTTACGTACGTAAGCTAACTTGGCTTATGTACGTAAACGAGCTTACGTACGTAAGGTTCTTACGGCTTACGTACGTAACACATCCTGGGTTATAAACCCAAGAGTTGACCGATTTCGGTCATTTTTCATTCTTCTCCTCTCCCCCAACTCGTTGGCGACTTTCTTGGTGCTTTCCGACGATTTGAAGCTTTGTAATGCTGAGCCGTCATTTTATTCGAGTTTTTGGAGTATATTATCAACATCTAATCGTGTTCATCGTCTTTAATTCGAGGTAAACTCCTAGAACCTTGTTTTTGGGTAAATTGGGGGTTTTCACATTTTCGTCCGATTCGTTTCGTATGATAGATTAATTCATGATGAATATGATTAATCTCGTTGGTATTATTAGTTTTCCTATGGATTCATGGTATATTTCGTGATATTTTTGTAATCGAGAGGGTTTGGTTGTGGTCCGCCCTCGTTGTTATTTTTATACGAATATACATGAATCGTCGGCGGGTTTTCGGGTGTATTTCAATTCCGTATTCGTTTAGAATTTGTTGTGATTGTGTTCTTCGAATCGTTAGGTTCATGAATGTCAGTTCCTAGCATTCGTCGGTGTTCTTCTTTCTATTCGTTGCGTCGTCTATTATTCAAGGCAAGTATTTTTGGAAACCTTTATGCTTAACGTGAAATGGTAATGTTTATTGTGTGTGATTGCTCACCTCGGGAGGGTCCGACGGGGCCACGGAGGGAGTCCAATGGTTTTAGCCCTGGATTCATGAGTTTGTTTAGCTAGCCAGCTCAGGAGGGTCCTTAGAGGCCTAGAGTGGGATTTGTGGCTTCGTCCCGGTCCTAGGCGATGCATGTGCATGATTTGTTTTATGATATGGCCAGCTCGGGAGGGTCCTTAGAGTCCTCGAGTGGGATTTGTGGCTTCATCCTTGTCGTAGGCAAATGTGATTGACTGTTTGTTTTCGTAAAAGACATGTCTGGTTTTGGTTTTTGAAATGTTTTGGTGCATTGTACTATGAAACATGTAAGCGAATGGTTTCCCTTGATTACTTGTACTAGCGTAATTGCTAACCCCTTTGGGGACCCGTTTTGGGGAAATTTTTGTTATGGATTTCAAGTTATATTCTGCCGGACGAGCGGGCGCTGGGACAGTACGAGGATGTTGGCCAGGGTCGTTGACATGTGCATTCGAGTCTTCTTATTTCTCTTTCCCCTTTCGATATGGTTGTTTCCCCCATTTATAAACTTATAGATTGTACTCGAGAGTACTTAGGCTTATCATTTCGGACTTCGATTTGTATTAACTAAAGATGCTATGTTGTCGGTTAATGTTTATTTCGCCGGTTGTCCCGGGCGTATTATTATATGTTGTATTATTTAAATGTGTGTCCTCGCTAACCAGGATGGTTAGTCGAGTGGTGTTTTTTTGTTTTAGCCTGGTGGTTCCCATGTAGGGGTCCACGACGCTGTAATATACGTCTAATATCTCGGGGTGTTACAGAAAATGGTATTGGAGCACTAGGTTTATGGATACTTAGGCTTGTCGGTTATTTGGGTCTAGTCGTGTTTTGTTTTGCACATTGTCACACCGCTGCCAGCATCTCGGTACTTCCAGTGCTCGTAAGTTCTCTTATTCGATCCTTTGTTTTCTTGCATTGTAATTCTGCTTCTTGAATTGTAGTTGCTTTTTCCTCCCTTACTCATCATCAATATACTTCTGTTATCTTTTAACACCAGTATGGATGCCTGAGGAAACCGTGGTCGTGGTCGTTGTCGTGGACGCGGCCGAGGACGTGGGGCAGTCGGTGGGGCGGCCACGTCGCATTCTTCAGGAGCCGGCAGTACCGGCGACCGTCACAGTCATGCTTCTTCTCAAGAGCGCGCCGACCTTGGTATTGCGGCGGTTATGCAGCAAATGGTGAACCAAATGGCGGCAATAGCTCAGGCAGTTCAGAAACCTGATCTGGCCCACGCTAATCGGGGCGGAATGGATCGTTGGCTTCAGGATGTCCTCAAGATGCATCCTCCTCAGTTTTCTGGAGCTTCGGACCCGATCGGCTGGGAGGGGTGGGTCAAGGAGATATCTAAAGTCTTCATTGCTACCAACTGTCCCGAGGACCGTAAGGTCCCTATTGCCTAGTACTTTCTCACTAGGGACGCTACAGATTGGTGGGAGGCCGTTGGGCCTAAAGACCATGTTGCTTCATGGGCCGAATTTCAGGAATTGTTGGAGACTGAATATTGCCCATGGCCGGTTATACAGGCTCGAGTCCATGCTTTCTATGATGCTCAACCACGGGATATTCCCGTATACCAAGCTATTGCCGATTTCAACAAAGAGTTGGGCTATGTGAAGACCCAAGTTGTCGAGGAGAGCGACAAAATTTTCCATTTTTCCAGGCGGATGAAATTGTCGATTCGGGACTATATGTCTGGACTCGTCTGTACTACTTTGAAAGATTATCAGAGTCGAGCGCTTGCCTACGACATGTTCGTGACAGCTAGTGAAGCCGCTCGTGAGAGCAAGAACCAGAAGTCCATTGGTAATTTTTCTGGTCCCAAGGGTGGAGGCCAGCAGAAATCCCAGTCGGCAAATGTTCCTGCGGTCGGTTCGGCTTATTATTCTGGGAGTTCTCGAGGTGCTGCCAGAACCTCCATTTGTGATCCCACATGCTTTAACTGTGGCCAGTCGGGCCATAGGAACCGGCAATGTCCTCGTCAGAAGTTGACTTGTCATACTTGTGGTCAGTCGGGCCACAAGGCTCTCTTTTGTGAACAAGTCAGACAGATTTGCGAGACCCGTGATTCTTTTCCAGCACCTAGAGATCCGAGTGTGAACCAGGGCTTGTTTGCTCCGCAGTCTCCGCCGAGTGCCAGCCGAGGTAGAGGTCAGGGTCAGCCCGCTAGAGGAGGAGCTTCCAGTGTCGTCTCTGCCCAGCCGCGTATCTATGAGATGAGGAGGGCCGATGATCCAGAGGCTACTGTGGCGACAGGTACCGTTCACATCAATTCCCATCCTGTCAGTGTGCTTTTTGATTCGGGTGCTACACATTCATTTGTTTCTCTGGAGTGTGTGCGCCGTTTGAGTCTTGACTGTTTATCGCCTTGCGAGCCTTTCATCGTTAAGCTTCATAGCGGTGATAGAATCGTTGGTGATCGAGAGGTCCGTGACTGTTCTGTGTTTATTTGTGAGAGGGCTTGGCTCTCTAATCTTATTGTTGTGGGTATTGAGGGTGAGGATTTAATTCTCGGGGATGATTGGCTCGAGCGGCATGGTGCAATCATGAATTACCGCACGAGGATCATCACCATGCTAGCCGGGGATGGCACCGAGCATTCTTTCGCGGGGCAAAAGAGAAACCATAAGTTCGTTATTAACGCCTTGAAGGCGATGAGACTCCTGCGAAAGGGGTGTACTGGTTATTGGTGCCATGCCTTGAAGGCGGAGTATGTTGGAGTCGAGCTTTCGTCGATTCCAGTCTTTAGTGAGTTTTCTGATGTATTTCCTGACAAGTTACTGGGATTGCCACCGGATCGTGAAGTCGAGTTTGCTATAGAGTTAGAACCGGGCGCAGGTCCAATTTCGAAGGCTCCGTATCGCATGGCACCTTCAGAGATGGCCGAGTTGGAGAAGCAGTTAAGTGAGTTTCTTGAGTCGGGGTATATTCAACCGAGCGCTTCGCCTTGGGGCGCACCGGTTTTGTTTTTTCAGAAGAAGGATGGTTCACTACGTTTATGTATCGACTATCGCGAGCTAAACAAGGTGACCATCAAGAACAAGTATCCTCTGCCGAGGATTGATGACTTGTGCGATCAGTTGCAGGGGCTGCGGTATTCTCGAAGATCGACTTGATATCGGGATACTATCAGCTTCGGCTGAAGGATTCCGACGTACCGAAAACAGCTTTTCGGATGAGATACGGACATTATGAGTTTGTAGTCATGCCTTTTGGGTTGACTAATGCACCGGTCGTGTTCATGCAGTTGATGAACAAGATTTTTATCGAGTATCTGGATAAGTATGTTGTAGTCTTCATTGACGACATTCTTATTTATTCGAGGGACGAGGAGGAGCACGCCTATCATTTGCGTGTGGTGTTAGACATTTTGAGGACCGAGCGACTCTATGCAAAGTTCTCGAAATGTGAATTTTGGCTGAAAGAAGTGATGTTTCTGCGTCACATAATCTCAGTCAAGGGAGTTTGTGTGGACCCGCAGAAAGTTGAGGTGGTGTTCGATTGGACACCGCCTAAGAATGTGAAGGAGGTCCGTAGCTTCTTGGGTTTGGCCGGCTACTATCGTAGGTTCTTCGAGGGTTTCTCGAAACTATCTCGACAACTTAGACAATTGCTTCAGAAATCCGAGACATTCGTCTGGAATGATGATAGGCAGGCTAGTTTTGAGGAGCTGAAGAGGCGTTTAACTTTAGCTCCAATTTTAGCATTACCATGTGGTAACGAGGGTTTTGCTGTGTATAGTGATGCTTCGGGTCAGGGTCTTGGGTGCGTATTGATGCAGCACTGCAAGACCATTGCATATGCGTCGAGACAGTTGAGGCTGTATGAGCTTAACTACCCTACTCATGATTTAGAGTTAGCGGCAGTTGTTTTTGCGCTCAAGATTTGGCATCATTATCTTTTCGGCTCTGCATGTCAGATTTTTACCGATCATAAAAGTCTGAAGTACATATTTACTCAGCGGGAGTTGAATATGAGGCAGAGTAGGTGGTTGGAGTTGATTAAGGATTATGATCTCGAAATCCTTTATCATCCGGGCAAGGCAAACGTCGTGGCCGATGCCTTGAGTCGGAAACCAGTTGCGTTGCGGACACTTGAGATCCTTACGTCTCAATCTGAGCTTCGGTGGGTTTTGATATAGTTAGATGTTGAGGTTTTGTTGCCTGGAGCTGTCGGGCAACTTTGTGCTTTAGAGATTTCGTCGTCTTTGATCGATGAAATTAAGGCGTTCTTAAATCCGATGATTACTCAAACCTGAGAGAACATTCTTAAGGGAAAGTCTCCTGGGTTTGTGATTCACGAGGATGGTGTTTTGAGATTCCAGAGTCGGCTTTGTGTACCGAACGACTCAGAGTTGAGACAGAGTATTTTGTGTGAGGCCCAAGGACCTGAGAAGGAATTTATGGTGGAATGATATGAAGGAGGAGGTCGCACAGTTTGTAGCGAGATGTTTGACTTGTCAATAGGTCAAAATCGAGCATCAGCGACCGGCCGGGTTATTGTAGTCACTTCCCGTTCTAGAATGGAAATGGGAAGATATATCGATGGATTTCATTACGAGTTTTCCGAGATCGAGGTCGGGCATGAATATGGTCTGGGTGATTGTTGATCGCCTGACAAAGTCGGCACATTTTCTGGGCATCAAGGACACTTGGGGCCCGGAAAAGTTGGCTCGTGTGTTTATCGCGCAGATTGTGAGGCTTCACGGTACTCCGAAGTCTATTGTTTCGGATCGTTATGGCCATTTTGTATCGCACTTTTGGCAGACGGTGCATAAGGCGTTGGATACTTATTTGCGTTTGAGTACCTCTTTTCATCCTCAGTCAGATGGACAATCGGAACGCACTATCCATATGTTCGAGGATATGTTGCGTGCTTGTGCTCTCGATTGGAGCAGTGACTGGGAGGAGCATTTGCCACTGATCGAATTCATGTACAACAATAGTTGGCACGCGTCGATTCGGATGGAACCGTATGAGGCACTTTATGGTCGGCGTTGCCGATCACTGATTTGTTGGAATGAGGCGTCCGATTTGGTCGGGACCGAGCCGGATATCGTTTTAGAGACGAGGCGGAAGGTAGAATTAATTCGAGAATAGATGTTGACTGCTCAGGGTCGACAGAAGTCTTATGCCGATGTCCGTCGTCGATCTTTGGAATTCAAGGTGGGAGACCACGTTTTGCTAAAGGTGTCGCAGATGAGAGGATTTTTCCGTTTCGGTAAAAAGGGGAAGTTGAGTCCGAGATTTATTGGACCCTTCGAGATTCTCGAGCGAGTCGGTGGGTTGGAGTATAGTTTGGCGTTACCCCCGTCCCTGAGTCATGTTCATAGCATTTTTCATGTTTCCCAGCTGATGAAATATGTCCCGGATCCTAGTCACGTCATCGATTATGGTGAGATTGATGTCGCTGAGGACATTACTTTTGAGGAGCGTCCTTTGAAGATTTTGGAGCATCGTGAGAAGCGACTGAGGCATAAGACCATCCCTTTAGTCAAGGTGCAGTGGTCGAGACATGATGTCTAGGAGGCGACTTGGGAAACTGAGGGTAGCATGTGTGCTAAGTACCCCGAGTTGTTTGTTTCTTAAGTTTCGAGACGAAACTTATTTTTAGAGGGGTAGAATGTAATACCAGCATTTTTTTTCACGGTATTTTCTTTTGCGGTGTATTTTTCACTTTTTCTTTAGATTCTTGTAATCGTTGATCGGAACCGCCGATAGGGGGTGCCGAAGATCCATTTTGTGTTATTTTTTTCTTGTCGTGAGCTTTTGTTCGGTGTTTTGACCGTGTATTGTGCATTTCGGATGTTTTGGTCCGTTTTGTAATTTCCCAAAGTCTTGAGTAATTACGTTGTTGATGTTGTTCCAAATCTCAGACAGTCGGGAGTACGTTCTCTTCAGCATTTGAGTTCATTGCCTGGAATCATTTACGTTCGTACCATCGTGAATTGTTCACCGTTATATTTCGATTCTTTTGTCGGGACCTTCCTTGCCTATTTTTGGCCTGTACTTCCCAAAAAAGGATGTTACGTACGTAACACATCTTTTGGTTACGTACGTAACGGCCTAGTGTAAAGTAGTACAGGCATTTATGCCTTTTTGGTTACGTACGTAAGCTAACTTGGCTTACATACGTAAACGAGCTTACGTACGTAAGGTTCTAATGGCTTACGTACGTAACACATCATGGGTTATAAACCCAGGAGTTGACCGATTTCGGTCATTTTTCATTCTCCTCCTCTCCTCCGACTCGTTGGCGACTTTCTTGGTGCTTTCCGGTGATTTGAAGCTTTGTAACTCCGAGCCATCATTTTCTTCGAGTTTTTGGAGTATATTATCAATATCTAATCGTGTTCTTCGTCTTTAATTCGAGGTAAACTCCTAGAACCTTGTTTTTGGGTAAATTGGGGGTTTTCACGTTTTCGTTCGATTCGTTTCGTATAATAGATTAATACATGATGAATATGATTAATCTCGTTGGTATTATTAGTTTTCCTACGGATTCATGGTATATTTCGTGATATTTTTGTAATCGAGAGGGTTTGGTTGTGGTCCGCCCTCTTTGTTGTTTTTATACGAATATACATGAATCGTAGGCGGGTTTTTGGGTGTATTCCAGTTCCATATTCATTTAGAATTGGTTGTGATTGTGTTCTTCGAATCGTTAGGTTCATGATTGTCGGTTCCTAGCATTCGTCGGTGTTCTTCTTTCTGTTCGTTGCGTCGTCTATTATTCAAGGCAAGTATTTTTGGAAACCTTTATGCTTAACGTGAAATGGTAATGTATATTGTGTGTGATTGCCCAATGGTTTTAGCCCTGGATTCATGAGTTTGTTTAGCTAGCCAGCTCAGGAGGGTCCTTAGAGGCCTCGAGTGGGATTTGTGGCTTCGTCCCGGTCCTAGGCGATGCACGTGCGTGATTTGTTTTATGATATGGCCAGCTCGGGAGGGTCCTTAGAGGCCTCAAGTGGGATTTGTGGCTTCGTCCCGATCCTAGGCAAATGTGATTGACTATTTGTTTCCGGAAAAGACATGTCTGGTTTTGGTTTTTGAAATGTTTTGGTGCATTGTACTATGAAACGTGTAAGCGAATGGTTTCCCTTGATTACTTGTACTAACGTAATTGCTAACCCTTTTGGGGACCCGTTTTGGGGAAATTCTTGTTATGGATTTCAGGTTATGTTCTGTCGGACGAGCGGGTGCTGGGACAGTACGAGGATGTTGGCCAGGGTCGTTGACATGTGCATTCGAGTCTTCTTATTTCTCTTTCCCCTTTCGATAGGGTTGTTTCCCACATTTATAAACTTATAGATTGTACTCGCGAGTACTTAGGCTTATCATTTCGGACTTCAGTTTGTATTAACTAAAGATGCTATGTTGTCGGTTAATGTTTATTTCGCCGGTTGTCCCGGGCGTATTATTATATGTTGTATTATTTAAATGTGTGTTCTCTCTAACCGGGATGGTTAGTCGAGTGGTGTTTTCTTGTTTTAGCCTGGTGGGTCCCATGTAGGGGTCCACGGCGCTGTAATATACTACGAATATCTTGGGGTGTTACAAAAAATGGTATCGGAGCACTAGGTTTATGGATACCTAGGCTTGTCGGTTATTTGGGTCTAGTCGTGTTTTGTTTTGCACATTGTCACACCGGTGCCAGCATCTCGGTACTTCCAGTGCTCGTAAGTTCTCTTATTCGATCCTTTGTTTTCTTGCATTGTAATTCTGCTTCTTGAATTGTAGTTGCTTTTTCCTCCCTTACTCATCATCAATATACTTCTGTTATCTTTTAACACCAGTATGGATGCCGAAGGAAACCATGGTCGTGGTCGTTGTCATGGACGCGGCCGAGGACGTGGGGCAGCCGGTGGGGCGGCCACATCACATTTTTTGGGAGCCGGCAATACCGGAGACCGTCACAGTCATGCTTCTTCTCAGCAGCGCGCCGACCTTGGTATTTCGGTGGTTATGCAGCAAATGGTGAACTAAATGGCGGTGATAGCTCAGGCGGTTCAGAACCCTGATCCGGCCCACGCTAATCGGGGCGGAACGGATCGTTGGCTTCAGGATGTCCTCAAGATGCATCCTCCTCAGTTTTTGGGAGCTTCGGACCCGATCGGCTGGGAGAGGTACTGTCCCGAGGACCGTAAGGTCCCTATTGCCCAGTACTTTCTCACTGGGGACGCTACGGATTGGTGGGAGGCCGTTGGGCCCAAAGACCATGCTGCTTCGTGGGCCGAATTTCAGGAATTGTTAGAGACTGAATATTACCCGTGGCCGGTTAGACAGGCTCGAGTCCATGCTTTCTATGATGCTAAACCACGGGATATTCCCGTATCCCAAGCTATTGCCGATTTCAACAAAGAGTTGGGCTATTTGAAGACCCAAGTTGTCGAGGAGAGCGACAAAATTTTCCATTTTTCCAGGCGGATGAAATTGTCAATTCGGGACTATATGTCTGGACTCGTCTAGACTACTTTGAAAGATTATCAGAGTCGAGTGCTTGCCTATGACATGTCCGTGACGGCTAGTGAAGCGGCTCGTGAGAGCAAGAAGCAGAAGTCCGTTGGTAATTTTTCTGGTCCCAAGGGTGGAGGCCAGCAGAAATCCCAGTAGGCAAATGTTCCTGCGGTCGGTTCGGCTTATTATTCTGGGAGTTCTCGAGGTGCTGCCAGAACCTCCGTTCGTGATCCCACATGCTTTAACTGTGGCCAGTCGGGCCATAGGAACCGGCAATGTCCTCGTCAGAAGTTGACTTGTCATACTTGTGGTCAGTCGGGCCACAAGGCTCTCTTTTGTGAACAAGTCAGACAGATTCGCGAGACCCGTGATTCTTTTCCAGCACCTAGAGAGCCGAGTGTGAACCAGGGCTCGTTTGCTCCGCAGTCTCCGCCGAGTGCCAGCCGAGGTAGAGGTCAGGGTCAGCCCGCTAGAGGAGGAGATTCCAGTGTCGCCTCCGCCCAGCCGTGTATCTATGAGATGAGGAAGGTCGATGATCCAGCGGCTACTATGGCGACAGGTACCGTTCACGTCAATTATCATCCTACCAGTGTGCTTTTTTATTCGGGTGCTAAGCATTCATTTATTTCTTTGGAGTGTATGCGCCATTTGAGTCTTGACTGTTTATCGCCTTGCGAGCATTTCATCGTTAAGCTTCCTAGCGGTGATATAATCGTTGGTGATCGAGAGGTCCGTGACTGTTCTATGTTTATTTGTGAGAGGGCTTGGCTCTCTAATCTTATTATGGTGGGTATTGAGGGTGAGGATTTAATTCTCGGGGATGATTGGCTCGAGCGGCATGGTGCAATCATGAACTACCGCACGAGGATCATCACCATGCTAGCCGGGGACTACACCGAGCATTCTTTCGTGGGGCGAAAGAGAAACCAGAAGTTCGTTATTAACGCCTTGAAGGGGATGAGACTCCTGCGAAAGAGGTGTACTGGTTATTGGTGCTATGCCTTGAAGGCGGAGGATAGTGGAGTCGAGCTTTCGTCGATTCCAGTCGTTAGTGAGTTTCCTGATGTATTTCCTGACGATTTACCGGGATTGCCACCGGATCGTGAGGTCGAATTTTCTATAGAGTTAGAACCGGGCGCGGCTCCGATTTCGAAGGTGCCGTATCGCATGGCACCTTTAGAGATGGCCGAGTTGAAGAAGAAATTGAGTGAGCTTCTTGAGTCGGGGTATATTCGACCGAGCGATTCGCCTTGGGGCGCACCGATTTTGTTTGTTCGGAAGAAGGATGGTTCACTACGTTTATGTATCGACTATCGCGAGCTAAATAAGTTGACCATCAAGAACAAGTATCCTCTACCGAGGATTGATGACTTGTTCGATCAGTTGCAGGGGGCTGTGGTATTCTCGAAGATCGACTTGATATTGGGATACTATCAGCTTCGGGTGAAGGAGTGTGACGTACCGAAAATAGCTTTTCGGACGAGATAAGGACATTATGAGTTTGTAGTCATGCCTTTCGGGTTGACTAATGCACCGGTCGTGTTCATGCAGTTGATGAACAAGATTTTTATCGAGTATCTGGATAAGTGTGTTGTCGTCTTCATTGACGACATTCTTATATATTCGAGGGACAAGGAGGAGCACGCCTATCATTTGCGTGTGGTGTTAGACATTTTGAGGACCGAGCGACTCTATGCAAAGTTCTCGAAATGTGAATTTTGGCTGAAAGAAGTGATGTTTCTGCGTCATGTAATCTCAGTCAAGGGAGTTCGTGCGGACCCGCAGAAAGTTGAGGTAGTGTTGGATTGGACACCACCTAAGAATGTGAAGGAGGTCTGTAGCTTCTTGGGTTTGGTCGGATACTATCGTTGGTTCGTCGAGGGTTTCTCGAAACTAGCTCGACCACTTACATAGTTGCTTCAGAAATCCAAGACGTTCGTCTGGAATGACGAGAGGTAGGCTAATTTTGAGGAGCTGAAGAGGCGTTTAACTTCAGCTCCAGTTTTAGCATTACCATGTGGTAATGAGGGTTTTGCTGTGTATAGTGATGCTTCGGGTCAGGGTCTTGGGTGCGTATTGATGCAGCACGACAAGACCATTGCATATGCATCGAGAGAGTTGAGGCCGTATGAGCTTAACTACCTTACGAACGATTTAGAGTTAGCGGCAGTTGTTTTTGCGCTCAAGCTTTGGCGTCATTATCTTTTCGGCTCTCCATGTCATATTTTTACCGATCATAAAAGTCTGAAGTACATATTTACTCAGCAGGAGTTGAATATGAGGCAGAGGAGGTCGTTGGAGTTGATTAAGGATTATGATCTCGAAATCCTTTATCATCCGGGTAAGGCAAACGTCGTGGCCGATGCCTTGAGTCGGAAACCGGTTGCGTTGCGGACACTTGAGATCCTTACGTCTCAATCTGAGCTTCGGCGGGTTTTGATCGAGTTAGATTTTGAGTTTTTGTTGCCTCGAGCTATCGGGCAACTTTGTGCTTTAGAGATTTCGTCGTCTTTGATCGATGAAATTAAGCTGAAGCAGTTGGAGGATCCGATGATTACTCAAATCCGAGAGAATCTTCTTAAGGGAAAGTCTCCTGGGTTTGTGATTCACGAGGATGGTGTTTTGAGATTCCAGAGTCGGCTTTGTGTACCGAACGACTTAGACTAGAAACAAAGTATTTTGCGTGAGGCCCATGCTACACCTTACTCCGTTCATCCTGGTTCGAGTAAGATGTACAAGGACCTGAGAAGGAATTTCTGGTGGAATGTAATGAAGGAGGAGGTTGCACAGTTTGTAGCGAGATGTTTGACTTGTCAACAGGTCAAAATCGAGCATCAGCGACCGGCCGCGTTATTGCAGTCACTTCCCATTCCAGAATGGAAATGAGAAGATATATCGATGGATTTCATTATGAGTTTGCCGAGATCGAGGTCGGGCATGAATATGGTCTGGGTGATTGTTGATCGCCTGACAAAGTCGACACATTTTCTGGGCATCAAGGACACTTGGGGCCTCGAGAAGTTGTCTCGTGTGTTTATCGCGCAGATTGTGAGGCTTCACGGTACTCCGAAGTCTATTGTTTCGGATCGTGATGGCCGTTTTGTATCGTACTTTTGGCAGGCGGTGCATAAGGCATTGGGTACTCGTTTGCGTTTGAGTACCTATTTTCATCCTCAGTCAGATGGACAGTCGGAACGCACTATCCAGACGTTTGAGGATATGTTGCGTGCTTGTGCTCGATTGGGCGATGGTAGGAGGAGCATTTGCCATTGATCGAATTCACGTACAACAATAGTTCGCACGCGTCGATTCGGATAGCACCGTATGAGGCACTTTATGGGCGGCGTTTCCGATCACTGATTTGTTGGAATGAGGCGTCCGATTTGGTCGGGACCGAGCCGGATATCGTTTTAGAGACGAGGCGAAAGGTAGAATTAATTCGAGAACGGATGTTGACTGCTCAGAGTTGACAGAAGTCTTATGTCGATGTCCGTCGTCGACCTTTGTAATTCGAGGTGGGAGACCACATTTTGCTAAAGGTGTCGCCGACGAAGGAGTTTTCCATTTCGGGAAAAAGGTAAAGTTGAGTCCGAGATTTATTGGACCCTTCGAGATTCTCCAGCGAGTCGGTGGGTTGGAGTACCATTTGGCATTACCCCCGGCCCTAAGTCATGTTCATAGCGTTTTTCATGTTTCCCATCTGAGGAAATATGTCCCGGATCCTAGTCACGTCATCGATTATGGTGAGTTGATGTCGCTGAGGACATTACTTTTGAGGAGCGTCCTTTGAAGATTTTGGAGCATCGTGAGAAGCGACTAAGGCATAAGACCATCCCTTTGGTCAAGGTGCAGTGGTCGAGACATGGTGTCGAGGAGGCGACTTGGGAAACCGAGGATAGCATGCGTGCTAGGTACCCCGAGTTGTTTGTTTCTTAAGTTTCGAGATGGAACTTATTTTTAGAGGGGTAGAATGTAATACCCACATTTTTTTCTTTTCCCGGTATTTTCTTTTGCGGTGTATTTTTCACTTTTTCTTTTGATTCTTGTAATCGTTGATTGGAACCGCCGATAGGGGGTGCCGAAGATCCATTTTGTGTTATTTTGCTTGTCGTGAGCTTTTGTTCGGTGTTTCGACCATGTATTGTGCATTTCGGATGTTTTGGGCCATTTTGTAATTTCCCAAAGTCTACATTCTCTTCAGCATTTGAGTTCATTGCCTGGAATCATTTACGTTCGTACCATCGTGAATTGTTCACCATTATATTTCGATTATTTTGTCGGTACCTTCCTTGCCTATTTTTGGCCTGTACTTCCCAGAAAAGGATGTTACGTACGTAACACACCTTTTGGTTACGTACGTAACGGCCTAGTGTAAAGTGGTACACGCATTTCTGCCTTTTTGGTTATGTACGTAAGCTAACTTGGATTATGTACGTAAACGAGCTTACGTACGTAAGGTTCTTATGGCTTACGTACGTAACACATCCTGGGTTATATTATCAACATCTAATCGTGTTTTTGGAGTATATTATCAACATCTAATCGTGTTCTTCGTCTTTAATTCGAGGTAAACTCCTAGAACCTTGTTTTTGGGTAAATTGGGGGTTTTCACGTTTTCGTCCGATTCGTTCCGTATGATAGATTAATTCATGATGAATATGATTAATCTCGTTGGTATTATTAGTTGTCCTACAGATTCATGGTATATTTCGTGATATTTTTGTAATCGAGAGGGTTTGGTTGTGGTCCGCCCTCATTGTTGTTTTTATACGAATATACATGAATCATAGGCGGGTTTTCGGGTGTATTCCAATTCCGTATTCGTTTAGAATTAGTTGTGATTGTGTTCTTCGAATCATTAGGTTCGTGATTGTCAGTTCCTAGCGTTCATCGGTGTTCTTCTTTCCGTTCGTTGCGTCGTCTATTATTCAAGGCAAGTATTTTTGGAAACCTTTATGCTTAACGTGAAATGGTAATGTATATTGTGTGTGATTGCTCACCTCGGGAGGGTCCGACGGGGACACGGAGGGAGTCCAATGTTTTTAGCCCTGGATTCATGAGTTTGTTTAGCTAGCCAGCTCGGGAGGGTCCTTAGAGGCCTCGAGTGGGATTTGTGGCTTCGTCCCGATCCTAGGCGATACATGTGCGTGATTTGTTTTATGATATGGCCAGATCGAGAGGGTCCTTAGAGGCCTCGAGTGGGATTGTGACTTTGTCCCGGTCCTAGGCAAATGTGGTTGACTGTTTGTTTCCGAAAAAAACATGTCTAGTTTTGGTTTTTGAAATGTTTTGGTGCATTGTACTATGAAACGTGTAAGCGAATGGTTTCCCTTGATTACTTGTACTAGCGTAATTGCTAACCCCTTTGGGTACCCGTTTTGGCGAAATTCTTGTTATGGATTTCAGGTTATGTTCTGCCGGACGAGCGGGCACTGGGACAGTACGAGGATGTTGTGCATTCGAGTCATCTTATTTCTCTTTCCCCTTTCGATATGGTTGTTTCCCACATTTATAAACTTATAGATTGTACTCGCAAGTACTTAGGCTTATCACTTCGGACTTCGGTTTGTATTAACTAAAGATGCTATGTTGTCGGTTAATGTTTATTTCGCCGGTTGTCCCGGGCGTATTATTATATGTTGTATTATTTAAATGTGTGTCCTCGCTAACCAGGATGGTTAGTCGAGTGGTGTTTTCTTATTTTAGCCTGGTGGGTCCCATGTAGGGGTCCACGGCGCTGTAATATACTTCGAATATCTCGGGGTGTTACAGAAAATGGTATCGGAGCACTAGGTTTATGGATACCTAGGCTTGTCGGTTATTTGGGTGTAGTCGTGTTTTGTTTTGCACATTGTCACACCGCTGCCAGCATCTCGGTACTTCCAGTGCTCGTAAGTTCTCTTATTCGATCCTTTGTTTTCTTGCATTGTAATTCTGCTTCTTGAATTGTATTTGCTTTTTCCTCCCTTACTCATCATCAATATACTTCTGTTATCTTTTAACACCAGTATGGATGCCAGAGGAAACCATGGTCGTGGTCGTTGTCGTGGACGCGGCCGAGGACGTGGGGCAGCCGGTGGGGCGGCCACGACGCATTCTTCGGGAGCCGGAAGTACCGGCGATCGTCACAGTCATGCTTCTCTCAGGAGCGCGCCGACCTTGGTATTGCGGCGGTTGTGCAGCAAATGGTGAACCAAATGGCGGCGATAGCTCAGGCGGTTTAGAACCCTGATCCGGCCCACGCTAATCGGGGCGGAACGGATCGTTGCCTTCAGGATGTCCTCAAGATGCATCCTCCTCAGTTTCGGGAGCTTCGGACCCGATCGGCTGCGAGGGGTGGGTCAAGGAGATATCTAAAGTCTTCACTGCTCCCAACTGTCCCGAGGACCGTAAGGTCCCTATTGCCTAGTACTTTCTCACTGGGGACGCTACGGATTGGTAGGAGTCCATTGTGCCCAAAGACCATGTTGCTTCGTGGGCCGAATTTCAGGAATTGTTGGAGAATGAATATTGCCCGTGGTCGGTTAGACAGGCTCGAGTCCATGCTTTCTATGATGCTCAACCGAGCCATCATTTTCTTCGAGTTTTTGGAGTATATTATCAACATCTAATCGTGTTCTTCGTCTTTAATTCGAGGTAAACTCCTAGAACCTTGTTTTTGGGTAAATTGGGGGTTTTCACGTTTTCGTCCGATTCGTTCCGTATGATAGATTAATTCATGATGAATATGATTAATCTCGTTGGTATTATTAGTTGTCCTACAGATTCATGGTATATTTCGTGATATTTTTGTAATCGAGAGGGTTTGGTTGTGGTCCGCCCTCATTTTTGTTTTTATACGAATATACATGAATCATAGGCGGGTTTTCGGGTGTATTCCAATTCCGTATTCGTTTAGAATTAGTTGTGATTGTGTTCTTCGAATCATTAGGTTTGTGATTGTCAGTTCCTAGCGTTCATCGGTGTTCTTCTTTCCGTTCGTTGCGTCGTCTATTATTCAAGGCAAATATTTATGGAAACCTTTATGCTTAACGTGAAATGGTAATGTATATTGTGTGTGATTGCTCACCTTGGGAGGGTTCGACGGGGCCACGGAGGGAGTCCAATGTTTTTAGCCCTGGATTCATGAGTTTGTTTAGCTAGCCAGCTCGGGAGGGTCCTTAGAGGCCTCGAGTGGGATTTGTGGCTTCGTCCCGATCCTAGGCGATACATGTGCGTGATTTGTTTTATGATATGGCCAGATCGAGAGGGTCCTTAGAGGCCTCGAGTGGGATTTGTGACTTTGTCCCGGTCCTAGGCAAATGTGGTTGACTGTTTGTTTCCGAAAAAAACATGTCTAGTTTTGGTTTTTGAAATGTTTTGGTGCATTGTACTATGAAACGTGTAAGCGAATGGTTTCCCTTGATTACTTGTACTAGCGTAATTGCTAACCCCTTTGGGGACCCATTTTGGCGAAATTCTTGTTATGGATTTCAGGTTATGTTCTGCCGGACGAGCGGGCACTGGGACAGTACGAGGATGTTGTGCATTCGAGTCTTCTTATTTCTCTTTCCCCTTTCGATATGGTTGTTTCCCACATTTATAAACTTATAGATTGTACTCGCAAGTACTTAGGCTTATCACTTCGGACTTCGGTTTGTATTAACTAAAGATGCTATGTTGTCGGTTAATGTTTATTTCGCCGGTTGTCCCGGGCGTATTATTATATGTTGTATTATTTAAATGTGTGTCCTCGCTAACCAGGATGGTTAGTCGAGTGGTGTTTTCTTATTTTAGCCTGGTGGGTCCCATGTAGGGGTCCATGGCGCTGTAATATACTTCGAATATCTCGGGGTGTTACAGAAAATGGTATCGGAGCACTAGGTTTATGGATACCTAGGCTTGTCGGTTATTTGGGTGTAGTCGTGTTTTGTTTTGCACATTGTCACACCGCTGCCAGCATCTCGGTACTTCCAGTGCTCGTAAGTTCTCTTATTCGATCCTTTGTTTTCTTGCATTGTAATTCTGCTTCTTGAATTGTAGTTGCTTTTTCCTCCCTTAGTCATCATCAATATACTTATGTTATCTTTTAACACCAGTATGGATGCCAGAGGAAACCATGGTCGTGGTCGTGGTCGTTGTCGTGGACGCGGCCGAGGACGTGGGGCAGCCGGTGGGGCGGCCACGTCGCATTCTTCGGGAGCCGGAAGTACCGGCGATCGTCACAGTCATGCTTCTTCTCAGGAGCGCGCCGACCTTGGTATTGCGGCGGTTATGCAGCAAATGGTGAACCAAATGGCGGCGATAGCTCAGGCGGTTTAGAACCCTGATCCGGCCCACGCTAATCGGGGCGGAACGGATCGTTGCCTTCAGGATGTCCTCAAGATGCATCCTCCTCAGTTTTCGGGAGCTTCGGACCCGATCGGCTGCGAGGGGTGGGTCAAGGAGATATCTAAAGTCTTCACTGCTCCCAACTGTCCCGAGGACCGTAAGGTCCCTATTGCCCAGTACTTTCTCACTGGGGACCCTGCGGATTGGTAGGAGGCCGTTGGGCCCAAAGACCATGTTGCTTTGTGGGTTGAATTTCAGGAATTGTTGGAGACTGAATATTGCCCGTGGTCGGTTAGACAGGCTCGAGTCCATGCTTTCTATGATGCTCAACCACGGGATATTCCCGTATCCCAAGCTATTGCCGATTTCAACAAAGAGTTGGGCTATGTGAAGACCCAAGTTGTCGAGGAGAGCGACAAAATTTTCCATTTTTCCAGGCGGATAAAATTCTCGATTCGGGACTATATGTCTGGACTCGTCTGTACTACTTTGAAAGATTATCAGAGTCGAGCGCTTGCCTACGACATGTCCGTGATGGCTAGTGAAGTGGCTCGTGAGAGCAAGAAGCAGAAGTCCGTTGGTAATTTTTCTGGTCCCAAGGGTGGAGGCCAGCAGAAATCCCAGTCGGCAAATGTTCATGCGGTCGGTTCGGCTTATTATTCTGGGAATTCTCGAGGTGCTGCCAGAACCTCCGTTCGTGATCCCACATGCTTTAACTGTGGCCAGTCGGGCCATAGGAACCGGCAGTGTCCTCGTTAGAAGTTGACTTGTCATACTTGTGGTCAGTCGCGGCACAAGGCTCTCTTTTGTGAACAAGTCAGACAGATTCGCGAGACCCGTGATTCTTTTCCAGCACCTAGAGAGCCGAGTGTGAACCAGGGCTCATTTGCTCTGCAGTCTCCGTCGAGTGCCAGCCGAGGTAGAGGTCAGGGTCAGCCCACTAGAGGAGGAGCTTCCAGTGTCATCTCCGCCCATCCGCGTATCTATGAGATGAGGAGGGTCGATGATCCAGCGGCTACTGTGGCGACAGGTACCGTTCACATCAATTCCCATCCTGTCAGTGTGCTTTTTGATTCGGGTGCTACGCATTCATTTGATTCTCTGGAGTGTGTGCGCCGTTTGAGTCTTGACTGTTTATCGCCTTGCGAGCCTTTCATCGTTAAGCTTCCTAGCGGTGATAGAATCGTTGGTGATCGAGAGGCCCGTGACTGTTCTGTGTTTAATTGTGAGAGGGCTTGGCTCTCTAATCATATTGTTGTGGGTATTGAGGGTGAGGATTTAATTCTCGGGGATGATTGGCTCGAGTGGCATGATGCAATCATGAACTACCGTACGAGGATCATCACCATGCTAGCCGGGGATGGCACCGAGCATTCTTTCGCGGGGCGAAAGAGAAACCAGAAGTTCGTTATTAACGCCTTGAAGGCGATGAGACTCCTGCGAAAGGGGTGTACTGGTTATTGGTGCTATGCCTTGAAGGCGGAGGATGGTGGAGTCGAGCTTTCATCGATTCCAGTCGTTAGTGAGTTTCTTGATGTATTTCGTGACGAGTTACCGGGATTGCCACCGGATCATGAGGTCGAGTTTGCTATAGAGTTCGAACTGGCACGGCTCCGATTTCGAAGGTGCCGTATCGCATGGCACCTTCAGAGACGGCCGAGTTGAAGAAGCAATTGAGTGAGCTTCTTGAGTCGGGGTATTTTCGACTGAGCGCTTCGCCTTGGGGCGCACTGGTTTTGTTTGTTCGGAAGAAGGATGGTTCACTACGTTTATGTATCGACTATCGCGAGCTAAACAAGGTGACCATCAAGAACAAGTATCCTCTACCGAGGATTGATGACTTGTTCGATCAGTTGCAGGGGGCTGCGGTATTCTCGAAGATTGACTTGAGATCGGGATACTATCAGCTTCGGGTGAAGGAGTCCGACGTACCGAAAACAGCTTTTCGGACGAGATACAGACATTATGAGTTTGTAGTCATGCCTTTCGGGTTGACTAATGCATCGGCCATGTTCATGCAGTTGATGAACAAGATTTTTATCGAGTATCTGGATAAGTGTGTTGTCGTTTTCATTGACGACATTCTTATTTATTCGAGGGACGAGGAGGAGCACACCTATCATTTGCGTGTGGTGTTAGACATTTTGAGGACCGAGCGACTCTATGCAAAGTTCTCGAAATGTGAATTTTGGCAGAAAGAAGTGATGTTTCTGCGTCACGTAATCTCAGTCAAGGGAGTTCGTGTGGACCCGCAGAAAGTTGAGGCAGTGTTGGATTGGACACCGCCTAAGAATGTGAAGGAGGTCCATAGCTTCTTGGGTTTGGCCGGCTACTATCGTAGGTTTGTCGAGGGTTTCTCGAAACTAGCTCGACCACTTACACAGTTGCTTAAGAAATCCGAGACGTTCGTCTCGAATGACGAGAGGCAGGATAGTTTTGAGGAGCTGAAGAGGCGTTTAACTTCAGCTCCAGTTTTAGCATTACCATGTGGTAACGAGGGTTTTGCTGTGTATAGTGATGCTTTGGGTCAGGGTCTTGGGTGCGTATTGATGCAGCACGGCAATACCATTGCATATGCGTCGAGACAGTTGAGGTCGTATGAGCTTAACTACCCTACTCACGATTTAGAGTTAGCGGCAGTTGTTTTTGCGCTCAAGATTTGGCGTCATTATCTTTTCGGCTCTGCATGTCAGATTTTTACCGATCAAAAAAGTCTGAAATACATATTTACTCTGCGGGAGTTGAATATGAGGCAGAGGAGGTGGTTGGAGTTGATTAAGGATTATGATCTCGAAATCCTTTATCATACGGGCAAGGCAAACGTCGTGGCCGATGCCTTGAGTCGAAAACCGGTTGCGTTGCGAACACTTGAGATCCTTACGTCTCAATCTGAGCTTCGGCGGGTTTTGATCGAGTTAGATGTTGAGGTTTTGTTGCCTAGAGCTATCGGGCAACTTTGTGCTTTAGAGATTTCGTCGTCTTTGATCGATGAAAGTAAGCTGAAGCAGTTGGGGGATCCGATGATTACTCAGATCCGAAAGAACGTTCTTAAGGGAAAGTCTCCTGGGTTTGTGATTCACGAGGATGGTGTTTTGACATTCCAGAGTCGGCTTTATGTACCGAATGACTCAGAGTTGAGATAGAGTATTTTGCGTGAGGCCCATGCTACACCTTACTCCGTTCATCCTGGTTCGAGTAAGATGTACAAGGACCTGAGAAGGAATTTCTGGTGGAATGATATGAAGGAGGAGGTCGCACAGTTTGTAGCGAGATGTTTGACTTGTCAACAGGTCAAAATCGAGCATCAGCGACCGGCCGGGTTATTGCAGTCACTTCCCGTTCCAGAATGGAAATAGAAAGATATATCGATGGATTTCATTATGAGTTTGCCGAGATCGAGGTCGGGCATGAATATGGTCTGGGTGATTGTTGATCGCCTGACAAAGTCGGCATATTTTCTGGGATCAAGGACACTTGGGTCCCAGAGAAGTTGGCTCGTGTGTTTATTGTGCACATTGTGAGGCTTCACGGTACTCCGAAGTCTATTGTTTCGGATCGTGATGGCCGTTTTGTATCGCACTTTTGGCAGGCGGTGCATAAGGCGTTGGGTACTCGTTTGCGTTTGAGTACCTCTTTTCATCCTCAGTCAGATGGACAGTCGGAATGCATTATCCAGACGTTCGAGGATATGTTGCGTGCTTGTGCTCTCGATTGGAGCAGTGACTGGGAGGAGCATTTGCCATTGATCGAATTCACGTACAACAAAAGTTGGCACGCGTCGATTCGGATGGCACCGTATGAGGCACTTTATGGGCGGCATTGCCGATCACTGATTTGTTGGAATGAGGCGTCTGATTTGGTCGGGACCGAGCCAGATATCGATTTAGAGACGAGGCGGAAGGTAGAATTAATTCGATAACGGATGTTGACTGCTCAGAGTCGACAGAAGTCTTATGCCGATGTCCGTCGTCGACCTTTGTAATTCAAGGTGGGAGACCACATTTTGCTAAAGGTGTCGCCGAAGATAGGAGTTTTCCGTTTTGGGAAAAAGGGGAAGTGGAATCCGAGATTTATTGGACCCTTCAAGATTCTCGAGCGAGTCGGTGGGTTGGAGTACCGTTTGGCGTTACCCCCAGCCCTGAGTCATGTTAATAGTGTTTTTCATGTTTCCCAGCTGAGGAAATATGTCCCGGATCCTAGTCACGTCATCGATTATGGTGAGATTGATGTCGCTGAGGACATTACCTTTGAGGAGCGTCCTTTGAAGATTTTGGAGCATCGTGAGAAGCGACTGAGGCATAAGACCATCCCTTTGGTCAAGGTGAAGTGGTCGAGACATGGTGTCGAGGAGGCAACTTGGGAAACTGAGGATAGCATGTGTGCTAGGTACCCCGAGTTGTTTATTTCTTAAGTTTCGAGACGAAACTTATTTTTAGAGGGGTAGATGTAATACCCGCATTTTTTTTTCTTTTCCCGGTATTTTCTTTTGCGGTGTATTTTTCACTTTTTCTTTTGATTCTTGTAATCATTGATCGGAACCGCCGATAGGGGGTGCCGAAGATCCATTTCGTGTTATTTTGCTTGTCGTGAGCTTTTGTTCGGTGTTCCGACCGTGTATTGTGCATTTCGGATGTTTTGGGCCGTTTTGTAATTTCCCAAAGTCTTGAGTAATTACGTTGTTGATGTTGTTCCAAATCTCGGACAGTCGGGAGTACGTTCTCTTCAGCATTTGAGTTCATTGCCTGGAATCATTTACGTTCGTACCATTGTGAATTGTTCACCGCTATATTTCGATTCTTTTGTCGGTACCTTCCTTGCCTATTTTTGGCATGTACTTCCCAGAAAAGCACCTTTTGGTTACGTATGTAACGGCCTAGTGTAAAGTAGTACATGCATTTCTGCCTTTTTGGTTACGTATGTAAGCTAACTTGTCTTACGTACGTAAACGAGCTTATGTACGTAAGGTTCTTATGGCTTACGTACGTAACACATCCTGGGTTATAAACCCAGGACTTGACCGATTTTGGTCATATTTCATTCTCCTCCTATCCTCCGACTCGTTGGCGACTTTCTTGGTGCTTTCCGGTGATTTAAAGCTTTGTAACTCCGAGCCATCATTTTCTTCGAGTTTTTGGAGTATATTATCAACATCTAATCGTGTTCTTCGTCTTTAATTCGAGGTAAACTCCTAGAATCTTTTTTTTGAGTAAATTGGGGGTTTTCACATTTTCGTCCGATTCGTTCCGTATGATAGATTAATTCATGATGAATATGATTAATCTCGTTGGTATTATTAGTTTTCCTACGGATTCATGGTATATTTCGTGATATTTTTGTAATCGAGAGGGTTTGGTTGTGGTCCTCCCTCGTTGTTGTTTTTATACGAATATACATGAATCGTAGGCGGGTTTTCGGGTGTATTCCAATTCCGTATTCGTTTAGAATTGGTTGTGATTGTGTTCTTCGAATCGTTAGGTTCGTGAGTGTCGGTTCCTAGCATTCGTCAGTGTTCTTCTTTCCGTTCGTTGCATAGTTTATTATTCATGGCAAGTATTTTTGGAAACCTTTATGCTTAACGTGAAATGGTAATATATATTGTGTGTGATTGCTCACCTCGGGAGGGTCCGATGGGGCCACGGAGGGAGTCCAATGGTTTTAGCCCTGAACTCATGAGTTTGTTTAGATAGCCAGCTCGGGAGGGTCCTTAGAGGCCTCGAGTGGGATTTGTGGCTTCGTCCCGCTCCTAGGCGATGCATGTGCATGATTTGTTTTATATATGGCCAGCTCGGGAGGGTCCTTAGAGGCCTCGAGTGGGATTTGTGGCTTCGTCCCGGTCCTAGAAAAATGTGATTGACTGTTTGTTTCCGGAAAAGACATGTCTGGTTTTGGTTTTTGAAATGTTTTGGTGCATTGTACTATGAAACGTGTAAGCGAATGGTGCCTTGATTACTTGTACTAGCGTAATTGCTTACCCCTTTGGGGACCCGTTTTGGGGAAATTCTTGTTATGGATTTCAGGTTATGTTCTGCCGGACCAGCGGGCGCTGGGACAGTACGAGGATGTTGGCCAGGGTCGTTGACATGTGCATTCGAGTCTTCTTATTTATCTTGCCCCTTTCGATATGGTTGTTTCCCACATTTATAAACTTATAGATTGTACTCGCGAGTACTTAGGCTTATCACTTCGGACTTCGGTTTGTATTAACTAAAGATGCTATGTTGTCGGTTAATGTTTATTTCGCCGGTTGTCCCGGGCGTATTATTATATGTTGTATTATTTAAATGTGTGTCCGACGCTGTAATATACTTCGAATATCTCGGGGTGTTACAGAAAATGGTATCGGAGCACTAGGTTTATGGATACCTAGGCTTGTCGGTTATTTGTGTCTAGTCGTGTTTTGTTTTGCACATTGTCACACCGCTGCCAGCATCTCGATACTTCCAGTACTCGTAAGTTCTCTTATTCGATCCTTTGTTTTCTTGCATTATAATTCTGCTTCTTGAATTGTAGTTGCTTTTTCCTCCCTTACTCATCATCAATATACTTCTGTTATCTTTTAACACCAGTATGGATGCCGGAGGAAACCATGGTCATGGTCGTGGTCGTCGTCGTAGACGCGGCAGAGGACATGGGGTATCCGGTGGGGCGGCCACATCGCATTCTTCGGGAGCCGGCAGTACCGGCGACCGTCACAGTCATGCTTCTTCTCAAGAGCGCGCCGACCTTGGTATTGTGGCGGTTATGCAGCAAATGGTGAACCAAATGGCGGCGATAGCTCAGGCGGTTCAGAACCCTGATCCGGCCCACGCTAATTGGGGCGGAACGGATCGTTGGCTTCAGGATGTCCTCAAGATGCATCCTCCCTAGTTTTCGGGAGCTTCGGACCCGATCGGCTGGGAGGGGTGGGTCAAGGAGATATCTAAAGTCTTCACTGCTACCAACTGTCCCGAGGACCGTAAGGTCCTTATTGCCCAGTACTTTCTCACTGGGGACGCTACGGATTGGTGGGAGGCCGTTAGGCCCAAAGACCATGTTGCTTCATGGGCCGAATTTCAGGAATTGTTGGAGACTAAATATTGCCCATGGCCAGTTAGATAGGCTCGAGTCCATGCTTTCTATGATGTTCAACCACAGGATATTCCCGTATCCCAAGCTATTGCCGATTTCAACAAAGAGTTGGGCTATGTGAGGACCCAAGTTGTCGAGGAGAGCGACAAAATTTTCCATTTTTCCAGGCGGATGAAATTGTCGATTCGGGACTATATGTCTGGACTCGTCTGTACTACTTTGAAAGATTATCAGAGTCGAGCGCTTGCCTACGACATGTCCATGACGGCTAGTGAAGCGGCTCGTGAGAGCAAGAAGTAGAAGTCCGTTGGTAATTTTTCTGGTCCCAAGGGTGGAGGCCAGCAGAAATCCCAGTCGGCAAATGTTCCTACGGTAGGTTCGGATTATTATTCTGGGAGTTCTCGAGGTGCTGCCAGAACCTCCGTTCGTGATGCCACATGCTTTAAATGTGGCCAGTCGGGCCATAGGAACCGGCAGTGTCCTCGTTATAAGTTGACTTGTCATACTTGTGGTCAGTCGGGCCATAAGGATCTCTTTTGTGAACAAGTCAGACAGATTCGCGAGACCCGTGATTCTTTTCCAGCACCTAGAGAGCTGAGTGTGAACCAGGGCTCATTTGCTCCGCAGTCTCTGCCAAGTGCCAGCCAAGGTAGAGGTCAGGTCAGCCCGCTAGAGGAGGAGCTTCTAGTGTCGTCTCCGCCCAGCCGCGTATCTATGATATGAGGAGGGCCGATGATCTAGCGGCTACTGTGGCGACATGTACCGTTCATATCAATTCCCATCCTGACAGTGTGCTTTTTGATTCGGGTGCTACACATTCATTTGTTTTTCTGGAGTGTGTGCGCCATTTGAGTCTTGACTGTTTATTGCCTTGCGAGCCTTTCATCGTTAAGTTTCTTAGCGGTGATAGAATCGTTGGTGATCGAGAGGTCCGTGACTGTTTTGTGTTTATTTGTGAGAGGGCTTGGCTCTCTAATCTTATTGTTGTGGGTATTGAGGGTGAGAATTTAATTCTCGGGGATGATCGGCTCGAGCGGCATGGTGCAATCATGAACTACCACACGAGGATCATCACCATGCTATCCAGGGACGGCACCGAGCATTCTTTCGCAGGGCGAAAGAGAAACCAGAAGTTCGTTATTAACGCCTTGAAGGCGATGAGACTCCTGCGAAAGGGGTGTACTGGTTATTGGTGTTATGCCTCGAAGGAGGAGGATGGTGGAGTCGAGATTTCATCGATTCCAGTCTTTATTGAGTTTCCTGATGTATTTCCTTACAAGTTACCGGGATTGCCACCGGATGGTGAGGTCGAGTTTGCTATAGAGTTAGAACCGGGCGCGGCTCCGATTTTTAAGGCGCCGTATTTCATGGCACCTTCAGAGATGGCCGAGTTGAAGAAGCAGTTGAGTGAGCTTCTTGAGTCGGGGTATATTCGACCGAGTGCTTCGCCTTGGGGCGCACCGGTTTTGTTTGTTCGGAAGAAGGATGGTTCACTACGTTTATGTATCGACTATCACGAGCTAAACAAGGTGACCATCAAGAACAAGTATCCTCTGCCTAGGATTGATGACTTGTTCGATCAGTTGCAGGGGGCTGCGGTATTCTCGAAGATCGACTTGAGATCGGGATACTATCAGCTTCGGGTGAAGGAGTCTGATGTACCGAAAACAGCTTTTCGGACGAGATACGGACATTATGAGTTTGTAGTCATGCCTTTCGGGTTGACTAATGCACCGGCCGTGTTCATGCAGTTGATGAACAAGATTTTTATCGAGTATCTAGATAAGTGTGTTGTCGTCTTCATTGACGACATTCTTATTTATTCTAGGGACGAGGAGGAGCACGCCTATCATTTGCGTGTGGTGTTAGACATTTTGAGGACCGAGTGACTCTACGCAAAGTTCTCGAAATGTGAATTTTGGCTGAAAGAAGTGATGTTTCTGCGTCACGTAATCTCAGTCAAGGGAGTTCATGTAGACCCGCAGAAAGTTGAGGCAGTGTTGGATTGGACACCGCCTAAGAATGTGAAGGAGGTCCGTAGCTTCTTGGGTTTGGCCGGCTACTATCGAACGTTCACCGAGGGTTTATCGAAACTATCTCAACCACTTACATAGTTGCTTCAGAAATCCAAGACGTTCGTCTGGAATGACGAGAGGCAAGCTAGTTTTGAGGAGCTGAAGAGGCGTTTAACTTTAGCTCCAGTTTTAGCATTACCATGTGGTAACGACGGTTTTTCTGTGTATAATGATGCTTCGGGTCAGGGTCTTGGGTGCGTATTGATGCAGCATGGCAAGACCATTGCATATACGTCGAAACAGTTGAGGCCGTATGAGCTTAACTACCCTACTCACGATTTAGAGTTAGCGGCAGTTGTTTTTGCGCTCAAGATTTGGCGTCATTATATTTTCGGCTCTGCATGTCAGATTTTTACCGATCATAAAACTTTGAAGTACATATTTACTCAGCGGGAGTTGAATATGAGGCAGAGGAGGTGGTTGGAGTTGATTAGGGATTATGATCTCGAAATCCTTTATCATCCGGGCAAGGCAAACGTCGTGGCCGATGCCTTGAGTAGGAAACCGGTTGCGTTGCGGACACTTGAGATCCTTATGTCTCAATATGAGCTTCGGCGGGTTTTGATCGAGTTAGATATTGAGGTTTTGTTGCCTGGAGCTGTCGGGCAACTTTGTGCTTTAGAGATTTCGTCGTCTTTGATCGATGAAATTAAGCTGAAGTAGTTGGAGGATCCGATGATTACTCAAATCCGAGAGAAGATTCTTAAGGGAAAGTCTCCTGGGTTTGTGATTCACGAGGATGGTGTTTTGAGATTCCAGAGTCGGCTTTGTGTACCGAACGACTCAGAGTTGAGACAGAGTATTTTGCGTGAGGCCCTTGCTACACCTTACTCCGTTTATCCTGGTTCGAGTATGATGTACAAGGACCTGAGAAGGAATTTCTGGTGGAATGATATGAAGGAGGAGGTCGCACAGTTTGTAGCGAGATGTTTGACTTGTCAACAGGTCAAAATCGAGCATCAGCGACCGGCCGGGTTATTGCAGTCACTTGGCCGTTCCAGAATGGAAATGGGAAGATATATTGATGGATTTCATTACGAGTTTGCCGAGATCGAGGTCGGGCATGAATATGGTCTGGGTGATTGTTGATCGCCTGACAAAGTCGGCACATTTTCTGGGCATCAAGGATACTTGGGGCCTGGAGAAGTTGGCTCGTGTGTTTATCGCGCAGATTGTGAGGCTTCAAGTATATTGTTTCGGATCGTGATGGCCATTTTGTATCGCACTTTTGGCAGGCGGTGCATAAGGATTTGGGTACTCGTTTGCATTTGAGTACCTCTTTTCATCCTTAGTCAGATGGACAGTCGGAACGCACTATCCAGACGTTCGAGGATATGTTGCGTGCTTGTGCTCTCGATTGGAGCAATGACTGGGAGGAGAATTTACCATTAATCGAATTCACGTACAACAATAGTTGGCACGCGTCGATTCGGATGGCACCGTATGAGGCACTTTATGGGCGGCGTTGCCGATCACTGATTTGTTGGAATGAGGCGTCTGATTTGGTCGGGACCGAGCCGGATTTCGTTTTAGAGACGAGGCGGAAGGTAGAATTAATTCGAGAACGGATGTTGACTGCTCAGAGTCGACATAAGTCTTATGCCAATGTCCGTCTTCGACCTTTGGAATTCGAGGTGGGAGACCTTTTTTGCTAAAGGTGTCGCCGACGAGAGGAGTTTTCCATTTCGGGAAAAAGGGGAAGTTGAGTCCGAGATTTATTGGACCCTTCGAGATTCTCGAGCGAGTCGGTGGGTTGGAGTAACGTTTGGCGTTACCCCCGGCCCTGAGTCATGTTCATAGCGTTTTTCATGTTTCCCAACTGAGGAAATATGTCCCGGGTCCTAGTCACGTCATCGATTATGGTGAGATTGATGTCGCTGAGGACATTTCCTTTGAGGAGCGTCCTTTGAAGATTTTGGAGCATCGTGAGAAGCGACTGAGGCATAAGACCATCCCTTTGGTCAAGGTGAAGTGGTCGAGACATGGTGTCGAGGAGGCAACTTGGGAAACTGAGGATAGCATGTGTGCTAGGTACCCCGAGTTGTTTGTTTCTTAAGTTTCGAGACGAAACTTATTTTTAGAGGGATAGAATGTAATACCCGCATTTTTTTT
Source organism: Orobanche coerulescens (assembly GCA_033398695.1). NCBI lineage: Eukaryota > Viridiplantae > Streptophyta > Magnoliopsida > Lamiales > Orobanchaceae > Orobanche > Orobanche coerulescens. The sequence goes on along the minus strand of CM065812.1, from coordinate 112,429,516 downwards.
CTTTTCCCGGTATTTTCTTTTGCGGTGTATTTTTCACTTTTTCTGTTGATTCTTGTAATCATTGATCAGAACCACCGATAGGGGATGCCGAAGATTCATTTCGTGTTATTTTGCTTGTTGTGAGCTTTTGTTCGGTGTTTCGACCGTGTATTGTGCATTTCGGATGTTTTGGGCCGTTTTGTAATTTCCCAAAGTCTTGAGTAATTACGTTGTTGATGTTGTTCCAAATCTCGGACAGTCGGGAGTACGTTCTCTTCAGCATTTGAGTTCATTGCCTGGAACCATTTACGTTCGTACCATCGTGAATTGTTCACCGTTATATTTCGATTCTTTTGTCGGTACCTTCTTTGCCTATTTTTGGCCTGTACTTTCTAGAAAAAGATGTTACGTACGTAACACACCTTTTGGTTACGTATGTAACGGCCTAGTGTAAAGTAGTACACGCATTTCTGCCTTTTTGGTTATGTACGTAAGCTAACTTGGCTTATGTACGTAAACGAGCTTACGTACGTAAGGTTCTTATGGCTAACATACGTAACACATCCTGGGTTATAAACCCAGGAGTTGACCGATTTCGGTCATTTTTCATTCTCCTCCTCTCCTCCGACTCGTTGGCGACTTTTTTGGTGCTTTCCGGTGATTTAAATCTTTGTAACTCCGAGCCATCATTTTCTTCGAGTTTTTGGAGTATATTATCAACATCTAATCGTGTTCTTCATCTTTAATTCGAGGTAAACTCCTAGAACCTTGTTTTTGGGTAAATTGGGGGTTTTCACGTTTTCGTCCGATTCGTTCCGTATGATAGATTAATTCATGATGAATATGATTAATCTCGTTGGTATTATTAGTTTTCCTACGGATTCATGGTATATTTTGTGATATTTTTGTAATCGAGAGGTTTTGGTTGTGGTCCGCCCTCGTTGTTCTTTTTATACGAATATACATGAATCGTAGGCGGGTTTTCGGGTGTATTCCAATTCCGTATTCGTTTAGAATTGGTTGTGATTGTGTTCTTCAAATCGTTAGGTTCGGGATTGTCGGTTCCTATCGTTCGTCGGTGTTCTTCTTTCCATTCGTTGTGTCGTCTATTGTTGGCCACTAAGTATACTGGATACAGCTTGGAAGGTATTTTAAACAATAAGTTGTACTGTTTTAAATCTGAGTGCGTAGCGGAAGTCTTAAATACAGTCAGTTGCTGAGGATACAATAACTCGACGTGCAGTGTATACTTATATAATCACAGTTAATAAAACAATAAAGGCAGAAGGTAAATAACACAGTATTTAAAGTGGTTCGAGGTAAACCCCTCTACGTCCACTGGTCCTCCACACAGGAGTAAAAATTTTATTATAATTACTGCGTACACAACTATGTAATTATAACAACACTTAATCAATATATCGTACTCACAGATTGATATAAAGATCTTAGCTTTCAACCGTTCACACAGATTGGTTTGAGCTAACACTTTGACTAGATTCTTCACACACAGTTCTGAAGCTTCGTCTTCTTCAATGCAAGTCCTTCACACACAGTTCGGGAGTAGCAAAGATTCCTCAGTCCACACAGGGCTGATACGAGTTTGTTCAAAGATAGAACAGGGTTGAACAACAGCTATGACTTTCTGGGCTATAAGATGATGATGTGTTGTTTAAGGTATGAGCACTGTATATCTCTTATATCTGAATAGTAGAAAGCTTGGGAGATATGTTTTGCTCTGAATATTTCTTGTAAGCTTGATCGTTTGTAAGTCATGAATAATCTGTAGATTTTCAGTCGTTCTTTCGTGTATATCGTTCTTTATGATCTTCAAACTCTGGAGATATATATAGCCTCTGAAATATATCCGTTTGAAGATCTTCTGACTTACAGTATTTAAATACTATAACCTTTAGTATTTAAATACTTCTTTATCAACGGGAGTTGACTTCTAGCGAATACTGAAGATTCCTTCTAGTCCTGTTGAGAGCTGTATAGAAGGATCACTGTATTGATATTCGAGATAGCTTCCATACTTTAGCTTTGCGGGACTCTTTGCTGTATGATCAATATACTGTATGGATGGGAGTGCGAGAGGTCTTCGATACATGGTTTGATACTTGATCAGCTTTTCGATACAGCTAGAGGCGGTATCCAAGATTTGGCATATTGTCAAAACATTCTCACAATACAATCGATACAGGGACTGTTTATTCAAACAGCATTGATACAGGGATTTGTCCCAACAATTTCCCCCTTTTTGATAATTTGCCAAGTCCTTCCGAGTCTTCCTTTTAAAACCTTATGATATTTATCCAAACATCCTTGATGATGCCAAAACTTTGACACTTAGCGGTTTGAAGTAGGGCAGACTTCTTGGTCTTCTTTCGAATGTTCTGGCCTTCGGTATTTGGGCTTAACACTCAGAACTGCTCGCAGGCAAGTTTAGCTTTTATCAAAAGAAAGTTACATTGAAAACTTATGCTTGGCGCGCAGGCACAATCTTACATTGCTTTCTTCGATGCATACAACTTAAACTATGAACTGTTCACAGACAAGTTCCTTACAATTTGTGTATGAGATAGATTTCATAATATAAATATAGTAAGAATAAAGAAAGTGACTGTAAACATATAAGAACACAGTACATTACGAGTTATAATCTTTCAAGACAGGCAATAATTTTATTGATACTGAAATAGAGTACAAGGATTGTTGTTTTGAAAGTAAAATTACAATGGAATAATACACTAAGGTATTCAGCTCCTAAAGTCAGAGTGTCTCCATGGTTGCTTGGAAGGGTCATTCTTGGTGTTTCGCCACCAGCTCTGGTGAGCATCCTTGTCTCGATTCTGATAAATTGCACGTCCTACATAAGATTTATCAAAGACTAGGATCCAGTCTTCTGGATGGGTCACCAAGTCGCCTTTTCGATGCTTTGACTTCATCTGCAGCTGTAGCGGGAGCGATCCGTCTTCCAGCTTCATCTTGAATTCCTCTGCGGCTTCCTGTACCATTCTGCATCTATTGAATAAAGCGGATTCCCTGATAAGTACAACAAAGTATCTTAACAGTTCATTTCTCCTCCATTCTTTGATCTCTACAGCGGTAGGTTGACGGTCTGCTGGGAGGTTCATAGATTGCGGATTTCGGACTAGGCTTTTCCAAGGATACTTACGATCCTGGAATTTTGGTCTGTCTCCTGTATCCTCACGTTCGGAGTTGAGATATGTGATATGTCAGCAGTGATGGAGTCTTCAAACGGAGCTAACAACTCTTTCTCTTGCTGTAACCTCATTCTCCTGGCGGCTTCCCGTGCTTCTTCCCCCTTTTTGGCATCATCAAGGTATGATACCTTTTCATCTAGACGTTCCAGGATCTCCAGAGCGGCATCCTGTTTCGTCTCCATATTAGAAATTCTCTCAACAAGGGAGGAGAGCACCTGCGACATATCTTTTATATTCTTGTCATGATCTCGCAGTTGGGAACCGGATTCGATTAGAGCATATGCGGTCTTGGCCTTAGATACGCGGAGTTTCGATTGCTCTTCCCTCAGGATCCTTTCTTGCTTCTCATGCATATTGCTCAGGGATTGCTTGAAGACCTCTGGCAAGACAGTGAAGGCTTCGACTACTCGAGAGACTTCATGCCTTAATCCAGACATTTCTTCAACAGCAGATGTGTGAAGCCAATCAAGAGCCTTTTCTACTGAGTGTAGAGCATTGACTGCATCCTGAATAAATACAGTTTAGAGGCCAAGAGAACGTAATCGTTCTTTTAATGTTTCAGTGCGGGGAGAATCTGGCTGGGCGAAGTCCTCTACTCTATTTAACCTTCTCAAATTCACGTCAGGGCGTGAACTGAGTTGGACATCCTCATATATAGTACCGTCGTCGGATTCCAAGGCGGTTGATGGGGCAGGAGCAACTGTTTCTGGTTCGGCAGCAGGGGGTGCGGCATCCTCCTGTTTTGAAGTTGTTTATGTAGATATGGATACAGGAGGGACCAATTCCTCCTGGTGTCTCTCAGCATCTGCCTATTCCGGCAGAGGGACTGATTCCTCTTGCTGGAAGGCGTGTGATTCTTCTTCTTCAGCGGCGACAGCAGGCTCGGGTGCCTGTTCCGAAACATTTTCTTCCTCCTCGACATGAGGGACTGAATCCCCATTGTCGGGAACGTTGTCTTGTTGTGGAGAAGGGGACGATTGATGGGTAGATCTCCCTTCATCTTTCTTGGTTTGGGCTTCCTCTCGACTCATCCGCAAAATAGCCTGGAGTGCGTCATCATCGTCGTCGGAATCAGGATCAGATTTTGGACTGTCGGGAGTTTCCATTGACAAAGCTTTTCCTTTCCTTTTAGCGTCAGCCTTATCAAGCAGATGACTCTCAATTAGCTCCTTGACGAATAAGTTGTCCCATTGGATCAGGACAGCAATTTCTTGGGTGTCCGTCACTTCCAAAACGAACTTCTCTTCATTACACCACTCACTCCAGTTGTACAAAGTTTCGTACGGGGCAAGTTTAAAGCTCTTCCATTGGATAAACTGCTCGAATGACTGCCCAATCTGCACGGAAAGCAGGGTCTTGGAAATTATTGTGTCCGGGGAGGGACTCCGTACAGCTTCTGGGTTTGCTGTAGGAAGCGGTTCCTCTACAGGTGTGGGATACTGTATTGAAGAGGGATTCCTTACAGGGGATGGTACCCCGAAGGAAGGTGGATCCTGAACGGGTGTGGAATCCCGCATAGGAGAGGTAGCTGTTGGCTCCAAACAGGCAGCCGACTCGCTAGAGTATTTTCAGTTGACAGATGTCCTCGTATCCGTCGTTGCCGCCAAGAGCTCGGGATCTACTGTCGATATATTAGCGGGCATCTCTTCCACAGGGGTTGGGCCCTGGGGTAGTTGATCAGTGGGTTGCGCCACGAGAGGATCATCCTCGGAGGGTTCTATGGCTTTAACTTTAGTAAGCCTCATTAGCTTTCTTTTCGGCTTCTCAGCAGCAACTAGTGTCTTGCTGTGAGATCTTTTTAGTTTCTTTGAAGATTCGACACTTTGGGATTTAGAAGAAACATCTCTCGGATACCAGGCACACAAGGGCATTCTTCGGACGAATGGTCGGTTGGCGATCAGGGTGCTCTGGTTAAAGGCTGAAGGCTTGATGCCTCCTAAATAGATCCGAGAACTTATTTTCTTCACCTCTGTGGATTGTGGAAGTCCGCACTTCATCAAAATGTGGTTTAGAAACAAACCAAACGATTTCTTTTGCGACGCAGGTTTTGACACCTCTTCCTGCAGACGCTTCAGAATAATCTGACACCAATTGACCTTTTCACAGGTCATAATTGCTACCATCATCTTAAACCTAAGATTTGTGCACATCTCAAAGGCACCTGTGCGATTCTCGATGATATGGCAACAAAAGTCATGCAAGTACATGAACGGCAAACAAAAATTTTTCTTGTGACAGGTAGTGTGAACACATTCCACCGAAGCTGATCCGGTGAACAGGCCACAGTACTGGGTCAATAGCTCTTGAGACCCAAAAGTCTCAAGGTCTTCCATAGTCAGGCCATCAGCGGGCAGCCTGAACATGTTCTGGAGAAGTTCTTGGTCGACGCGGATCTCCACTCTGCGGATGACGGCGGTGATGTCAGCAACGTGGCCTCCCTGGGCCAGCGACAGAAAGCGGACGGCAGCGTTGAGTAGGGATGGACTCGGTTCCATTTGGTTCGGTTTTTGACCGAAACCGAGAGTCGAACCAAATATTCGGTTTCGGTTTGGTTTGGTTCTTTTTGAAGTTCGGTTCGGTTAAGTTCGGTTTTATAAATATTCGGTTCGGTTTCGATTTGGTTTGATGCTTTTTAGGTTCTTCACAATATAAATTCAAATATTATATGAAATAGAATAAGTTATATATAACAAGCCGAACCGAGAACCGAACCAAATTAGTTCGGTTCGGTTCTGTTTTTTTGTTTTTCGGTTCGGTCTTCTTCGGTTTTGGTTTTTCAGTTATTTTTTTGGGTTTTTTTGGTTTGGTTTTGGATTTTCGGTTCCGAAATGCCACCCCTAGCGTTGAGGTAGAAGTCCTCAACCAAATGTATGTCGTATTTCTCGGCGGTGTGGCTCCCAAGGCGATAAAGGCCTTGCTGACGGATTCTAGTGATGACGAACTCCATGGATTCGACGTCATCCCCTTCAGCATGAATTCGCTCGATGACGACAGATCTGGAGAAGATCCGTCCATCAATGATGTTCGAGGCTTTCTTCAGTGAGGTCTCGGTGGTTGCCATTGAGAATCTTAAGGAAAGTAGTTAAAAGGATGAAGATGAATGCAGTAAACACAGAAATCTATGTAGGCTGTATGCTCAAGACTCGAAAATATGCAGAAAGCGTAAAGAGTCTGTAATGACATTCACAGTCCTTTTATAGTAGCGGCGAAGAAGGGTTTTCAGAGAACGAATGGTCAGATTTAAGGGATAGGAACCGGTGTTTGAAATGAACGGTCACGATGGACTGAGTGTAACTGGTACACTTATCCATTGAATTTTAAAATAGGAGCGGGTCCCACTTGTGACATTTTTTATTTCCCTTAATGCCTGAAACGGCGGTATTAAATATTAAACAATTTGATATCGTGTAAGGCATTTAATGTACATGAAAACGGGGCACGTGGACAAAAATTGTTTTTAAAATGAAATATTATAATATATATAATGAATCGAAATCCCATAGTATGTGCTGTATCCGGGAGGATACAGCGTTCCCCCTTAAAAGGTACATATAGGTTTCAATTCCATACAGCAACTTTTGGATTAATGCTGTATTCATGGGTCATACTGTATCCCCCCTTAATTATTGCACACGTCAGTTGTAGGATGATTCATATTGCTTTGTTCCCTACAGTGCTGTTTTGAAGGCTCTGAGTGTACAGATAATTAATGGTGGATACTGTATTCTTGGGTCTTACAGCATTCCCCCTCAATTGTTGAGTAAAAACAGTAAATACTTACAGGGAGTCAGGCTGTAGCAATCCCAATTCTTGTCGAAGCATGTTGAATCTTGCTGTATCGAGAGGTTTGGTGAAGATGTCGGCCAACTGAATATCTGTATGAACTTTTTCAAGCCGAACATCCTTGTTCTCGACATGATTCCTTATGAAATGATGCTTCATGTTGATGTGCTTAGTGCGCGAGTGCAATACAGGGTTGTGCGTTATTGCAATTGCACTCGTGCTATCACACATGATTGGCGTCTCCTTCGCTTCAATCCCATAATCTGACAACTGTTGCTGCATCCAAAGGATCTGCATACAGCAACTACCAGCAGCATAGTATTCTGATTCAGCCGTGGAAAGTGAGTTTGCCAATTGCTTCTTACTGAACCAAGAAACAAGTCTAGGTCCAAGAAAGTGACAAGTTCCACTCGTACACTTCCTATCTAGCTTGCAGCCTCTGAGATCCGAGTCGCTGTGTCCAACTAAATCGAATCCGCCTTCTTTAGGGTACCACAGTCCTACATCGACTATTCCTTTAATATACTTCAGGATTCGTTTAGCTGTATTGATGTGTGATATCTCGCGCACACTCCTACAGCAAACTGGATATCGGGTCTGCTAGCCGTTAGGTACAGGAGCGAGCCAATAAGCTTCCTGTAGAGTGATTGGTCAACCGGCTTTCCGGCTTCATCAGCACTAATTTGCACGGAAGTGCTCATGGGAGTTGACGATGATTTGGAAGTGTTCATTCCAACTTTGTTGAGAAGCTCCTTGTTGTATTTTTCCTGGTTCATGAAGATCCCTGTAGGCAACTGCTTTACCTGCAAACCTAGGAAATAACTAAGTTCTCCCATCATACTCATTTCAAATTTACTTTGCATGAGATAAGAGAACCTTTGACATAAAGCAAGGTTAGTTGAACCAAATATAATGTCATCTACATAGATTTGAACCATTAAAAGGTCATCACCTTCCTGTATTTTGAACAATGTTTTATCTAAGCACCTTTCTCAAATCCATTATCGGTTAGATACTGGGACAGGGTCTCATACCATGCTCTAGGGGCTTGCTTAAGTCCATACAGTGCTTTCCTCAGCCTGTATACTAGATTGATGCCGTCTGTGTTGGCAAACCCTGGTGGTTGTTCAACATAAACTTCTTCGGCAAGGTATCCATTTAGGAATGCACTTTTGACGTCCATTTGGTATACAATGAAGCCCTTATGGGCGGCAAATGCTAAAAATATCCTAATGGTCTCTAGTCTGGCTACAGGGGCAAAAGTTTCATCGTAGTCTATGCCTTCTTCCTGTCTATAGCCTTGTGCGACTAGTCTGGATTTGTTCCTTATAATTAGTCCATTTCGGTCCTTCTTGTTTCTAAATACCCATTTGGTTCCAATAACTGATTGATGCGTAGGTATGGGTACAAGATACCATACATTGTTTCTTTCGAAACAATTAAGCTCTTCTTCCATAGATGTTATCCAATGAGAATTATTTAGAGCTTCTATGGTAGAAATAGGTTTAGACTGGGCTAAGAATACAGCAATAGTGCACATATTGAGTCTTCTAAGATCGGATTGAGATTTCCATTCAGGAAATTGTGATATCTCAGTATCTGGTTCTTCTTGTGCACACAGTACATTTCCTTGTGTACTCTGTATTCTCGTACGAGTAGAAACACCAGCATTAATGTTTCCAATGATCAGCTCTTGCGGGTGATCTCTCAACCATCTTCGGTCGTGTTCTAATTCGGGGTCCCATACTATATCTTGAGTTGCTGTAGTTTCAGCTTCAGCTTGTACAGCATCGGCTTCATCTACGTCGATTCTTACAGCTGCGGGGTTGAATACTAGGTCAACAACAGGTTCTATGGGAGTTGGTGGATCTAAGATGGAAAGTTGTTGGAGGTTCTGAGTAACAACTTCTACTCCTGTAGGGTCATGGTGAGGTTCGTCGAACACTACATGAACTGATTCCTCAATCGTCAGCTTCCTTTTATTAAAGATCCTGTAAGCTTTGCTGACGGAGGAATATCCTACAAATATTCCTTCATCTGACTTCTCATCAAAGGTTCTAAGTTGATCCTTCCCATTATTCAACACATAGCACCTGTATCCAAAAATATGAAAATACGAAACTAAAGGAGTTTTGTTGTTCCATACCTCGTATGTTGTTTTGTTGTGGTGCTTGTTGACAATAGCGGTTTTGAGTGTACCATGCTGCATTGGTTGCTTCACCCCAGAAACGCTGTGGCAACTTGCTTGCGGCAATCATTGTCCTTGTTGCTTCTTTCAGCGTCCTATTCTTTCGCTCGGCAACACCATTTTGTTGAGGTGTACGGGCGGCTGAGTATTCATGCTGTATCCCATTTTTCGAACAGTATTTCTCTATAAAGCGGTTAGTAAATTCTGTACCTCTGTTGGAACGAATGGACACGATACTCGATCCTTTTTCATTTTGAAGCTTTCTCAGGAGCTCGGGCAGCTTTGATGTTCTTTCCTTCTTCTTGTTGAAAAAAATTATCCAAGCATACCTGGAGTAATCATCAACAACAACAAGGCAGTATTTCTTACCTCCCAAACTTACCGGGTCTACAGGACCATAGAGATCCATGTGTAGCATCTCCAACACTCTGTGGGTTGAAAGGTAGGATTTGCTCTTCAGGGTGGACTTGATTTGCTTGCCTTTTTGACATGGTCCACAGACATTGTCTTTTTGGAATTATACATTAGGCAATCCTCTAACCAGTCCCTATCTTGAGAGCTTGTTGATTGTCTTGAAGTTGACGTGATACATCCTCTTGTGCCATAGCCAGCTTAGATCTGCAGTGCCTTTGGCAACTAAACAAGTAATAGTGGAGCTCGTAGGCATCTAGTCAACAATATACATATTACCTGATCTGCTTCCTGTGAGCACAACTTCTTTGGTCAGGATGTTCTTGACTCTACAGTGATCTATATAGAATTTCACCGAGAACTATTTGTCACATAATTGGCTAATACTAAGTAGATTGTACTGCAAGCCTTCAACATAAGTTACTTTGAATTTTCCGACAAGAAGGTTTCCTTTTCCTCTTGTTCTTCCTTTAGATTTATCACCGAAACGCACTTTTGGACCGCGACCTTCTATGAAATCTGATAGCTTACTTCTATCTCATGTCATGTGTCGGGAGCATCCACTGTCGAAGTACCATATGTCCTTCTCCAAAATGTCTTAAAGCACAAAAATTAGGTAGATTTAGGTCCCCTTTTATTTTTGGGTCCGTGAGTGTTAGTGACTTTTGGTACCCAAATTTTCCTAACAACAATTGGTTTACTGTAGGTTACATTTGGTACAGATTTGCGGTATCTACGTGGGGCCTGTACGTAGTTACTGTATCCATGATAATCATTATGCATGTAAAAATCAAGGTTATTATTATTAATCCAGTACATATGCCGTCTCGGAGGTGGAGCCATTTTCTTTGCCTTCTGGGTCTCCAGTTGGATTCCCAACGCTGTTGTTGATACTGTGCGGACACTTGCTATCTCGATGAATGACGAGGCTCATGTATCCAATACATAGGTGTGTTGTACTGAAAGTACTGCCGTTCGGGCCTTTGATATTTGGATACAGCCTTCTTTCTGAACGACTGTTGGAGCTGTTGATATGCTCGGGGAGCATGATGTTACGTGCGCCTTATAGGTTGGAACGGCTTAAGATTCCGATGTCTTGAATAGGATTGTGGGGGCGGAATGGCAACCTTTGCTTTTCGCGGTGCAGCATGTTCCTTCACAGGACTAGGGGTATCTTCCGATACAGGAATGTGTTCCACACTCTTGACGAACACAGTACTAGTTTTCCCTTTGTTGGAAAATGAGCTGTATCCTAAGCCACTTTTATCATGAGCATGTTGCCCTGTGCTTAGAATTTCTTCCATTCTTTTAGATGATTTCTCGAAAGATTTCAGAATGGTCTCAAGTTCGCTTTCTCGTTTCTCGAGAGTATTAAATTTAGCTTGAAGTAGAACAAAATCATTTGTCTTGCTTCCATTTTGAGACTTAGTCTCACTTAGTTCATGAGCAAGTTGATGATTGCTCTCCACGAGTTTTTCATGCTCGACCTTGCTGTTTTCACAATCAATAGACATATTTTCATAATTTATTTTTAGCAAGTCGTTTTCTTCTTTCAGCTCTATGTTGGAAAGTTAAAGCTGAATGTTTTCATTTTTCAAAGTCTCGTGGGCTTTTTGAATATTTATAAATTCATTCATCATGTTTTCGAAAGTATGCGATGCATTTACTGGAATAATTGAGGTTGAGCTTACCTCATCATCGCTATCTTCTTCTTCTTCCGGAATGTCCTTTGCCATAAAGCACATATATGCCTTATCTTCGAATTCATCGTCAGATGAGCCACTTTCAGTGACTACCTGAAGACATTCTTCGGATTTGGATGGTGTGGGGGAGGCTTCTGATTCTCCTATCAGTGCCTTGAGCTTGTTTTTTCAAGCTCGTCTTCGTTCATCCCTCTCTTGCTGCTCGGCTTCCGGAAACCTTTGAACTTTGGGATGAGGACATTTGTTTGCATAATGTCCTGGTTTCCTGCAATAATAGCACAAGTTAGCGTCACCAGAGGAAGTTTCAGTACTTACCTTGTGAACAGGCTTGGGCCTGTAGGGAGTCTTTCCAGACTGCTTGATGAACTTTTTGAATTTGTGCATGAGGAGCACCATTTCATCTTGTGATAGGATATCGTCGTCGCTGTCAGCATTCTTGTAATTTAGCTTTGATGGGTTGGGCATGCTGTGTCGACGGTTAGATACAGCGGCTAAGGCTGTAGTTCTAGCTGGAGATTCTTCAGCTTTCTCTCTCCTGTCTATATCATACTCGAAAGCTTTGAGGTCAGAAAAGAGATCAAAGGTAGATATTTCACTAAGGTTACACGACACACGCATAGTTGTGGTCTTAATGTCCCATCGAGCAGGGAGAGATCTAAAATTCTTTAAGTTTTACTCCCTTTGAATATAAATTTTGCCCAAAGCTTCAAGTTCACCAACAATTCCATTGAATCTGAGGTCAAGTTCCTCAAGTGTTTCAGTTGGTTTCATTTCAAAAGATTCAAATTGCTGAGTTAATTTGGAAATTTTATTTTCTTTTGAGAGCTCAGTTCCCTCACAAATCAACTTGAGTTTATTCCAGATTTCCTTGGCTGTTTTGCAGCTCTTTACCTTCGAGAATGTGCCTTTGTCGAGGGTGACAAACAACGCATTCTTCGCAACATTGTCGAGGTTGGCGCGCTTTCTTTCGTCTGTAGTCCATTACTCGCACTCCTTCTCGAGCATATCAGCATGGGCTTGGCCTTCAATCCTTGCGGCCGTATTTACCTTCATGATCTTGATGGGGCCATCCTGTATAACAAAAATCATCTCTTCGTGCATTGCTGCAAGATGAGCCTCCATCCTGATTCTCCAATCATCAAATTCATTAATAGGGAACATAGGAACTTTGTTGATCATTGATGTATCCATATGAGAATGTAGGAATGAAAAAGACTGTTTTATAAAATAAGTGATTTTGGATCTGATTCGGTTAAAAATGCGACTGCTTATTTTTAGAATCAACCTCTCCGATACCACTTGTTGGCCACTAAGTATACTGGATACAGCTTGGAAGGTGTTTTAAACAACAAGCTGTACTGTTTTAAATCTGAGTGCATAGCGGAAGTCTTAAATACTGATCGATTCTTGAGGATCTGACAAGTTGATGTGCGATGTATACTTATATAATCACGATTAATAAAACAATAAAGGCGAAGGTAAATAACACGAGATTTAAAGTGGTTCGAGGTAAACCCCTCTACGTCCACTGGTCCTCCACACAGGAGTAAAAATTTTATTATAATTACTGCGTACACAACTACGTAATTATAACAACACTTAATCAATATATCGTTCACACAGATTGATATAAAGATCTTAGCTTTTAACCTTTCACACAGATTGGTTTGAGCTAACACTTTTACTGGCTTCTTCACACACAGTTCTGAAGCTTTGTCTTTTTCAATGCAAGTCCTTCACACACAGTTCGGGAGTAGCAAAGATTCCTCAGTCCACACAGGGCTGATACGAGTTTGTTCAAAGATAGAGCAGGGTTGAACAACAGCTATGACTTTCTAGGATATAAGCTGATGATGTGTTGTTCAAGGTTTGAGCACTGTATATCTCTTATATCTGAATAGCATAAAGCTTGGGAGATATGTTTTGCTATGAATATTTCTTGTAAGCTTGATCGTTTGTAAGTCGTGAATAATGTGTAGATTTTCAGTCGTTCTTTCGTGTATATCGTTCTTTATGATCTTCAAACTCTGGAGATATATATAGCCTCTGAAATATATCCGTTTGAAATCTATCAGTTGGGCAAGATTCTGTGACAACTGATATTTGACTGAGATCCAGATATTGCGGGATTTGAAGATCTTCTGACTTACAGTATTTAAATACTATATCCTTTAGTATTTAAATACTTCTTTATCAACGGGACTTGACTTCTAGCGAATACTCAAGATTCCTTCTAGTCCTGTTGAGAGCTGTATGGAAGGATCACTGTATTGATATTCGAGACAGCTTCCATACTTTAGCTTTGCGGGACTCTTTGTTGTATGTCAATATACTGTATGGATGAGACTGCGAGAGGTCTTCGATACATGGTTTGATACTTGATCAGCTTTTCGATACAGCTAGAGGCGGTATCCAAGATTTGGCATATTGTCAAAACATTCTGACAATACAATTGATACAGGGACTGTTTATTCAAACAGCATCGATACAGGGATTTGTCCCAACATCTATTATTCAAGGCAAGTATTTTTGGAAACCTTTATGCTTAACGTGAAATGGTAATGTATATTGTGTGTGATTGCTCACCTCGGGAGGGTCCGATGGTGCCACGGAGGGAGTCCAATGGTTTTAACCCTGGACTCATGAGTTTGTTTAGCTAGCCATCTCGGGAGGGTCCTTAGAGGCATCGAGTTGGATTTGTGGCTTCGTCCTGGTCCTAGGCGATGCATGTGCGTGATTTGTTTTATGATATGGCCAGCTCGGGAGGGTCCTTAGAGGCCTCGAGTGGGATTTGTGGCTTCGTCCCGGTCCTAGGCAATTGTGATTGAATGTTTGTTTCCGGAAAAGACATCTCTGGTTTTGGTTTTTGAAATGTTTCGGTGCATTGTACTATGAAACGTGTAACCGAATGGTTTGCCTTGATTACTTGTACTAGCGTAATTGCTAACCCCTTTGGGGACCCGTTTTGGGGAAATTCTTGTTATGGATTTCAGGTTATGTTTTGCCGGACGAGCGGGCGCTAGGACAGTACGAGGATGTTGGCCAGGGTCGATGACATGTGCATTCGAGTCTTCTTATTTCTCTTGCCCCTTTCGATATGGTTGTTTCCCACATTTATAAACTTATAGATTGTACTCGCGAGTACTTAGGCTTATCACTTCAGGACTTCGGTTTGTATTAACTAAAGATGATATGTTGTCGGTTAATGTTTATTTCGCCAGTTGTCCCGGGTGTATTATTATATGTTGTATTATTTAAATGTGTGTCCTCGCTAACCAGGATGGTTAGTCGAGTGGTGTTTTCTTGTTTTAGCCTGGTGGGTCCCATGTAGGGGTCCACAGTGTTGTAATATACTTCGAATATCTCAGGGTGTTACATGGAGGCACGGGCAGTACCTCGAAAACCCCCAAAAAAACGAGCCAAACCGCCCGCAAGAAAATTAGCAGAATAGGACTTCTGCTGAACTCCGCCCTTTTGACCCGAAAAGCTATCGACGGATTTCTGTTTCTTACTTTCTTGAGCTGCTTCACTGGCCGTGAAGGACATATCATAAGCAAGAGTTGTACTCTGATAGTCCTTTAAGGTGGTGCAGGCGAATCCAGACATGTAATCACAAATCCTCGGTTTCATTCGACTCGAGAAGTGGAAAATCTTGTCATCATACTCCTTAACTTGGGCCTTCACATAGCCCAATTCCTAGTTAAAATCCGCAATAGCCTGAGAAATCGGAATATCTCGAGGCTGAGCATCATAAAAAGCATGAATCCGCGCCTGACAAACTGACCACGGACAGTACTTCGCTTCCATAAGGTCTCTGAACTCGGCCCAAAAAGCAACATGATCCTGAGGCCCGACAGCCTCCCACCAATCAGCAGCATCCCCAGTGAGGAAATACTGGGCGATTGGGACCTTGCGATCCTCAGGACAATTAGTAGCAGTAAAGACCTTGGACATCTCTTTGATCCACCCCTCCCAGCCAATCGGGTCTGAAGCCCCGAAAAACTGAGACGGATGCATCTTGGTGACATCCTAAAGCCAACGATCCACCCCGGCCCGAGCAGCATGAGCCGGAGTCGGGTTTTGAACCGCCTGGGCTATCGCAGCCATTTGGTTCACCATCTGTTGCATTACTGCTGCAACACCGAGGTCGGCGCCATCTTGAGTAGCAGTATGACTCTGACGGCCATCAGTACTGCTGGCTCCAGAAGAGTGTGACATGGTCACCCCACCGGCTGCCCCACATCCCCAGCCGCATCCACGACTGCGACCACGACCACGACCTCGACCTCTTCCAGCATCCATACTGGAGATAGAGGTGGCAAAAGCAACTCGATGATAAGTACGAGAGAAAACAATCACAATTCAAGAATCGGAAGTATGGTACGGGAAAACAAAAGAATCGAGTAAGGAAAACTTACGAACACTGGAAGTACCGAGATGGTGGCAGTGGGGTGACGATGTGCAAAACAAAACATAACTAGACCCAATTAACCGACAAGCCTAGGTATCCATAAACCTAGATCTCTGATACCATTTTCTGTAACACCCCCAAGATATTCAGGATAAATTACAGCGTTGTGGACCCCTACTTGGGACCCACCAGGCTAAATAAGAAATACCACTCGTCTAACCATCTCGGTTAGCGAGAAAACACACATCATCAAGACGAAGATTAAATAAAACGTCCAGTATAACTGGCAAAACAGACATCACCGACACTACGCCATAGATGGCCTACGACAACTCCTACAAAATGTTGCAAGAAGCAAAAAAAATGTTGTTGTAGACAAGAAAATCAAAACGACAACACTTTTTTAGTGTTGCACTTTTCATCGCTGTCGTAGGTCCCTATAGCAACACTTATGGCACCTACTGCAACACCACTCATTTTGTTACCATAAGACTGCAAGGCATCGTTAACTATAGTCTACAGCAACATTAAACAAGTGTTGCAGCAGAGGTCAATTTTATGTAAAAGTAAGGGGCCACAAATGGGGCCCACGTGTGGGGCCCACCTTTGTGCCCCTTATGTGGGGCCATATATGGGCCCCACATGTGGGGTCTGATGTGGGCCCCAACTATGGGCCCCATAGCTGTTAGGGAACCCTATTGCAACACTTTTTTGCAACACTTTTTAAGTTTCTGCAACACCTTTTTAGTAAGTAACTGCAACACTATGTACCACCTAGTGCAACACTTTCACCAAAAAAAATTGATAGGAAATATTTGTTTATATTAATTACCAATCCATTACAATTCACAATCCATCCATTCAAAATAAAACCCATACCATATAGTTATAAGTCTAACCACCAAAACAAAGACCCTCCACACCATCCATCCACTACAATACATAGAGTTATAAGTCTTAAAGTACGTAATGGAAATAGTTAAACAGCTTAAATACAACAACCAAAATCCATGAAATACAGTACTTAAAAAAACAGAAAATCTAAGATATAGCATCTCCATATAAATGTAGCATTTGCCGGACTTTACACATCTTCCTATAAGCCATGAAGGACCATGTGCTTTTCCATCCAATAGAAGTTCATTTACACCTTCAGTTGGTCCTGATAAATCAGTACCAATAACCTTTTCAATTTTGTCCTACAAAATAAAGCCACGACCATGTCAAATTAAACAAACTTGAATGGAAGAATACACCTGGCATGTAATCTCATCGGAAAACCCAACACATGCGTATCACGACTAAGCCAAAGTTTAGTGTAGGCAGCTTCACTCCCTAACGAAATAAGCACATGTTTAGCATTAAGAAACTGAACCTTACACACACCAAATCCAGAATTTTCAAATGATTAGCTATCGATTCGTTCGGGGGTTTTCCAAATGAAAGTTTTCCAATCAACGCAAATTTAAACACAACAGAAACCTCATCACATTCAAGTTTAGTAAAAATAGCCGTCAGAATCTCCGCCGAGGGATCAACGGATCCCAAACGAGTTCCGGATGCAGAAACATTAGCAACAACAGAAGCAAAAGACTTAATCTTACCGACTGGCTTAACCGGAGCACCATCAAGGGTACCGTCAGAGGTACCAGAGGTGTTCTCGGCAACCTCCGGGATAATAATTCCATCGACCCGATCCTGAGCCCGAGCAGAAGGTTTGTACGGACCAAAACAAACCGGGGGGAGGGAACAGGAAACATAGGCACATGATATTTCAAGACCCCATCGGCGATGGCCGCCGCAATAGAATGGTCGGAACAAACAGAAGACAAATTCTCCGCACCAACAGAAGGAAAATGAACGGACTTACCTTGATCTGGCGGGACCTGGGACAGAGCCTGAAGGTGACCAAGAGGAAGAGCACCCCACCCGACCAAACCAGCCGGAGCCGCACCCCCAGCCACCGGAGCCAGAACCATGGAAGGGCCAGAACCCACAAAATCCGATATCTCGCCCTCCTAAAGCCGCACGAAAGCCGGAGACCCGCCAACCACCACAAAAGAGCCACCAGCAGCGACCGCCGCAGAAGCAGGAGCGAAGACCACCGACGAAAAAGCAGGAGAACCGCCAACCTCCGCGAAACCCGAACGACCTCCAAGAGAGCTAGCAACAGCCGGAGACACGCCTAACACTGCAGGACCCGCACAGACCTCCGGAAAGAGACCGCTGACCGCCGCGAAAACAGACACCTCCGCCGATTCTCGGGGAAAAACCACCGGAGGGGGACGGGAAAAATCCACTTCGTTAACCAGAAGGGCCCGATCTGAAAAGGACTCATGAGTGGGTTTTGAGTTTTGAGAAGAAGCCTCACGATGAGTTTCCTTATATTGAGTGCTATTCTGGTGGTTTGACGAAAGGTTATTGGATATATCAATCACAGAGAATGGTGTAGATTAATCTATTAGTAAATCAATTATATTTAAATCGCGCCCTAACGTTAGGTCAGTTTTATCTGACCTGATGGTAGAAACGCCCTAATTGAACTGTTTTGTATATTTTTTGTGTTTGACCCGAGTTTGGGACAATAATGTCTCCCTTTTCCCAAAAAATTTCAACGCGGAAAAATTGCCTCCTTTTTCCCAAATATTTCGAACAACCCCCTCCCTTATAATTTCTAACAAAAAAATTATTGCAATTGAATTTTTAAAATTTTTTATGGGAATAAAGATTAAAAGTAGTTATCCCCAAAATAAGTTATCATTTATATTCAGAAAAAAATTTCATTAAAATTTTTTTTATTCACAAATTTCATCAATTTAAAATTTATTAAAAAAATATGTTACTTTTATAAAAATATTATACTTCACACCAATAATTATTTTTGAATTTTTTAATATGAAAATTATTTTTTTCAAACATTATTCATTTCGTGTAAAATAAAAATTTTAAATTTTTTTTATTACATTTTGTACAAAATTGATATTATTGACTATATTCACAAACTGTCAGCTTTGAAATTTTAAATAACATATTTTTCCAATTTTAAATAATTTTACAGTAAATTAAATATCTATTTTAAATTTTTGATTAAAAATATAAATTTATAGCTAAGGCAACACTTTGTAAACATATACAGCAATATTAAAAAAGCAGTGCTGCAAAAGGTAAAAATTTTAGAGCTACTACAACATTTTTGAGCGCAACACTAACAAAATATGTTGTCGTAGGCCGTTTATGGTGTAGTGAGACAATCATAAATAACATTTAATAATACAAACCATGATCCAAGTAAAAATGCCTAAGTACTCGCGAGTACTATCTATAAGTTCACAAGTTTGGAAAACAACCACATCAAAATGGACAACGGAAATAAGGGGACTCATTTGCACATTTCAACAACCCTGGCCAGCATCCTCGTACCGCCCCAGTGCCCGCTCGCCCGGATGAACATAACCTGAAATTTATAACTCGAATTTCCCCAAACGGGTCCCCAAAGGGGTTAGGAATTACTCTAGTATAAGTAATCAAGGCAAACCATTCGCTTACACATTTCATTGTACATGCATCAAGTCATTTAAAAAAACAAAACCAGACATGTCTTTTCCCGGAAAACAAACAGTCAAATAATCAATTTGCCTAGGACCGGGGCGAAACCACTGGTCCTATTCGAGGCCTCTAAGGACCCTCCCGAACTTTCCATAATCATAAAACAAATCACGCACAAGCATCGCCTAGGAACGGGGCAAAACCACTGATCCCATTCGAGGCCTATAAGGACCCTCCCGAACTGGCTAGCGAACAAGCTCGTGAATCCAGAGTGAAGTCATGGATTCCCCCGAGGCCTCTCCAGACCCTCCTGGAGTGAGCAAAGCACACACATATTATACATCACCATTTCATGTTAAGCATAAAGGTTTCACAAGAATATTTGCCTTAAGTAATTAACGACAACGTGAACGGAAAGGAAAATCAACCATGATCGCTAGGAACTGACAAACCCGTAACGATTCGAAGAATACAATCACAACCATTTCTAAATGAGTATGGAAATGGAATACACCCGTAAACCCACCTACGATTCATGTAAATTCGTACAAAAACAACGACGAGGGCGGATCGCAACCAAACCCTCTCGATTTCACAAATACCACGAAACTTACCATGAACTCATAGGGGAAACAAGAATACCACCAAGAATAATCATATACATAATGGATTAATCAACAATACGGAACGAATCGGACAAAAACTTAAAACCACCAAATTTCCCAAAAATAGCTTTGCCACTAAGTATACAGAATACAGGTTGGAAAAGTGTTAGTACAATAAGCTGTACGTTTTTCAAATAAGAGTGCGTAGCGGAAGTCTGTTAAAGTAAGTTGCTGTAAATACAGCAACTAGGTTTTTCTCCTGTTAGCTTAGTGCGTACAGGGTATGCAATGTATACTTAAAAATAATCACAATAATGAGAAACAGTAAATGCAGAAGATAAATTACACAGTATTTAAAGTGGTTCGAGGCAACCCCCTCTACGTCCACTGGTCCTCCACACAGGAGTAAAAATATTTATTATAATCACTATGTACACAACTACGTGACTATAATCAAACCTATCCTTGTATCGTTCACATAGATTGATACAAAGACTGTTGCTTTCAACCATTCACACAGATTGGTTAAAGCTTTCACTTGACTTGCTTCTTCACACACAGTTCCAAAGCTTCATCTACAATGTAAATATAACACACATAGTTTCAGGAAAAGCAAGGCTTTCTTCAGTCCACACAGGGCTGATGGTTTTCTTCAAATGCTAGAACATGGTTTTGAACAACAGCTTGACATCTTGAGCTTGAGCTGATGATGCGTTGTTCAAGGTTGAGCACTTTGTATATTTCTTCTCTCAAGAATCGCAGTATGCTCGAAGAAATATGTTTGCTCCTGATATACTGTTCTTGTGAAGTTCACGTGTGAATCTCAGTATATCTTTGTTTGTTCAGTTTTCAGTCGTTCGTTGTATATGTCTATTCTGATCTTCAAGATTCGGGGTATAAATAACTTTTGGAATAGATCCGTTGTGAATAGATGCGTTGAGCAAAGAGTCCATTCCAACGTACTGATTGACTTGCAAAATACAAGATCTGGATTTTGCTCCTTGTTTGAAGATCTTTGTCGGCTGGTATTTAAATACTTTATCCAGTCAGTATTTAAATACTTCTTTTCAAACGGCGGCTTGACTTTAGCGTATAAAGTAGATTCCGTTCCAACGGTCTTCAGTCCTGTTGGATAAGTGTTGACGATCCTAACACTTTACAGCATGTTTGCTGTATCCAACATGTTGCATTTATAGTGTTGTAGATATAGGTTCCAACGCTGTAGGCTATCTCTTAGTGTTGCTGTATGGAAGGTGCTGTATGAATGTTTTCCGGACAGCTTCCATACTTGGTGTCATCGACTTATGAACTTCTTGCTGTATGATGGCAATTTATCCTTTTGCTGTATGATCATCGTAGGGTCAGCTACTTGCTGTATGTTTGGCATTTGACTTTTTGCTGTATGTTGGCACTTATCAAAACAAGGTACAGGATTGTTTATCCTAACAATTTCCCCCTTTTTGATAATGCCAAAACCTCTTTGATGATGCCAAAGCCTCTTAAACATCTTTGATTGGAGAGGCTTTCTTCTTGATCTTCTGTCGAATGTAGGCTAGTGTTAAATACAACTTAACCTATGAACTGTTCGCATACAAGTTCTTACAACTTTTATTCTTTACAAGTTTTTACTTGTTTTTTTTGCAGTAAATAAATTGATTTCGTAATCAAATAGTAACACAGTAGTAGATTACGAGTTGTAATCTTTCAAGACAAAATAGAGTTTATTGATATTGGGCAAAGATTACAATGAAAACAGAAGTAAAGATACATAATTTTATGCTGCTAAAATTATTGCTAAAAAGCATCCTCCATGCTAGCTGCTGTAATGAGCATGTCTCCAAGTCCTCCTGTCAGGATCATTTTCAGTTCCTCTCCACCAGTGCTCTAATGAATCCTTCCCTCGATCAAGATAGATCGCTCTTCCTTCAGCTGATTGGTCGAAGGCAAGTATCCAGTCTTCCGGGTGAGTGATCCGATCTCCCTTCCGTTATATCATAAATAAACATCATAACAACAGGGACAAGGGACCTCTAGCCAACAGTAGTCCCCTCCCCGACATCAAGAAACTGCCCAAGACAAGGAGGATTCAGTCAAACAATCTGGAAAGACTGCATACATGCCCAAGCCTTTTAACAAGGTAAATTCATAATCTTCCCCATTTTGTGATTCTAACCTATGTTATAATTACATGAAACCGGGACATTATGTAGTGTCCGCATCTTAAAGTTCAAAAGTTGCCGGAAGCCGAGCAACAAGAAAAGGACAAAAGAAGACGTGCTTGGAAGAACAATCTCAAGGCCCTGATCGGCGAATCAGATGCCTCGACCGCTCAAACCAAGACCGAGGAATGTCTTCAGGCGATTACTGAAAGTGACTCGTCAGATGATGCGCTCGAAGATAAAGCATACATGTGCTTTATGGCTAAAGAAATCGAAGACGATAAAGATAGTGATGATGAGGTAAGCTCAACATCAATATTCCCATTAATGCATCTCATACTTTCGAAAATATGATGAATGAATTTAAGAAAATTCAAAACGCCCATTAGACATTAAAACGAGAAAACATACAGCTTGAAATTTCTAACTTAGAGCTGAAAGATGAAAATGACTTGCTGAGAAATAATTACGAAAATATGTCCATTGATTGCGAAAACAGCAAGATCACAGTGGAAAAACTCATGGAGAGCAATCATCAACTTGCTCATGATCTAAATGAGGCCACGTCTCACAGAGAAAGCAAGACAAATGATTTCGTTCTGCTCGAAGCCAAAGTAAAAACTCTCGAAAAAAGTGAAGGAGAACTTGAGACCATCTTGAAATCTTTTGAGAAATCATCTAAAACGATGGAAGAAATTCTAAGCACTGGGCAACATGCTCATGATAAAAGTGTCTTAGGATACAACTCATTCTCCAATAAAGGGAAAACTGATACTGTGTTCGTTAGGGGTGTGGAACCCATTCCTGTACCTGAGAAGACTCCAAGTCCTGTCAAGGCACCTGTTGCACCGCGTACAGCAAAGGCTGCCATTGCGCCACCACAGTCATGTAACAGACAGCAGAATCCTCAGCCACCCAGACCTATAAGGCGTAACCCACAGCATGCTCCCCGAGCATATCAAAAGCGCCAACAGCTGTTCAGAAAGAAGGTTGTACCCAAATATCAAAGGCCCGCACAGCAATACTTCCAATAGTACAGCGTGCCTAGATATTGGATACAGGAGCCTCGTTATCCATCGAGAAAGCAGGTCGCCGCATAATATCATCAACAGCTTTGGGAATCTAACTGGAGACCCAGAAGGCAAGCTGTAACGCCGAAGAAAATGGCTCCACCTACAAGACGGCATTCGTACTGGATTAATAATAATAACCCTAAATTTTACATGCATAACAATTATCAAGGTTACAGCGACTACGTGCCTACCCCATGTAGACATTGCAAGAACGGACCTAAAGTAACCTACAGCAAGCCGATTGCTGTCAGACAAATCTGGGTACCTAAAGGCACTAATATCCATGGACCCAACATACAAAAGGGACATAAATCTACTTAATTTCTATGATTATAGGACATCTTAGAGAAGGACATCTGGTACTTCGACAGCGTATGTTCTTGGCATATGACAGGAGACAGAAGCAAGCTGTCAGATTATGTAGAAGGTCACGATCCAAAAGTGCGCTTTGGTGATAAATCCAAAGGAAGAACAAGAGGGAAGGGAACCCTTCTTATAGGAAAATTCAAAGTCACCGATGTTGCTTATGTTGAAGGCTTACAGTATAATCTACTTAGTATTAGCCAGTTCTGTGACAAACAGTTCTTGGTGAAATTCTATATGGATCACTGTAGAGTCAAGAACATTCTGACCAAAGAATTTGTGCTCACTGGAAGCAGATCAGGTAACATGTATATTGCTGACTGGATGCCTATGAGCTCCACAATTCCTTGTTTTGTTGCCAAAGGAACTGCAGATCTAGGCTGGCTATGGCACAAGAGGATGTCTCACATCAATTTCAAGACGATCAACAAGCTCGCAAGATAGGGAATGGTTAGAGGTTTGCCCAATGTGTCATTCCAAAAAGACAGCGTCTGTGGACCCTGTCTGAAAGGCAAAAAAATCAAGACCACCCTGAAAAGCAAATCCTACCTTTTCACTCACAGAGTCATAGAAATGCTACACATGGATCTCTACGGTCCTGTAGACCTGGTAAGTTTAGGAGGTAAGAAAGACTGTCTCGTTGTTGTTGATGATTATTCCAGGTATGCTTGGAAAATCTTCCTGAGCAAGAAGAAGGAAACCACATCAAAGCTGCCCAGCACCTGAGAAAGCTTCAAAATGAGAAAGGGTTGAGTATCGTGTCCATTCGTTCCGAAAGAGGTACTGAATTCACTAACCGCTTTATAGAGCAATACTATTCGGGCAATGGGATATAGCATGAATACTCAGCTGCCCGAACACCTCAAAAAAATGGTGTTACCAAGCGAAAAAACATGACGCTCAAAGAAGCAACAAGGACCATGATTGCCGCAATCAAATTGCCACAGTGTTTCTAGGGTGAAGCCACCAATACAGCGTGCTATACACAAAGCCGTTGTATCATCAACAAACATCACAACAAAATAGCATACGAGGTATGGAACAACAAAACTCCATTAGTTTCGTACTTTCACATATTCGGTTGCAGGTGTTATGTTTTGAACAACGAGAAGGATCAACTTAGAACCTTCGATGAGAAGTCGGGTGAAGGGATGTTTGTAAGATATTCCTCTGTCCGCAAAGCTTTCAGGATCTTTAACAAACGGAAGCTGACAGTCAAAGAATCGGTACATGTAGTGTTCGACGAACCTCACCATGATCCTACAGGAGTAGAAGATCTTACTCATAATATCCAACAACTCTCCATTAATGACCCTCCAACTCCTATAGAACCTGTCGTTGACTTAGAAATCAACGCCGCAGCTGTAAGAATAGAGGTAGATGAAGCTGAGGCTGTACAAGCCGAAGCTGAAACTATAGCAACTCAAGATACGGTACGGGACGCCGAATTAGAACCCAACAGAAGATGGTTGAGAGATCACCAACAGGAGTTGATCATAGGAAACATTGATGCTAGAGTATCTACCCGTAGGAGAATACAGAGTACACAAGGAAATGTACTGTGTGCGCAAGAAGAACATGAATCTAAGTAATCTCCATTTCCTGTATGGAAATCTAAAGCTGAACTTAGAAGACTTAATATGTGCACTATCGTTGTATTCTTAGCTCAATCCGAACCTATTTCTACCAAAGAAGCCCTAGACAATTCTCACTGGATTACATCTATAGAAGAAGAGCTTAATGGTTTCAAAAGAAACAATGTATGGTATCTAGTACCCAGACCTGAGCATCAAGCCGTACTTGGAACTAAATGGGTATTTAGAAACAAGAAGGATGGGAATGGCTTGTTATCATAAACAAATCCCGTCTAGTCGCACAAGGCTACAGATAGGAAGAAGGCATAGACTACGACAAAACATTTACCCTTGTAGCCCGACTAGAAGCCATTAGGATATTTCTAGCCTTTGTCGCCCATAAGAGCTTTATTGTATATCAAATGGACGTCAAGAGTGCATTCCTGAATGGAGACCTCATCGAAGAATTCTATGTTGAAGAACCATAAGGGTTTGTCAACACAGAAGGCAGAGACCTAGTACACAGGCAATGGAAAGCACTGTATAGACTCAATCAAGCACCCAGAGTATGGTATAAGACCCTGTCCCTATCCCTTACAAATAATGGATTCGAGAAAGGTGTTGTGGACAAGACCTTGTTTAAGATACGGGAAGGTGTTGACCTCCTAATGGTTCAAATATACGTAGATGATATTATATTTGGTTCCACTAACCTTGCTTTGTGTCAAAGGCTCTCTCATCTCATGCAAAGTAAATTTGAAATGAGTATGATGGGAGAACTTAGTTATTTCCTAGGATTGCAGGTAAAACAGTTGCCTACAGGAATCTTCATCAACCAGGAAAAGTACAACAAGGAGCTTCTCAACAAGTTTGGAATGAATAATTCCAAATCCTCGTCAACCTCCATGAGCACTTCCATGCAAATTAGTGCTGATGAAGCTGGAAATCCGGTTGATCAATCTCTCTACATGAAGCTAATAGGCTCACTCCTATACATAACAACTAGCAACCCCGATATCCAGTTTGCTGTAGGAGTGTGTGCTCGGTATCAAGTAGCACCTATAGAATCACACTTCACAACAGCTAAATGAATCCTGAAGTACGTCAAAGGAACAGTCGATGCAGGACTGTGGTATCCTAAAGAAGGCAGATTCGATTTGGTTGGCAACAGTGACTCGGATCTCAGAGGTTGCAAGCTAGATAGGAAGAGTACAAGCGGTACTTGTCACTTTCTTGGACCTAGACTTGTGCCCTAGTTCAGCAAGAAACAATTAGCAAACTCGTTTTCCACAGTTGAATCATAATACTATACTACTGGTAGTTGCTGTATGTAGATCCTTTGGATGCAAAACAGCTGTCAAATTATGGAATCATTGCCAAGGAAACTCCAATTATGTGCGATAGCACGAGTGCAATTGCAATAACGCACAATCCTGTATTGCACTCGCGTACCAAGCATATTCATATGAAGCATCACTTCATTCGGAATCATGTTGAGAACAAGGATGTTTGGCTCAAGAAAGTTCATACAGATATTCAGTTAGCCGACATCTTTACCAAGCCTCTCAGCTCAGCTAGATTCTGTATGCTTCGACAAGAACTGGGAATGCTATAGCCTGACTCGCTGTAAGTTTTAATGCTTTTACTCAACAATTGAGGGGGAATGATGTAAGACCCAAGAATACAGTATCCACCATTAATTAACTGTACACTCAGATAATCCGACAGCACTATAGGAATAAGTAGACATGAAATTGTCCTACAGCTGACGTGTGCATTAATTAAGGGAGAATAAAGTACGACCCATGAATACAGTAATCCAAATATTGCTGTACGAATTGAATCCTGTATGTACCTTTTAAGGGGGAACGCTGTATTTTCGCGAATACAATACATACTATGGGACACCAATTAATACTATATTAATATTTTACTCCTTTAAAAATAGTTTTGAGTCCACGTGCCCTGTGTCATAATTCAAACGTCTTTGCGTTTGATGCTTTACACGACATCTGGATTATTTTATCTCAAACGCCGTGATTTTTAAATTAATTAATTATTTGAAACTGCCATTTCGGAAAATAAGGGAAGTCGAAACGTCAGAAGTGGGACCGGTTATCATTTCAAAATCGAATGGATAATGTACCAGTTAAGCTCGATTTATCCTGTTCGTTTATTTAAAAAGACGGTTCCCATCCCTTAAATCTGACTGTTCACTGTCTGTAAACCCTAATCTTCCCCGCCCTCTATAAAAGGACTGTTACATGCTCCCTTCGACTCTTTATGCTTTCTGCAAAATTAAACGAGTTCTTTGAGCAAACAGCCTATATTGTTTACTGCATTTTACTGCATTTTCTTTGCAATTTCACTCAATTTCTTTTCAAAAATCATAATAGCATGTTCTCAGACATCATTTCCATCCCTTAAGAGGAGAGACAACATCATCTACAGGCGAATCTTCACCAGATCCGTCGTGCTAGAACGTGTTCGTGTTGAAAACGAGGATGTTGATGCCATGGAGATCATCGTTTCCAAAATCCATCAGCAAGGCCTCTATCGCCTTGGAAGCCATACTGCTGAGCTCTATGATGAGCAACTCGTCGAAGAATTTTATCTCGACGCCTCTGTCCGTTTCTTCTCTCTGGCAAGAGGAGGAAACATTTCTGACATTACTGCTACCGTCCGCGGAGTCGAGATCCGCATTAACCAGGATTTATTACAAAATATGTATAGGCTGCCATCTGACGGTCTGACCATGGAAGAGTTTGAGACCTTTGGGTCCCAAGAAATTCTCACCGCTTACTGGGGATTATTTACTGGCGCTGCATCGAAAACGAATGTTCATGCCTACTGCCACAATAAGAGTTTTTGCTTGCCTTTTGTATACTTACACGATTTTTGCTATTGTGTTGTTGAAAGCAGGATCGGCGCATTTGAAATGTGCACCAACCTTCGATTTAGAATGATGGTCGCCATCATGTCTGGTGAAAAGGTCAATTGGTGTCAAATCATCATGAAGAGGCTACAGGAAGAGGCTTCTAAGCCTGCCACCTAAAAGAAATCTTTTAGCCTCGTTCTCAACAACATCCTCACCAAAAGCGGTGTTCTGCAATCGAAAGAAGCCAAAAAGATTGTCCAGCGCAAATACATCAGAGGAAGCAAGCCCTCCATATTCAACAGAAACAGATTAATTGCGTCAAGACCCTTTGCCCGAAATCTACCACTATCTGATGATCCTAGCGACACAACTCTGAAGTCTGGGAGTGAGGAGACATCCAGGAAGAGAAAGAGATCATATCACAGTAAAACTCCTCTTGCTGTCGAGAAGCCGAAAAGGAAGCTAATGAAACTTTCCAAAGCTAAGGCTGCACAGATTGCAACGATCTCTATAGATGCCCCATCATCGGCGCAACCCGCTATACAAATACCACAGGGCACAACCCCTGTGGAAGAAATAGCTTCTACTGTTCATACAGTAGATCCTGAGCCTTTGGCGGCAACGATGTATAGTCAGCTATTTGCCAATATTGAAGGCTCTGGCGAGTTGGCTGTCCCTTCGGAGCCAAAAGCTGCATCTCCTGCACGGGAACCCACACCCTTAAGGGATCCATATCCCATCAGGGTACCAACCCCTGTTTGGGATATATCTCCGAAACAGGCTCCCATACCTATCAAGGAACTTGTGCCTACAGTAGACCCACGTACTGTATGAAACCCCTCCCCCGATACTATAATCAACAACACTTTATTGTCAGTACAGATTGAACAGGCTTATGAACGCTTTGTTCAGTGGAATACCTACATGGTCGTTCCGTACGAAACCCTGTACAACTGGAGCGAGTGGAAGGAAGAAGAATCCTTTGTTCTGGAGGTGACCGATTCCCAGAACATAGAAATCCTTATTCAATGGGACAACATATTTTGCAAGGAGCTGATATCGAGCTATTTTCTGGATAAAGCTCATGTTCTATTGAAAGGCAAATCGAAATCCGAAGACACTGTTTCTGTTAGTCCCAAATCAGACCACGACTCAGACGACGACGACGATGCCTTTCAGGCAGGTCTGAGAATGAGCCGTGAAGAAACTATAGAACAGGAGTTCTCATCGATGCAATAATAACAGGGACACGGGACCTCAAGCCAACAGGAGAAAAACCTAGTTGTTGTATTTACAGCAACTTACTTTAACAGACTTCTGCTACGCACTCTTATTCGTAAACGTACATCTTGTTGTACCAACACCTTTACAAGCTGTATTTTGTATAGTTAGTGGCCAACAAGTAGTATTGGAGCAGGTCACGAGTTCGGATTCGCTCGGAGTATCTTACAGTGGAGGCTGCCAGAGTGTTGGAACTGAGAGGCGGGCATGCAACAAATGTTCCCAGTTGGCCGGAACTAAGAGGTTCGCGAGGTGGAGGTTATCAGGTGCTGGAGGGCTACGTGATCAAATTTAGTATGCTGGAACTGAGATACTGGCGCAGCATAAGTAAACGGAGCTAGAAAAAATGCTGATGTCAAGTGTTGGAGGACTGTGTGAATGAATCCAGCCGCTAGAGGGCTGTGTGATCAAATCTAGTTCATGGAGGTTTCCAAACTATAAGGCTGAGATGCTGGAAGGTATTGGGAGGGGGATTGTTGGGCATCGGTCCAGCATCCTGCCTACATGGGCTTAAAAATACACGAGGCGCGGCTTGCGATTTGACTTGTGAGATCTGCATTAGAAAGTGGTTAAATGAATTGATTTAGACTACTCATACCAATAAGATGCATCTTCTTTTCTGGTGGTCGTCTCATAGAAACTCCAAAGTTAAGCGTGCTTGGCCTGGGGTAGTTATGGGATGGATGACCCCCTGGGAAGTTTCTCAGGTGCGCGTGAGTGAGGACAAAGCGCGCTAGATAAGACTCGTGTTGGTACAGTGAGGACAGTCTTTATCATTATGGGGACCAACAACACGAGTAGATGTTGTTAATATACACCAAGAACTCAATGAAGATGATAGTTGAGGTGATTGGAAGAAGAAATCGCCTCCAATATCGCCTCTGGATCACTTGGCCGCGGGGGAGGAAGAGAAATGAGTAAAATAGGCGAATCTGGGTCAACTCTCGGGTATATATAATCAGAAGGCTTAGCATGCACTAACGGCTCATGGTTAGCGCGCGCTAACAGCCAAAAACTGGTCCAGAATCTGCAGTTCTGACCCGTTAGCATGCGCTACCAGAAAATAGCGTGCGCTAACAGTCCCCCAATAGCACACGCTATCGGGCCATAGCGTGCGCTACCTGTTCGCCAACCCAAGTCCAGAAGCGTTCTGCCCAGTCTGGACTACCGAATTAGCGCGCGTTGCCGGACACCTAGCGTGCACTAAGTCTCAATCATAGCATGCACTAATATACAGATTTAGCATGCGCTAAGCTGCTCGTCCAGAGAGCAGAAACAACCTACTGCCACTGTTGTGCTCGAGTCATTAGCGCGGGCTACAAAACGAATATAGCGTGCGCTACACAACGACATTAGCGTGCGCTACACAACAGAATTAGCGCGCGCTAGCGAGTGCAGGCAGTAGTACAGACAGCACCCAAAGATGGAAAACGGCGAATTCTTTCACCGGATGAAAACAACGCGCACCCGACACCAAAAAACGGCCGCAAGAAGACACACGAACGATGAGTTCGAGTCAGAAGTGAGGTACTAAAGGAAAACATGATTCCGACTACTCAAAGGTTTGTGAAACGACAACGATAATAATTGCCCCATAACTTTGTGAAATTACAAAACGGCCGAAAACATCTGAAATGCACGATACCTGATCGAAAGGCCAAATGAAAGCTCACAACATGCATAATAACATAAGATGGATTTGCAGCAAACCCGAAACGACGGTTCGGATCAACGATTACGCGAATCGAACCAAATAGCGACGGAAATGACATTAAATGCGGAATTGAGTAAAACAGGTCCGAAACATGCTCGGATAACAAAAAGTCCAATATTTAATATTCTTAAAATATCAATACAGTTACAAGCGAGTCATCAAAAACGAAAAATACACCAAAACAAAAAATACCAGAAAAGAAAAAATGTGGATATTACAACTAACTGATCAATACTTAGCCTAATTTTTAAGGCATATAGAAGATA
This sequence comes from Orobanche coerulescens, assembly GCA_033398695.1. NCBI lineage: Eukaryota > Viridiplantae > Streptophyta > Magnoliopsida > Lamiales > Orobanchaceae > Orobanche > Orobanche coerulescens. The sequence continues at coordinate 112,398,355 of CM065812.1, read as the reverse complement.
CTTATTTGGTTCTTCTTTACAATGTCAAGTACTAAGTGCATACATCTGAATAAATTATTAATACAGGGATGACATCATCAAAATCTAACAAGTATTCCTAACAATTTCCCCCTATTTTGATGATGGCAAAACTTAAGCATTTCAAATGTAAGCAAGTCTGCACAAAAGTAAAGTGCAAGACAAAAATCAAACTCAGTCTTTCTGAGACAACTAGTGGCTGTCATTCAAGTTGACTGTTATAAAACTTTTTGTAGTTTGTTACATTACAGTGCAGTTCTTGAATGAAACAAAATACAAGTAAAAATTACAAGTAAACTGTAAAATTACAAGTAATTACAAAATAACAAAAATAACATTTTTAGCTCCTTCCTCTTCCTCTTCCTCTGATCTGCCTTGTTGGAGGAAGTGATCTCAGTGGCTTTGCTCCAATGGGCCTCTGTGAAACTAGTATGAGACCATATTTCTTTTTGATGATTGATGAAGCAAACTCTTGTTCTTCAGGAGATGTGTAGTTGTTCTTGATACAGATGTCTCTGATCTCCTTCTGAAGAGCTTCATCATCCATCTTTCCATGGATGTCAATTGGAGGATCCTGTGGTCTGAATTCAGGGATTCTAGAATAGGTATTCAGATATTCTTCATCTACCCTCTTCAGTATTTCCCACAGATTAGGAAAGTTAATCTCCATGAAATCAGCAAAAATTTGTTGAGGGGTGCAGTCTGGGTCTTGAAGAATTTCCCAGATATAGTATTTTTTTTTAATAAATTGCTTCTTAGCACTCCCCCATTTATTCGCTTGTACTGGAAGAAACCCTTCAACTTCGCATAGCTCTTTCCCTTCCCATTGAAGAGGTATAACAGAGTCTTGTCCAGTTCTCTTCCTTTTGGCTGCAGGCAGATCTGATGGTGCATCCGACTCTTTCCTTTTCAGATTTGAGGTTCCTGCCTGAATAAGGAAAGGTCTTGCTTTTTTCTTAGGTCTTCTCTTTCTTCCCCCTTATTCATTGCTTCCCCCTGTCTTCTATCTTGCCCCTTTTTGCTAGCATCAATAATAAATGCTAGCTGTTCCTCCACATTGTGCATGAAATCAGACATGCCAAGAGGCATTCTTGAGCTTGAAGGTGTTGGAGAGGGTTCCTTCCTATTGAGCAGGGTGTCAACCTTGATATGAATGGATTACAGGTCAGCTTTAATCTTGGTTGCCAGAAGCTTTGAAACCATTTCTTCCATCAGTCTTTTGATCAGGTTAGTGACTTCAGGTGACAGTTGATGAGCAATGTTTTCACCTGAGCCCTCCTGTGCGGCTGATTTTCTGGTTGTAGATTTCTCTGAGGGTAAGCTTCTATCAGCTGCTTCTTGATTAGATGGTGTCTTATCAGGGGTACATAATTTGTCATCTTCTGTGTGCTGATGAGAGCTGGATGCTTGATCATGTAACACCCCCAAAACCATCCGGGATATTACAGCGCCGTGGGTCCCACGCCGGAACCCACCAGGCTAAAAACCGTTTACAAAACCAATTCAAAAACGCCAAAAGGCCGATGACGGTAATATTTTAAATACTCAAATATTTTCAAAAGCATAATTTTGAAATACCGTCATAAAATACCATTTGAAAATACAAGGCGAAGTGCCAAATCTCGATAGTTCAAAATGTACGTTAAGACGCCGCTTAAACGTACCGATAAAATAGTTTAGGAAAAGGTTTAACGAAATAACTCAAGTTCACAAAATGCCAAAAAGGCCCTTTTAAAATACACACATGCAGCGGATAAAGATACCGAAAAGCCATTTTGAAATATACACATGCATCGGATAAAGATACCAAAAGGCCATTTTGAAATATACACATGCAGCGGATAAATACAGTTCAAAATACACATTTGCAGCGTAAATGAATAACCAGAAAAGAAATACTCGATACTCCAAAACATGCCACCGCCAGTATCACATCGGGAAGCTCATCCCTTCACGACCGCTACTAGCTCGATCTCCGAGTACCTAAAAATAAAGCCCACGACGGGGTCAGCCACAATACTCAATAATGATATCGATCACATCATCATAAATAATTACATACCAATGTAATAGTACTGTAAGAATACTATCAAAGTAATCTTACCGTCATACCTTACCAATCCATAACAATCCAATCCTTACCATAATCCACATTTCGCATTCTCAAATGACGAAATGAACTCAACAATAATTATCTATACTGTATTCCAAAAATACCAATAATCCTCAAAACATCATCAAAACTCATAAGTGCGGTAATAATCCAGTCTGTGCCAAATCCTGTCCGTCGGATTACACAATCAAATCTCAACATGTATAAACCAATAATACACAACATATCTGTAGATCAACTACCACATGATAATGATAACAAATCTTGAAACATCGACGTACAGTCCAAATGCTCATACGATCAATAACAATGATCAACCAATATATCACTGAAAATATCATCAACATGATAACTCCAATACGATCAACAAAGGACCAACAATAATCGAGAATACCATCAACAAGGTAAACTCCAAATGATCAACAAAAATGGATCTCAAAGAAATAACTTTGACTGTCGAACATACCCCTCGGGCGTATGAACAACCATTCACAAACCATCGAACACATCCAATACTATGGACTATGAAACGACAAAAATATACGGCTCAAAGATGGACATCACAGTACGCCCGATCCGGAAATGTGTCCGTGCACAAGCCACCCCGGGCATCGATCAAATACACGTGTGGTCTTGTACCTAATTAGCCTCACGAAACTACGTCTCGTGTGCACGGTTCAATGCGGAATAATATCAACGCATAACCATAGTGTGCCCAGCTAAAAATCATACACAATAACCAATCGGAACGCAGATATGATTCCAGATATGTCACGATGCAACATGACAACGAATTCAATAAATCACATATCCAATAAGGATCAAAAGACTCACCGAAGTGAACAACAACAGACTCGCAATGAAAAGTCGACACGACTAATCAATACCCAAAACAACAATCCTGCGATCATCAACCCCGAAAAATGATCAACACGATCAACGATCTCAATACAACAGTCCTGGGATCAACATCCCTCAATGAATAACCGATATGAAACTCATTACACGAAACCTCAACATATACAACAACTCAACATACAAATTATCCACATGACTGAACAAATACTTAGATTACTTCAAAGCCGAGGACCATATCCATCAACATCCCCCAATGAGACGATCAACACAACCATTAATACCAACAATAGTCATGGGATCAACATCCCTTAACGAACAACCAGTACGAATCTCAATATATAAAGCCTCAACATACAACATATACAACAACTCAACATAATAATTATCTCATAACTGAACAATACATAAATTACCTCAAAGCCGAAGACAACATCCTTTCCACGAACAACATTCCTGAACGAATACATAGTTATACAAATAATCTCAAATAAGGTACCATCCATTCAATACCAATAACCCTTTATCCTGATACTTATGTCATCACGATAACTATCCTCGATATCCGATATTCTATATCCTTGATCAAAGATAACTCACGTCTTCCCTGAACACAATTAAATCATATACCTTATGATTTAATACAACCAGAGCACGATATACAAACCATTATCCCGACAACTTACATTTCTAACAACATTGCTATACGAATTATAAATGAAATGAAAACGAAACCATTCATCAAATATTATAAACTGAACAAGTATAAACTTGCCTCGATACCAATACCACGAATCCGTTACCAAAATCCATTGCCTTTGTCTACGAGCTCCTCAACCCCGACCAAAAGCAATCTACGAACTCTTTAGCCTCAACCGCAACTCAACGGTCATAATCCACGATCAAAACATATCAACCTATTGCAATAACCGATTAACACACATTCGATAAAAATCAATAACCGACATACTCAACCAACAAACTCAACGATTCAACGAAACCTCGATCATATACATAATACCAAATAATCCAACTCAACAAATACGAACCCATATCCATGATACAAGCCGTAACTCGATGATCACAAATAATAATCAATAACCGATCAACAAACACAACGGTTCTACAATATCCCGATTAAACACATATCCAAACAACCCGAACCAATCAAACACGAATTCAAAACCACAATACGATCCCAAAATCCGAAGATCATAACAATAATCAATTTAAACCAACAAGGGTCTAACATTACCGATTCCAAATTCAATCTTAAATACGGATACAAGTTTCCTCCTTGTAAATTCATAATATAAACGAATTACCGGTTATCATCATCAATCAGGACGATCCGATTAATTCAACATCTTAGATAACCATATTCCAAAGGTTTCAAATAATTCCATTATCCGAATTGTGTAATACCCGAGATTTCTGTTATGTTATTGGAACTTGTGATATTGTAATGATTGTACTTTTGTCTGAGTACTATTCTCCGTATTACATGATCCGATGTTGTCGAGCGTATAATTTCGTGGTTATGATTTAAAGATTGTAATTCTGCGCATGTAGCGCACGCTATCGGCTATGTTTAGCGTGCGCTAACGTGGATTCATAGCGCACGCTACTGAGGGTCATTAGCGCACGCTATGCGTGGTCAATTTGATTGAGACGTGCGGTAGGTGAGATCTGGCCGGGGGACCCCTGTCGGATCGTGTCGGGATGTACCTGGACGGCTTTCGGGAAAAGCCGAGTCAACGCCTTAGCGCACGCTACAGGTATATGCGTAGCGCACGCTAAGTGCTGAGTACAGTTAAGTCAGTGAGCCGTTAGCGCACGCTACGAGCAGGGTCTAGCGCGCGCTAATAGCCATTTCTTATAAATAGGACAGCATCCTATTCGTGATTTCAGTTCTTTCTTCTCCCATTACCCGAATTCTTACACTTAGAACATAACTTCCTTCATCCTAAACACTTCATATCAACATCCTGGTTCGTGATTGAAGATCGTATATCATTGGAGATTGGTGTTCAAGCTTTCGGTGTTGGATTGCTTCAATTTCCTCCGTGTTCTTCACTACCTTGAGGTAGGTGATTCTTCACCAATACTAGTTGTGTTCTAAAGGATGTTGATCATGTTCGTCTAGTCAGTTAGATTCGTTATTAGTAGTACATCATGTGTTAGAAGGATATTTTCGACGTTTCGACACTTATTCATCGTATAATCCATTGAACCTTTTTGTATGTGGATTCCTAAGCATGTTATGTATCTTCAAAACCAATCGACCAGTATATGAAGATTACCTAGTTCGTATGTTTTACGTAAGGAATCATATGTTTTGGGACTTGGAATAATCGGAACTTGGAATATTTCTTGAAGATCGAAGATAAATTATGATGTTGAGATGATTATCCGTATATTTGTACCTCATAATCATAGAACTTCCACAAACCTTATTAGCATGTTATGCCCGAGGGTAATTTGTATTATCACCATAGAGTTCATGAAATTCACCACCTTTCAACCCAGTTTTTCCGTTAGCAGTATTCTGCCATGCAAGATTAGCGCACGCTAACATATGTGAGTTAACGTGCGCTATCGGGGTTCAGTTAGCGCACAAAACGTACGTAGCGTACGTTATGTATCAGCCGATTCAAACTGTCAGTTCGTAGCTAGCGCACGCTAGTCTTACACGATAGCGTACGCTAACAGGCCGGCTTAGCGCACGTTACGTAGAGTACGTAGCGCACGCTAAGCAGTCCAGGCAGATTGTTTATTTTGAGCTTTTCGGCCGTAGACCGAATTGTTAGGCCATCGTTCGACTTGAGATGATTTGTATATCATTCCTTTTGTTAAGGTTCGAGCTTGTTACGTTGATCGAAGGAGGCGGCCTTCGAGTGTGTCGAGATCATTGAAGTGTTTCGTCCTTGCCATTTTCGAGGCAAGTATCATATGTCGAGATCGATTTATCATGCTTGTGATTTGTTCATATTGTTGAAATATGAGATGTATTTCTGAAAATTCTCGTGATATTCGTTGTTATTTGTTCGTATTGATGAACATATTGAAATGCATATGTGTATGCATAGTTGATTGAGTTATGGTATAAATGATCCGAGGGGATCATGAGGATCTATGCTGAGGGCGCTGGATCGAATGTCCACCATGCGTTTGTCCGACGGGATCATCATGGGGATCTATGCCGAGGGCGCTGGATCGTTGGACGGGTTTTCCACCATGCGTTGGTCCGACGGGATCATCATGGGGATCTATACCAAGGGCGCTGGATCGCTGGATTACCCTGTATTGTGTTGATGGAATCGTGAGGATTCGCATCGTTGGATTCCGGTGGCGGAAGTCCGTTCTGCATGTTTTATGATGCATTGATGATTTATTGTATGATGATACTTGTACTAGCATTGTTTTGCTAACCCCTTCGGGGGTGGACATTGTTTTGATGTTCAGGTAGCCGAGGAGCGGGGAGGCAACCACGATCGACGGAGACGATGAAATGGCTCAGTGATGTGGTTGATGTTATTGTTATTATGAATTGTCTTCTTAGTTCGTTTAGTACTCGAGTACGTCTGTTTTAATAAGGTCATTTCGATATGGTTGTATAAGTTAACTCATTTGATCGGTTGAATCAAATCTGTATTTGCACTTCAGTTGTTCGATTGAATTGTTTTTACATTTCTTTTAAAATTAGCCTTGTAAATCCTTATCTAAAGGGTTTACGGCGCTGTAATTATTCCGAATATCTCGTGGTGTTACAAATTGAACACTTATTCAATAAGTATGAATATCCAAATTCAAACATGAATAATAATTCCAATCAAACTCGAAATCATATTCGTATTCCTATACGAATATTCTACCAAGACACATAACTTAGTTCTAGATATGAATATTCCATATTCATATCTAGAACACCAAGACCTCTTAAACATGTTCAACAATTCATATAATCCAAGAGTTCCTTAAGAACACAACTAATTCCGAAATCATATTCAAAATCTCCAATACGACGTAATCCGATGTGTTCTAACATCCAAACAATCCTTATTCACAATTCAAGGTGTATATAATCATGTCCTTAAACATATATACTTCTCATAACATCATGAATTGCAACAAACCACAAAGAACATCGAGAATACAACGATTCCATAATCATAACAACATAATCGAATCATTTGATCACCAATTCATTATCTTCCTTTAACAAAATTCCCATAATTACCAAGAATCATCACAACAATATCATTTCCATCACCATTCATACGAAAACGTGTAGAATTTTCCAAGTTCTACTCATTGAGACATTTCATCGAACACTTTGAAGGCATAGTCCAATTCAATCGATTATTCAAAGAAATACTCGAATTCTTTCCACAAAACTTCAAGAATAATGAATGATTACGAGTTTACAATCAAGTTCAATCAACAATCTGAATCAAAACGAAGCAAATCGGCCAAAACACCAAGAAATCTCAAGAACATCCAAAAACCAAAAGTTTATGTGTTCTTACCTTCGATCCGGGTGGAAGATGATGTTAATCTATGATTCCAACTTCCAAAACATATTGTTATAAGTTGCTCATACTCAAATCCATCAATTCTTGCCGAAGGAATCGCGAAGAAACGAAGAAAAACGAATAAATGAGTAGGTGACTCGGTCCAGGCCTTATATAGGCCGAGACCTGCCGGCACGTTACATACGTAACCGGCGGGTCCTTACGTACGAGCGGCCGCGCCGACCCTCGCCCAATTGCCGGAACCCTTACGTACGTAATCGGCACTGCTTACGACGTAATCGCCCTTACGGCCATAACCGGCCACTGCTTTACGTACGTAATCGGCCAGTCCTAGCCATCCCTGCGAGTCACTGCCGACCGTGATCGGCCACCCCCACGAGTCACTGTCGACCATGCTCGGCCATTCCAACGAATCACGACCGGCCATGCTCGGCCATCCAGGTCATCTCGGCCACGACTCGGCCAGCCGCCCCGTAACGTACGTAACACTTATTCCGTTGCGTACGTAATACTTACGTTGACTTTCTACAGTATAATACTCGTATTACGTACGTAATACACCCTGTATAACGTACGTAACTCCATCCGTTGACTCACCTGTCCACATCTGCGCCGAAAGCTGCCGACCACGGGCCCCACTGTCCGATTCCTCTTATTACGTACGTTATGTACGCTATATAACGTACGTAAGCTAACACATTTTACGTACGTAAGCTCCAAGGCTTAACGTACGTAATGGCTTTTATACTTAGCCAAAAATCCAACTGTTCCTGTCCGACGTCTCGACATACTGGATACGAACATACGGCATACTGAATACACATATACTCAACCCAAAAATATTCTCATACGGTATACCTAATATCCGAATCAGTTCAACCTCATACAACATATCCTGAATATATCTGTGAATCAAAAACGATAATCACACCAGTATAACTGTCTCGGTTCTCAATTTATTTTATCCATACTGTATAGATGCCAAACTGTACAGTATACTCAGATAAAATAACGCGAAAAATTTATACTGAAAATTCGGGTATTACATACTACCCCCCTTAAAATAAGTTTTGTCCTCGAAACTTGCAACCAGTCACCAACAACAGATCAATCCAAAATTTCCAACTCATCACGCAAAACAATCAATCGTCGCCACAAGCGAATAACCAAACCAATATACTTACAGGTGCGTGAAGCCGATGATCTCCCGTGATACTAGCACACGACTCCCATACGAAGTCTCAATACGATACCAATACACACCAATATCACAAATGGCAGTTTGAAAACATCTCAAAAATTTTGGAAACTCCAAAAATCGATTTGACTCAAAAGTCAGAAAAACTCATTTTCAAAAATCACGCTACTACCGTACCGGTAGAGCCACATAACACACACGCCTGGGTTCACAAAACCCAAGCTCCGATACCATCTTCTGTAACACCCCCAAAACCATCCGGGATATTACAGCGCCGTGGGTCCCACGCCGGAACCCACCAGGCTAAAAACCGTTTACAAAACCAATTCAAAAACGCCAAAAGGCCGATGACGGTAATATTTTAAATACTCAAATATTTTCAAAAGCATAATTTTGAAATACCGTCATAAAATACCATTTGAAAATACAAGGCGAAGTGCCAAATCTCGATAGTTCAAAATGTACGTTAAGACGCCGCTTAAACGTACCGATAAAATAGTTTAGGAAAAGGTTTAACGAAATAACTCAAGTTCACAAAATGCCAAAAAGGCCCTTTTAAAATACACACACGCAGCAGATAAAGATACCGAAAAGCCATTTTGAAATATACACATGCATCGGATAAAGATACCAAAAGGCCATTTTGAAATATACACACGCAGCGGATAAATACAGTTCAAAATACACATTTGCAGCGTAAATGAATAACCAGAAAAGAAATACTCGATACTCCAAAACATGCCACCGCCAGTATCACATCGGGAAGCTCATCCCTTCACGACCGCTACTAGCTCGATCTCCGAGTACCTAAAAATAAAGCCCACGACGGGGTCAGCCACAATACTCAATAATGATATCGATCACATCATCATAATAATTACATACCAATGTAATAGTACTGTAAGAATACTACCAAAGTAATCTTACCGTCATACCTTACCAATCCATAAAAATCCAATCCTTACCATAATCCACATTTCGCATTCTCAAATGACGAAATGAACTAAACAATAATTATTGTACTGTATTCCAAAAATACCAATAATCCTCAAAACATCATCAAAACTCATAAGTGCGGTAATAATCCAGTCTGTGCCAAATCCTGTTCGTCGGATTACACAATCAAATCTCAACATGTATAAACCAATAATACACAACATATCTGTAGATCAACTACCACATGATAATGATAACAAATCTTGAAACATCGACGTACAGTCCAAATGCTCATACGATCAATAACAATGAGCAACCAATATATCACTGAGAATATCATCAACATGATAACTCCAATACGATCAACAAAGGACCAACAATAATCGAGAATACTGTAACACCCCAAACTAGGCGGATATTACAGTGCCGTGGACTCCCGACTGGGACCCACCAGGCGAATGAAAAAGGATGAATTACACAGGGTAAATGTAGTACCGAACCACATTACAACATCAATTACTCCGATTAGGAGTTTCATACAACACACCCAGGATAAAATAGAATACATGTGTATCTTATGTGATGATAAAATACACAACACTGAATGAAACGAGTATTCAAACGGAAAGTCTGCAGCGGAATAAATAAAGGAAACATAAATGACTGAATAAGACTGGGGCCCCCTACTAGTATCACTGGGACTCCTCGCCGTCACCATGCTCTCCCCGTGCCTTAGCCTTACCATGACCTGAAACAAGATCCCCAACGGGCCGGGCCATACGTAACAACAATCCTCAAGAGTTGAAAATACACAATCATGATTATATCTGAAGTTATGAAATATCTTGTCGAAACATACGCAATCAAACATGCTATATGAATCAACTAACAGTACGGCTCAAAGGAAATGGCGCCACACTACGCCCGGGATGGAAATGTGTCCGTGCACAAGCCACCAACGATCAATACACGCGTGGTCTTGTACCTAATTAGTCTCACGAGACACATAGACTCGTGTGCACAGTCCAATGTGAGGTCAACAACCAACACACGACCTTATTGTGCCCGAATTGAAAATCCTACACTTACCAACTGCACGCCAAGATGACTGAATGCCACGATATAACAAAAGTGACATCGAAAATGAATAATGACTCACCGAGATGGAATGGTAATGAAATAAATGACAAATCAATGAAAAGATTGGAACCGTCGTTCCTTATGATCGAAATGATTAATTGATAACAACAAGTTTTGATACGGTTAATATAATGATGAATGAGTTATGATTATGAATGAACAACAACAAAAGGGATGAATATCCTTTAACCGAGTAAGAATTAACTTACACAATACCTGACAATTATCCTTCCACGAACAACGCCCTAATTGAGATATCGGTCGCTCGAACAACCTTAAATAATACAATTACCAACAATCCGCTCAATATGCGAATCAAACACGAATATAACGAACTCAAAACGCCGATACGATTAAACTAAGTTCATTGGGGCATTATATCGAATACGTTGTATCCAAACTCCGATTGTTTACAATCAAACCTCGATATACCAATATCAAAATCCCCAAGAAGTGTTTCAAACCAACAAAACATCTCCAATACGATCAATAATCCGTTATGAATATCCAAAAATGTGATTATAACAACAATTAGTCGAAAATCCCCAATTCCAACTCGATTTTCAACGGGTTCTTGAATAATTCCTCAATAATCCAATGAATCCTTATACAAACTCATAATCATATACATATCCCTTCATATAACATGATTATAACGTCCAAAACATCATATCTCAACACAAAATCGAAGTCCAAAGTGTTGAAGAATTTACCTCTTGAAGATCCAACCAATTCGATCCGATGAAAACGTGTAAAAACGACTATCCAAGCTTCCCAAATGATTGAAGGTGGTGAAAAATACACACTCAAATGATAATTGATGAAGAAATCTCTCCCTCAAGTTATTCTCTCTCGTTTGCAGGTGAAGAAGATGGAAAAAAATTGAAGAAATGAGCTCAAAACATGAATTTATAGGGGTTGACTCGGCAGCCAGACTCGACCGTGCCCGCCTGACACGGTCGCGGCGCGCAGCTGGCCGGCAGGGACTCGACTGTGTCCTGCTTGACACGGTCGCGGCGCGAAGGGGCCTACCGACAGTGACCCGTCCGCGGCGCTCGGCATTGACTCGACCGTGTCCTGGCACACGGTCGGGCCTCTGGCGGACAGTTACGCCTATCCGGAAGGGTGCGACTCGGCCGTGCGACACGGCCGGGTCTCGAGGCGCACACTTCGCATTATCCGGACGAGTACGGCACGGGCCGTGTCGGACGACACGACCGAGTCCGGTCGGCCGTGATCGGCCATAATCTGAAAAATGAGCGGGTGAGCTAAAACGACCATAACTCTCTCGTCCGGACTCCGATTGACTCACCGTTTGAACCATTGGAAAGATAACTCGATGCTCTATAATATTGCAAAGATTTAGAATTTTTAGAGTTACCAAAAATTAATGGTGATCTAACAAAGTCGAACTCATATGAGGAAAGTTGAAATAATGAACAATAACGATACACAACTCGAAGTTTTTCCGAACGGTGAACACGGTGAAATAACATGATTGATGAATGATTATAATTGAGTGAAAATACACTGAGTGACAATTACAGACTGATAATTACTGAATGAAAATGAATGAATTACAACCGGGTATTACATACACCCCCCCGTAAAAGAGTTTCGTCCCCGAAACTAAGGGTCAAACAACTCGGGATAACTCTCCCGCATATTCTTCTCGGTTTCCCAAGTGGCCTCTTCGACTCCGTGTCTAGACCACTGAATCTTAACCAAAGGAATCGTCTTATTTCTCAACTGTTTGATTCGCCGCTCTAAGACTCGTATAGACGCTCCTCATATGAGTGGTCGTCGGCGATTTCGATTGTTGAACCGCAGATGTGACTCGGTCGGCAACATACTTACGCAACCGAGAGACATGAAACACATTATGAATTCGGCTCAACGCCGAGGTAAAGCCAATCGATAAGCTAACTCGCCTACTCGATCCAAAATCTCAAACGGTCCAATGAATCTCGGACTCAACTTTCCCTCTTCCCAAAACGGAAGATACCACGACTGGGATACCTTGACTAACACATGGTCACCACCTCGAACTCTAATGGTCGATTTACGGTTATCTCAGATATGATTTCGCCGACTCTGAGCGGTCAACAAACGACTCTTGATCAAAGCTACCTTTTCCCGGGCGGCTATAAGCATATCGGGCTCGGTGCCGATTGATTCTGACAAGTCATCCCAACACAAAGGAGAGCGACAACGACGACCGTACAAGGCCTCGTAAGGTGCCATCTTAATGGAAGCATGCAAACTATTATTATACGTGAACTCGATCAATGGTAGTTGGGCTTCCCAATCATCCTTCCAATCGAGGACGCAAGCTCTCAACATGTCCTCTAATGTCTGAATAGTCCTCTCTGATTGTCCGTCGGACTGAGGATGAAAGGCAGTACTGAGATTAAGCTGAGTTCCCATAGCACGATAGATCGATTTCCAAAAATGTGACACAAACCGTCCGTCACGATCGGAAACGATACTTTTAGGAGTACCGCAGTCTCACAATCTCTTTGATGAATAGTCAGGCAAGTCTCTCGACCCCAAGTATCCTTAATCTCAAGAAAATGAGCTGATTTAGTTAAGCGGTCCACAATCACCTGATCGTATTCATGCCACGACGACTCGTCGGCAAACTCGTGATGAAATCCATAGAAATGTCTTCCCATTTCCACTGAATAGGGAGAGGTTTCAAAGATACCCGCCGGCCGATGTTCAATCTTGACTTGCGGGCAAGTTAAGCATCTCGAAACAAATTCGCGACTTCTCGCTTCATATTACTCCACCAGTAATTTTGTTTCAAGTCTTTATACATCTTGCTAGACCCCGGGTGAACAGAATAAGGGGTAGCATGAGCTTCTCTCAAAATCGAGTTTTTCAACTCTTCATTCGCAGACGCACAACCGGTTCTTAAACCTCAAAAGTCCGTCCTCGTGGACCACGAATCCGTGGGCTTTCCCCTGAGTCACATCCTCACGGATGCGCAACAATGAAGGGTCTGAACTCGATTCTCTCTGATTACCTCCTCAAGTGACGATGAAATCTCTAACATACAAAGTTGTCCCCGAATTCGAAGCCGGACCTCGATATCGGGTCTAAGGAATTCCCGCCAAGCTCCTTCGAATCAAGTTAAACGAGCAAGCATCTGCTCCCGAACGGACTTACGACTCAAGGCGTCGCGACAACGTCGCCTTGCCCGGTGGTAAAGGATCTCAATATCATAATCCTTGATTAGTTCTAACCACCGCCTCTGCCGCATATTTAACTCCTTCTGAGTAAATATATACTTTAAACTTTTATGATCGGTGAATATCTGACAAGTAACGCCATAAAGATAATGACGCCAAATTTTCAAAGCAAACACCACGGCTGCTAGCTCAAGGTCGTGGGTCGGATAATTAATCTCGTAAGGTCTCAATTGTCGTGAAGCATAAGCAATAACCTTCCCATTCTCAGATGAGTACACATCCGAGACCCTGTCTGGATGCATCACTATAAACCACAAATCCCTCCGTCCCCTGTGGCAAGGAAAGTACAGGTGCTGACATTAATCGGCTCTTGAGTTCCTCAAAACTCCGTTGACACGCGTCGGACCACGTGTATTTCTTATCCTTCCGCAAAAGGTTCGTCAAGGGTTGAGCGATTTTAGAAAATCCCTCCACAAATCGCCGATAATAGCCCGCTAATCCGAGAAAACTTGGATCTCCTTAACATTCTTCGGAGGTAACCGGGTCTCGGATAGCCTCCGTCTTCGAGGGTCAACACGAACTCGTCCGATGAAATTACATGTCCGAGAAAAGTCACTTGGACATCCGTAACTCGCATTTGGAAAACTTTCCATAGAGTTGCTCTCGTCTCAACACGTCGAGAACCTGATGAAGATGAATCTCGTGTTCCTCTCGGTTACGAGAATAAATCAAAATGTCATCGATGAAGACAACAACAAATCGATCCAAAAAGTCGATGAAGACCCGATTCATTAGTTCCATGAATACCGCAGGTGCATTAGTTAGTCCGAACGGCATAACTACGAACTCAAAATGACCATAGCGTGTTCGAAACGCCGTCCTCGCGATATCCGACTCTCGAATCCGCAGCTGATGATATCCAGATCTTAAGTCGATCTTGGAAAATACTGAAGCCCCCTGAAGTTGATCCAAAAGGTCATCGATACGGGGTAAAGGATACTTATTCTTGATTGTCACCCTATTCAACTCCCGATAATCGATACACAAGCGAAAAGAACCTTCCTTCTTTTTGACAAACAGCACTGGTGCTCCCCACGGAGACGCACTCGGTCGGATATAACCTTTCTCGAACAATTCTTCAAGTTGATTCTTCAACTCCTGCATTTCGGTCGGGGCCATACGGTACGGTGCCTTCGATATCGGAGACGTACCAGGCTCCAACTCGATCGTGAATTCCACATCTCTCTGTGGAGGTAAACTGTAACTCGTCTGGAAATACATCGGCATATTCTCTCACAACCGAATATCCGACAACAATATCGATGATTTTTCGGTTTTGGTCATATAGCACCAATAACCAACACATCCTCGATCGAGTAACCGCATCGCTTTCATCAAATTAATGACTTTACTGCAATGTAGGATTACCTCCCCGAAAAACACATTCGACCCCATCGTCGAAATGATAGTGACCATACGCTACGGACACTAATGATGGCATCATGACGATCCATCCAAATAATACCCAAAATGACGTCGTCCCTCGGCAAATCTACTACGATTAGGTCCGCCGCCATACACGACCATGAAACCGAATCGGACAATTCGAATCTCACGACACGATAATTCGTCTACCATCGTAGGCCAATGACATAAGGCTCACAACTAGTAGCACTACCCGCACGTAGACTACTCAAACATGACTCGCAAATGAATGAATGACATTCACAAGAAACAAAAAGGGTACACACATGTAGAGATAGAATATCTAGTGTACCAGAGATCAATCGGTCCACTGGATCATCGGTCAACTTCATCTCATAAATTCGGGCTTGCCGGCCCCGAACCGGACGCTCCTGTCTGATAGCTCTTGGCTCCGCCTTTAGCTCCTGTCGTCTTGAACGACGCTGACTGAGTGGCCTGATTCTGCACCGCTGAATGACCTGGGGCTTGAGATGACGCCGGAGTGGGTTTAGAGTCCCTACGGCAAAAACGGGCCCTATGCCCAGATTCCTGATTGTGGCACGTGATGCATCGCTTTGACACTTGGTGCTGAAATGACCTGTTCCTCACAGTTGAAACAGTGATGGCCGAGGCCGCCGCTCGATCGAGATTCCGAGGGTTTAGACGTCGTGGGAAGTCGCTCGTAAAAGTAGAGCCCGCACGTGGTTTCTTGAAAGTGGCACGACTCCCGCCGATCGATTACGGTTCTTGGACTTCTTGCTAGCGACGAAGGTTGCCGCTTAGCAATTTCCTTAGCCGTAAGCTCGTAAGTAAGAGCCTTCTCAATGAACTCGGCGAGTGGCACGCTTATGATTAAGTAATCAAGTCTCATACGGGGTTTACCTCTTCTTTGAAATACTTGATCTTGTCCGCTTCGAGTGAATGATAGATGAGGCGAACTAAGAAGTTCTCAAATTTTTCGGCGATGGCGAACATCATCATCCGCCGAAAGGTCGGGAGTGAGTAATTCCGACAACTTGGCCTCCCGAGTGGGGCCGGATAGTACCTCTCCATCATGAGAGTCTTGAATCGATCCCAAGTACATGTTCCGTCTGTGGGCTTCAACGATAACCACCATGAATGAGCGCTCTACCGAGATAGTAAGCCGCAATCGAAACTTTATGCCCTTCGTGGCAATCCACCATAGCAAATAACTTCTCAAAATGCTCAAGCCAATGAACAATATCCGCCGGCTGAGATGAGCCCTCAAAAGTAGGTGGTCGCTGGCGAGAGATATCGCTAATGATATTGCTTACACCCCTCTCTTGCCTCTGAGGTGGCGGCGGAGGAGCTCGCTGATTTTGATTGACGGAGTTATGCATCGTCTCCATCAACCGAGCCATCTGGGTCATTTGGGCCATCATGCCCCGCATAAATGCGAGTGGGTCAACCGGACGCCCTCGACCGAGCCGTGTCCCGGTACGACTCCCGACAGTGAATGATCGCGCCTGTGTGAATGAGTGGCAGACGCCGCTGATGAATTAGCATTATTCCTGGCATTTGCACGAGTATTTGCACGAGTTCTCGGGATTCGGCCCGCTCCACGGCCTCGTCCTCCACGTCCTCTGCCAGCCCTTTCCATACTGAAGTGGAAATTCATATGATGATTATATATCTCGCATGAGTATCACATTATGATTACGTCATTAAATGATGAAAATGAGCATACGCTCTAACACAGTGTTTACATGAACGATTAATCGAGGTGACATGATGTCTGATGAAATTATTGAAATGATTATCTTGAACAAGTTAACAAGATTAATTATATGATCTTCCAGATCAACAACCGAGTAATGAAATGAGTTGAGTGATTAATGAGTTAAAATGACCGTCCTGGTCAAAATGAAAATGATGTTTGAGGATTGTTAACTGATAAATTATGAATGAATATTGATAATTGCCAGAAATTATACGATGGCGTTAGAAATCTTACAGTTCTTTCTTGCGATTGGCTCGCAAGATTCCGCACAGGTCACACGTGACGCGAAAGTCCAATGATACTAGTCTGATGACGATGATTTCAAATGAGACATGACTCGGAAGGTAGTATTCAAAACCACGCTCTGATACCAACTCTGTAACACCCCAAACTAGGCGGATATTACAGTGCCGTGGACACCCGACCGGGACCCACCAGCGAATGAAAAGGATGAATTACACAGGGTAAATGTAGTACGAACCACATTACAACATCAATTACTCCGATTAGGAGTTTCATACAACACACCCAGATAAAATAGAATACATGTGTATCTTATGTGACGATAAAATACACAACACCGAATGAAACGAGTATTCAAACGGAAAGTCTGCAGCTGAATAAATAAAGGAAACATAAATGATGAATAAGACTGGGCCCCCTACTAGTATCACTGACTCGCCGTCACCGTGCTCTCCCGTGCCTTAGCCTTACCATGACTAAACAAGATCCCCAACGGGCCGGGCCATACGTAACAACAATCCTCAAGAGTTGAAAATACACAATCATGATTATATCTGAAGTTATGAAATATCTTGTCGAAACATAAGCAATCAAACATGCTATATGAATCAACTAACAGTACGGCTCAAAGGAAATGGCGCCACACTACGCCCGGGATGGAAATGTGTCCGTGCACAAGCCACCAACGATCAATACACGCGTGGTCTTGTACCTAATCAGTCTCACGAGACACATAGACTCGTGTGCACACCCAATGTGAGGTCAACAACCAACACACGACCATAATGTGCCCGACATGAAAATCCTACACATACCAACCGGCACGCCAGTATGACCCGGAATGCCACGATATAACAAAAGTGACATCGAAAATGAATAATGACTCACCGAGATGGAATGGTAATGAAATAAATGACAATCAATGAAAAGATTGGAACCGCTGCTTCCTTATGATCGAAATGATTAATTGATAACAACAAGTTTTGATACGGTTAATATAATGATGAATGAGTTATGATTATGAATGAACAACAACAAAAGGGATGAATATCCTTTAACCGAGTCGATTAACTTACACAATACCGGTGACAATTATCCTTCCACGAACAACGTCCTAATTGAGATATCGGTCGCTCGAACAACCTTAAATAATACAATTACCAACAATCCGTTCAATATACGAATCAAACACGAATATAACGAACTCAAAACGTCGATACGATTAAACTAAGTTCATTGGGGTATTATATCGAATACGTTGTATCCAAACTCCGATTGTTTACAATCAAACCTCGATATACCAATATCAAAATCCCCAAGAAGTGTTTCAAACCAACAAAACATCTCCAATACGATCAATAATCCGTTATGAATATCCAAAAATGTGATTATAACAACAATTAGTCGAAAATCCCCAATTCCAACTCGATTTTCAACGGGTTCTTGAATAATTCCTCAATAATCCAATGAATCCTTATACAAACTCATAATCATATACATATCCCTTCATATAACATGATTATAACGTCCAAAACATCATATCTCAACACAAAATCGAAGTCCAAAGTGTTGAAGAATTTACCTCTTGAAGATCCAACCAATTCGATCCGATGAAAACGTGTAAAAACGACTATCCAAGCTTCCCAAATGATTGAAGGTGGTGAAAAATACACACTCAAATGATAATTGATGAAGAAATCTTTCCCTCAAGTTATTCTCTCTCGGTTGCAGGTGAAGAAGATGGAAAGAAATGGAAGAAATGAGCTCAAAATGCTCAAAAAATGAATTTATAGGGGTTGACTCGGCGGCCCGGACTCGACCGTGCCCGCCGACACGGTCGCGCGCGCACTGCCGGCAGGGACTCGACCGTGTCCTCGCTGACACGGCCGCGGCGTGAAGGGGCCTACCGACAAGGACCCGTCCGCGGCGCTCGGCATTGACTCGACCGTGTCCCGGCACACGGCGGGCCTCCGGGCGCAGTTACCGCCTATCCGAAGGGTGCGACTCGCCGTGCGCTGCATACACGGCCGGTCCCGAGGCGACACTTCGCATTATCCGGACGAGTACGGCACGGGCCGTGTCGGACGACACGACCGAGTCCGGTCGGCCGTGATCGGCCATAATCTGAAAAATGAGCGGGTGAGCTAAAACGACCATAACTCTCTCGTCCGGACTCCGATTGACTCACCGTTTGAACCATTGGAAAGCTAACTCGATGCTCTATAATATTGCAAAGATTTAGAATTTTTAGAGTTACCAAAAATTAATGGTGATCTAACAAAGTCGAACTCAAATGAGGAAAGTTGAAACAATGAACAATAACGATACACAACTCGAAGTTTTTCCGAACGGTGAACACGGTGAAATAACATGATTGATGAATGATTATAATTGAGTGAAAATACACTGAGTGACAATTGCAGACTGATAATTACTGAATGAAAATGAATGAATTACAACTGGGTATTACATATACCATCAACAAGGTAAACTCCAAATGATCAACAAAAATGGATCTCAAAGAAATAACTTTGACTGTCGAACATACCCCTCGGGCGTATGAACAACCAGTCGCAAACCGTCGAACACATCCAATACTATGGACTATGAAACGACAAAAATATACGGCTCAAAGATGGACATCACAGTACACCCGATCCGGAAATGTGTCCGTGCACAAGCCACCCCGGGCATCGATCAAATACACGTGTGGTCTTGTACCTAATTAGCCTCACGAAACTACGTCTCGTGTGCACGGTTCAATGCGAAATAATATCAACGCATAACCATAGTGTGCCCAGCTAAAAATCCTACACAATAACCAATCGGAACGCAGATATGATTCCAGATATGTCACGATGCAACATGACAATGAATTCAATAAATCACATATCCAATAAGGATCAAAAGACTCACCGAAGTGAACAACAACAGACTGGCAATGAAAAGTCGACACGACTAATCAATACCCAAAACAACAATCCTGCGATCATCAACCCCGAAAAATGATCAACACGATCAACGATCTCAATACAACAGTCCTGGGATAAACATCCCTCAATGAATAACCAATACGAAACTCATTACACGAAACCTCAACATATACAACAACTCAACATACAAATTATCCACATGACTGAACAAATACTTAGATTACCTCAAAGCCGAGGACCATATCCATCAACATCCCCCAATGAGACGATCAACACAACCATTAATACCAACAATAGTCTTGGGATCAACATCCCTCAACGAACAACCAGTACGAATCTCAATATATGAAGTCTCAACATACAACATATACAACAACTCAACATAATAATTATCTCATAACTGAACAATACATAAATTACCTCAAAGCCGAAGACAACATCCTTTCCACGAACAACATTCCTGAACGAATACATAGTTATACAAATAATCTCAAATAAGGTACCATCCATTCAATACCAATAACCCTTTATCCCGATACTTATGTCATCACGATAACTATCCTCGATATCCGATATTCTATATCCTTGATCAAAGATAACTCACGTCTTCCCTGAACACAATTAAATCATATACCTTATGATTTAATACAACCAGAGCACGATATACAAACCATTATCCCGACAACTTACATTTCTAACAACATTGCTATACGAATTATAAATGAAATGAAAACGAAACCATTCATCAAATATTATAAACTGAACAAGTATAAACTTGCCTCGATACCGATACCACGAATTCGTTACCAAAATCCATTGTCTTTGTCTACGAGCTCCTCAACCCCTACCAAAAGCAATCTACGAACTCTTTAGCCTCAACCGCAACTCAACGGTCATAATCCACGATCAAAACATATCAACCTATTGCAATAACCGATTAACACACATTCGATAAAAATTAATAACCGACATACTCAACCAACAAACTCAACGGTTCAACGAAACCTCGATCATATACATAATACCAAATAATCCAACTCAACAAATACGAACCCATATCCACGATACAAGCCGTAACTCGATGATCACAAATAATAATCAATAACCGATCAACAAACACAACGGTTCTACAATATCCCGATTAAACACATATCCAAGCAACCCGAACCAATCAAACATGAATTCAAAACCACAATACGATCCCAAAATCCGAAGATCATAACAATAATCAATTTAAACCAACAAGGGTCTACCATTACCGATTCCAAATTCAATCTTAAATACGGATACAAGTTTCCTCCTTGTAAATTCATAATATAAACCAATTACCGGTTATCATCATCAATCCGGACGATCCGATTAATTCAACATCTTAGATAACCATATTCCAAAGGTTTCAAATAATTCCATTATCCGAATTGAACACTTATTCAATAAGTATGAATATCCAAATTCAAACATGAATAATAATTCCAATCAAACTCGAAATCATATTCGTATTCCTATACGAATATTGTACCAAGACACATAACTTAGTTCTAGATATGAATATTCCATATTCATATCTAAAACACCAAGACCTCTTAAACATGTTCAACAATTCATATAATCCAAGAGTTCCTTAAGAACACAACTAATTCCGAAATCATATTCAAAATCTCCAATACGACGTAATCCGATGTGTTCTAACATCTAAACAATCCTTATTCACAATTCAAGGTGTATATAATCATGTTCTTAAACATATATACTTCTCATAACATCATGAATTGCAACAAACCACCAAGAACATCGAGAATACTACGATTCCATAATCATAACAACATAATCGAATCATTTGATCACCAATTCATTATCTTCCTTTAACAAAATTCGCATAATTACCAAGAATCATCACAACAATATCATTTCCATCACCATTCATACGAAAACGTGTAGAATTTTCCAAGTTCTACTCATTGAGACATTTCATCGAACACTTTGAAGGCATAGTCCAGTTCAATCGATTATTCAAAGAAATACTCGAATTCTTTCCACAAAACTTCAAGAATAATGAATGATTACGAGTTTATAATCAAGTTCAATCAACAATCTGAATCAAAACGAAGCAAATCGGCCAAAACACCAAGAAATCTCAAGAACATCCAAAAACCAAAAGTTTAGGTGTTCTTACCTTCGATCCGGGTGGAAGATGATGTTAATCCATGATTCCAACTTCCGAAACATGTTGTTATAAGTTGCTCATACTCAAATCCATCAATTCTTGCCGAAGGAATCGTGAAGAAACGAAGAAAAACGAAAAAATGAGTAGGTGACTCGGTCCAGGCCTTATATAGGCCGAGACCTGCCGGCACGTTACGTACGTAACTGGCGGGTCCTTACGTACGTAGCCGGCCGCAGCCGACCCTACGCCAATTGCCGGAACCCTTACATACGAATCGCACCGGCTTACGTACGTAACTGGCCCTTACGGCCGTAACCGGCCACTGCCTTACGTACGTAATCGGCCAGTCCTAGCCATCCCTGCGAGTCACTGCCGACCGTGATCCGCCACCCCCACGAGTCACTGTCGACCATGCTCGGCCATTCCAACGAGTCACGACCGGCCATGCATGGCCATCCAGGTCATCTCGGCCATGACTCGGCTAGCCGCCCCGTAACGTACGTAACACTTATTTCGTTGCGTACGTAATACGTACGTTGACTTTCTACGGTATAATACTCGTATTACGTACGTAATACACCCTGTATAACGTACGTAACTCTATTCGTTGACTCACCTGTCCACATCTGCGCCGAAAGCTGCCGACCACGGGCCCCACTGTCCGATTCCTCTTGTTACGTACGTTATGTACGCTATATAACGTACGTAAGCTAACACATTTTACCTACGTAAGCTCCAAGGCTTAACGTACGTAATGGCTTTTATACTTAGCCAAAAATCCAACTGTTCCTGTCCGACGTCTCGACATACTGGATACGAACATACGGCATACTGAATACACATATACTCAACCCAAAAATATTCTCATACGGTATACCTGATATCCGAGTCAGTTCAACCTCATACAACATATCCTGAATATATCTGTCAATCAAAAACGATAATCACACCAGTATAACTGT
The DNA here is from genome assembly GCA_033398695.1 of Orobanche coerulescens. Taxonomy (NCBI): domain Eukaryota; kingdom Viridiplantae; phylum Streptophyta; class Magnoliopsida; order Lamiales; family Orobanchaceae; genus Orobanche; species Orobanche coerulescens. The sequence goes on along the minus strand of CM065812.1, from coordinate 112,374,859 downwards.
CTCGGTTCTCAATTTATTTTATCCATACTGTATAGATGCCAAACTGTACAGTATACTCAGATAAAATAACGCGAAAAATTTATACTGAAAATTCGGGGATTACAGATCAGGTGCACCATGGTCATCAGCCTCATCATATCTCCTTTCCTCCTCTTTTCTTTCTCCTTCTTTTTCTTTTTCATCTTATTTTTCTTCTTCTTTCTTTTCTTCTTCTCTGATCTCCTCCTCTTCTCCTTCTTTCTTTTCCTCCCTTTCCTCATCATCCTTCTTTTCAACTTCATATTTTTCTCTTTCAACTTCTCCAGTTTCACTTTTCTCAATTTCAACAATGATAATTTTGTTCTCTCCTCTTTCTCCTTCTTTTTCCTTTCTACCTTCACCTTCCTCAGCAAATATTTTGCCTTGGAATATATATTTCATAAAATCGAGGATGAACTGGTCCATGTTTTGTTTAAAGTGGGAGATGAACCAGTTCTCCTTCATTAATATCTTCACATTTGTTTCTTGACAAAAATACATAATCAGTTGTTCTACAGCAATGGGGTGATCCCAGGCACTTATCTCAACATGTAAGAATTTTTAGCTCTTTCCATTCTTCATACATGTTAATAAAAGATTAATTCAGAACTTCTTTTCTTACCAATTGTAATTGTGCTTTGGTAAGGTTCAGAGAGTTGTTTTCCCTGAGGTTGAAAGAATAGCCTGCTTTTGGTACTTCAATTGTCTCCTATGCTTCTTCTTCCTGTATTATGCTTGGAAGAGTCAGGAGGGAAATTACTTCTGCCATCAGCTCAGATGGATGCTGAGGTTGATCTTCAGTTTGTGCAGGTGCAGGTAAGATGATCAGCTGCATTTCTTTCTCTGTGTCTGAGGGATAGTCCACTAGTCCTCTTTGTCATTTGGGAGGTGATTCAGGTGAGGATACAATGTAGGAGGGTTTTTCAGGTGACTTCCTCTTTTTAAAGATCTTGGTAAGAGGAATGTGTCGCTATCAGATTCATCTGCAGGTAGGATCTCAGGTGCAGGTGACTTTTGTATCTCAGCTGCAGAGGGGGCTGAGGTCATCTCCTCTGCAATTTCCTCAGGTGGGTTTCGTGCAGCTGCATCAGATTGAACTTCATATGAGTCTGAGGGGATTCTATAAGGTAGGCTTCCTCTTGTCATCTCCTTAAGAATCTCAGCTGTTGTGGGCTTGTTCTTTGCTACAAGCTTCTCCTTTGTCGCTTGGTCCAGATGACCAAGTCTCTTGCTGATGAAGAAAGTTTCTGCTTTTCCTTTGACTTTTACAGGAAACTCCAAGATCCAACTGATCTGAGTCCCATATGCCAACTTTTGTCTGAACTTTTTCTCATTATTATCCCAGCTGACTTTGTTGACTTCCCGGACCAACTGCCTGTAAATATAATCCAACCAGTTGATCCTTTGCTGCTGGATTAATGCTCCCATCACTATATACTTGGCAGATGATAGTTGATCGTAACTGCCTGCCATGCCAATAACGATTTTATTAGTGATGTCAAGAACATACTTGTTATCCTTCTTAAGATCTCCTTTCTTTGCCGTGAATTTGACCTTAGGTGACTGGTCAGGCATTCTTATTTCCTCCTATAGCTCGAATGGGTTTGGTTTCAAGGCTTCAACTGCGAGGCCCTGATTTTCCATGTTAAATACGTCTATAATAGTCTTTTTGTTGATGGTGATAGATTCACCAAAAATCGAGCTTTCGATTACATATTGGGTGATTTGGGCTTTGTTGGGATTCGGTCCAGCATCCTGCCTGCATGGGCTTAAAAATGCGTGAGGTGCGGCTTGCGATTCGACCTGTGAGATCTGCACTAGAAGTGGTTAAATGAATTGATTAGGACTACTCATATCAACAAGATGCATCTTCTTTTCTGGTAGCCATCTCATAGAAACTCAACAGTTAGACGTGCTTGGCCTGGAGTAGTTATGGGATGGGTGACCCCCTGGGAAGTTTCTCGGGTGCGCGTGAGTGAGGACAAAGCGCGCTGGAAAAGACTCGTGTTGGTATAGTGAGGACATTCTTCATCATTCTGGGGACCAACAGGCTTCTTTGTAGAAGAAGAATATGGCTTCCTTGAATAGTTGTGACGGGTTGATGTCTAGGAAATGGTAAATGCCATTTTTCTTCATCATCCGGATTACATGAGCCATTTCTGCCGTGTTGTTTGATTCAAGCAAACCTTCAAAATCGAAAATAATGCTAAAAATGATTTGCTCCTTCACTACCTTGGGATTGATACCTTCAAAGTAAGTGGTTGAGTCAATTTCTGCAAAAATAAGATCTTCGATTAAGTGTAGTGAATATTCAAGCAATTTTCCTGCTTTTGAAAAATTAGGGTTCTTAGAGCTTGAAGATGATAAGGTTTTTATGAAATGATTTCCGCCGTATTATATACCCAGTTGAAAAGACATTTTTGAATTTTAATAATTAAATAAGCAAGCGGCTGTCCGAATTTTGATAAATAAAGAATGACGGTTGGAGTTGATTGGACGTCGTGGAGGTAGTGTGATCATGTGTTTTATCCACGTGTGAATAAGAATATGATTTAAATAATCATATGTTAGTCAAGGGATGAGAAACTTAGCTGGTTGACCGTTTGACTTTTTGTCTGTTCTGCATCAGGTGAGGTAGGTCGTCTGTGGTTAATGTCAGCTAACTTTTTCGCCTTATGTGATGTTTCTTGACTGGTCTGACCAGGTAACTTTTCTTCGCTGGTCTGATCAGGTGACTTTTCTTCACTGGTCTGATCAGGTGACTTTTCTGGTCAGGTGACTTTTCTTCGTCTCTTGTCTGCTTCAGGTCAGATGAATTTTCTCATCTGTTTTTCAACTAAGTACTAGATTCCCAATCTAATAAATCAAGATCCCTGCTAAGTTCCAGAAACTTTTCTTCGGTTAAAGGTTTAGTGAATATGTCAGCAATTTGATACTCTGTGCTGACCCTTTCCTTACTCTTTTGACATCTATGTGCTTTGTTCTTGAATGTAAGACTGGATTGTTGGTTATAGCAATTGCGCTGTTGTTGTCACACCATATAGGAACTTTATTTGCTATGATATAGTAATCCCTTAACTGTTGTCTGATCCTAAGAATTTGAGCACAACAGCTACCTGCAGCTAAGTATTCTGACTCAGTTGTGGATATTGAGTTAGATATTTGCTTCTTATAGAACCATGATATAAGTTTGGTTCCAAGGAATTGACACGTTCCACTTGTGCTTTTCCTACCAATCTTGCATCCTGCAAAGTCTGCATCTGAATATCCTGAGAGTTCAAAGTTGTCATCCTTGGGATACCATAATCCAACATTGATTGTGGATTTAAGGTATCTGATTATCCTCTTAGATGCTTCCTGGTGAGATTGCTTCGGCTTGGATTGGAATCTGGCACACACTCTTACTGCATATGAAATATCTGGCCTGCTTGCAGTGAGGTATGCCTCTTTCATCTGCATCAATGTGTAGAGATGTGCTCTAGGGTACTCTTAATGGTTTGGCTGAGTCCATGCCAAATCTTTTTGATTAGTTCCCTTGTGTACTTTTCTTGATTGAGGAAAATTCCATTGTCAACTTGCTAAACTTGCAAACCAAGAAAGAAATTTAGCTTTCCCATCATACTCATCTCAAATTCTCCTTGCATGAGATTTGAGAATTTTTCACAAACCTCGGGGTTGGTTGAGTCAAATATGATGTCATCCACATATATTTGAACAAGTAACATGTGGTCTTCATGTTCAATTCTGAAGAGTGTCTTGTCTACCTTTCCTTTGCTAAATCCATTTTTCTCCAGAAATACTGATAAGGATTCATAACATGCTCTTGGTGCCTGCTTCAGTCCATATAGAGCTTTTAGAAGCTTGTATACTTTGTCTCATTTGACAAATCCAGAGGGTTGATCCACATAGACTTCTTCTTCTAGTACTCCATTGAGAAAAGCACTCTTCACATCTACTTGGTAGACTTCAAAATCCTTGAATACTGCATATGCAAGGAATAGTCTGATAGCCTCCAGTCTTGCTACAGGTGCTTATGTTTCATCAAAATCTATTCCTTCACACTATGCATATCCTTTTGCAACTAGTCTGGCTTTTTTCTAACAATAGCTCCATCTTCATCACATTTGTTTTTGTCCACCTATTTGGTGCCTATTACTTTCTTGTGATCTGGTCTGTCTATTAGTTTCCAGATATTGTTTCTCTCCATTTGGTGTAGTTCTTCCTGCATTGCAATTATCCATGAGTAGTCATCCAAGGCCTGTTCAGTTGTTTTGGGTTCCATCTGAGACATGAAACATGAGAACATTGCCATTCCTGCTGGTTCCGTAGATTTCCTGGTTTTGACTCCATTAGTTAAGTTTCCAATGATTAGTTGAATAGCATGATCTCTGAGCCATTTGGGGATATCATCTTCAAGGTTTGTTCCTACTGCTGAGTTGCTTTGATGGACTTCGCCTTTCTCTACATCAGCTTGGTTTTGGCCTTCTTGATCTACATCTGGATCAACTATGGTTTTGTCATGGGCAGGTGAGGATCCTGTCTGATCTGCAGTTGGGTCTTTAGCTGAGTCCATCATTCCTGTGTCATTAATAAAGACTTCTTCTAGGGTGGCGGTTTCACTACTACAAAACTGTGCCTTTAATAGCGGTTCTGGAGCCACATTAATGGTTAGGAACCGTGTTAAAATGGTGTTGTTAATTTAACGGTTTTTCCGAAACATTATTAATTTCTGATGTAAATTAACAGCGGTTTTTGAGGAACATTGTTAAATGTCGATTTAACGGCGATTCGGCTAAAAACATTGTTAAATTAACGGTTTTTAAGGAACCATTATTAAGCTGGACATTTAACAACGGTTCGAGCTAAAAACCATTGTTAATTTAACAATGTTTTTAAGGGAACCGTTAAATTGGACATTTAACAAATGTTCCATCTAAAAACATTGTTAATTTACATGTAAAATTAACAATGGTTTCTCCTTAGAACCGCTGTTATTTTTTTTTTTTTTAATTCTAGATTTATTTTTTTTATTTCCAACCTGCTACACACCAAAAACAGCATCCAACCAAAAACATCAAATAAAACCTCAACAACACAACTTTATTTCATCCATTCACCAATACAACTAAACAACTTTTATCCAACCATCAAATACAATAACATTCTATCCAATACAAAAAAAATACAACACAATTCAAGTACAGCGGCAACAAACAACAAGAAGCAAAATCAAGCACAAGTAAAAGGAGAAAAGGAAGAAGAAGAACACAACAACGAATACACTGCAACCATGAACAAAACATGAATCAGAAAAAGGATTTCCCTACAACCATGAACCAGAAAAGAAACTGAATCTTCAGGTACAACAATGGTATTCTTGCAAAATTAAATGTCAAAGGTCTACGCACATAAAAGGTCCCTAACCTCCAAAAATTGTTTTGCCCATTCGATTCGAATTGCACGAATACTCTCTATAGTAAGTGCCGCAACATCATCAAACATCTGTACATATAAACATATATATAAATTAACAAACTCATCAACTTAAACGAATCACTTTTAAACTGAAATAATTTAAAAAACTGAAATTAATTTAAATAATTTAATAAACTGAAATAAAAGTTTATCACCTCCATCCATCCATCGATAATACGAGCTCGGACAATAGTCGACATCCAGTGCATGACGTAATACCCACACTCCCAACCTCCGTTTTCTTTATTACACTAAAAAGAATATGTTGCTCAATTATATAATATATAATATTTAATAATATACTTATATAGCTAATATATATATATATATATATATATTGAATGTATTACTTACTTTGGGATATATCCAAGTAATCGTCTGTTTGGATCTACTTATATGCATACCCCCCATCACCTTATACGCGGTCACATCACTGTTTAAAAGAAGTAATAATGTATTATGAAATGAAAACATTGAGTGAATAAAATAATGGTTTTATGACTTGCAATTATAACTTGGAATTGTACTAATTATAATCTATAGAGTATTGGAGAATATTATAAGTGAATTGAACTCACACGCAGATTTTCTCATCTTATAATGGTTTTATGACTTGCAAATGCAAAACGACGCCCATGAACGAGATAGAAATATGCATAGAGCACTAAGACTGTTATTTCACCCAATTACTGATAAAATGTTTCTTCTCAATTTGATGATGTTTAGGAAGGAAAATTTCCCCTCTTATTTATATCTGGATTATACTACTGTTAACTGACCACATCTACTTCAATATTACACATCCATAAACATTAAGATGGACACTGAAGAGATAAAGAAATACTGCTAAATGAAAGGATATCGCCAGTTTAATACACACAGATCGCCCATTCTACATGTTGCTTTGAACTTGTTAAGCATGATAGGTGTATGTAGCAAGCAGGAAGAGTACAGTGCGCATGGTGCTGGGAATTAGAGGTAATCTGGACATGTTTACATTTGCTGTTTTGTGAAAATTTTTATTTGTTTTTCTAAAGATACCTGACTATTCTAATGTCCGAGCAAACATACAACCAGCACAAAATTGTAATAGTAAATAATTGTGAACTAAGAAAGAGTAGTACTGTATCATAAGTACGGTTAGGCAATTTATTACCTTCTGGAAGTATCTCCTGTATCAACTCGAGTAATTCGGTGAAACTTTTATCACTCCACCCATTTTTTGCTTTCACATTAACCAACTTCAACACGGCAGACTAGCGTGTAAAATTTTTACAACCCGGGTATAAAGGAGTCTCTGAATCACTTTTCAATGCATCATAAACATGCGCTCGTCGGAATGATTCTTCTCCAACATCACGAATCATGTCTTCAAATTGATCACCATCTATATCTACGTGTGTGTCTTCAGTTGGAATGTCTACTAGTTCGCCATGCCATATCCAAATCGTATAGTTCGTATTTATTCCCTCACAAATAAGATGTTCACGAATTATGTCAGCTTCATGTCGTCTCCTGTTCATACACTTGACACAAGGGCAAAAATATCTTTCATCGGGTTCCGGGCGATTTTGTCGGGCGAACTCAAGAAATTGTTCGATTCTATTATCATACTCATCACTGTTACGACCTGCATTCATCCAACTTCGATCCATTTTTCTTCTTTTCTGTTGTACACATAGTGAAATTCAATTTGCAATTCTTTTAGTTAGAACCAGCCACATTTAGTGTTATTTTAATCTTCTACCAAAAACATATACGACAACTAAGACTTAGTCCATACTATTTATAGGATATGTAATGTCATTGAGTCTTCATACTACAAATCATGGAAATCATCTTAAGTAATAATGTACTATTTGTATAAATTATAATTTTCTAATCAAAACAGCGTCAATTGCTTTTTTATATATGATAAGCGATGGGAAGGGCGGACAAGGAGAACTTAGAAACGAAAAAATAGGAAAAAATAGGAAAAATTTAGAAAGCGCTATGGTACAAAAACAATTGCAGGTGTTGCTTTTGAATCAAAATTCCATTTGGGTTTGCTATTGGAAATTTCCACAATGAGATATACCATTTCAAAGTTGTGAATGAAAGAAACCACACAAATAACAAAGAATAAAGGAATTTTGACCAACCGAGACTTCAAGAGAAAACACTCTTATTTTTCTATAAAATCGTAATTAAAACTTAAACCTATTACATTTACTTAATAGTGTAAAAGTGTCTTAAAAGAAAATCAAGACTCGCTAGTAAACTTTAAATAAAGAAAACCATTTTCCAAATTGCATATGCCACATGTGTTTGAGTTGCAGTATGTAGTCATTCATTGATACAAAAAGGAAAGCAATAAAGCAATTTAAGCACAAGACTGCTATAAAATAAACATTATTATATACAGGTTCTGATTCCAAATTAAGAACCATGGTCATTCATAACCTCACATGACCTTTTATTAACCTCTAGTCTGAACTTAGTACATTAAACGGATAGTTTGGATCCATTA
>CM065812.1:111711857-111761857 GCA_033398695.1 Orobanche coerulescens | reverse complement strand
TCCAAACGATGGCAACTAAACACGAGGGTTGCGCTCGTTGCGGGACTTAACCTAACACTGACGGCACGAGCCGACGGCCCATGCACCACCTGTGTCCGCGTTCCCGAAGGCACCCTCTCTTTCAAGAGGATTCGCGGCATGTCAAGTCTGGGTAAGGTTCTTCGCGTTGTATCGAATTAAACCACATGCTCCACCGCTTGTGCGGGTCCCCGTCAATTCATTTGAGTTTCAACCTTGCGGCCGTACTCCCCAGGCGGGATACTTAACGCAGCGTTAGCTACTGACCTTTGCAGGTCGATACGCAGCGCCTAGTATCCATCGTTTACGGCTAGGACTATCGGGGTCTCTAATCCCATTCGCTCCCCTAGCTTTCGTCTCTTAGTGTTAGTGTCGGCCCACAGAGTGCTTTCGCCGTTGGTTTTCTTCCGATCTCTACGCATTTCACCGCTACACAGGAAATTCCCTTTGCCCTACCGTACTCCCGGCTTGGTAGTTTCCACCGCCCCGTCTGTGGTTGAGCCTTGGGATTTGACGGCGGACTTAAAAGCCACCTACGCACGCTTTACGCCCAGTAATTCCGATTAACGCTTGCACCCTCCGTATTACCGCGGCCGCCGCACGAGTTAGCCGATGCTTATTCCCAGATACCGTCGTTGCTTCTTCTCCGGAAAAGAAGTTCACGACCCGTGGGCCTTCTACCTCCACGCGGCATTGCTCCGTCAGCTTTCGCCCATTGCGGAAAATTCCCCACCGCCGCCTCCCGTAGGAGTCTCAGGCCGTGTCTCGGTCCAGTGTGGTGATCAACCTCTAGCACCAGCTACTGATCAACGCCTAGGTAAGCTATTGCCTCACCAACTAGCTAATCAGACGCAAGCCCCTCCTCAGGCGGATTCCTCCTTTTGCTCCTCAGCCTACGGGGTATTAGCAGCCGTTTCCAGCTGTTGTTCCCCTCCCAAGGGCAGGTTCTTACGCGTTACTCACCCGTCCACCACTGGAAACACCACTTCCCGTCCGACTTGCATGTGTTAAGTGTAATACCCAAGATTTCTGTTATGTAATTGGAACTTGTGATATTGTAATGATTGTACTTTTGTATGAGTACTATTCTCTGTATTTCATTATCCGATGTTGTCGAGCATATAATTTCGTATTTGTGATAAAGGTTGAAATTCTGTGCATGTAGCGCACGCTACAGGCTGAGGGTAGCGTACGCTAACGTGGTTTCATAGCGCACGCTACCGAGTGTGATTAGCGCACGCTATGCGTGGTCAGATTGATTGAGACGTGCGGTAGGTGAGATCTGGCCGGGGGACCCCTGTCGGATCGTGTCGGATGTACCTGGACGGCTTTTGGGAAAAGCCGAGTCAACGCCTTAGCGCACGCTACAGGTCGATGCGTAGCGCACGCTAAGTGCCGAGTACAGTTTAAACTGTGAGCCGTTAGCGCACGCTACGAACAGGGTCTAGCGCGCGCTAATAGCCATTTATTATAAATAGGACAAGATCTCATTCGTGATTTCGATTCCTTCTCCTCCCACAACCCGAACTTTGACACATAGAACATAACTACTTTCGTCTAAACACTCCGTATCAACCTCCTCAACCTCCTAGTTCGAGATTGAAGATCATACATCATTGGAGATTGGTGTTCAAGACTTCGGTGTTGGATTGCTTCTTTTCATCCGTGTTCTTCACTACTTCGAGGTAGGTGATTCTTCACCAATGATTAGTATGTTCATAAGGAAGATTTGAATCATGTTTGGATAGCAAGTATGTCGTTCATCACATGTTAGAAGGATACTTTTGACGTATCGGTACTAGATGTCGAATGAACCTTTGAACCATCTTATTATAAGGACACCTAAGCATGTTTAAATCGATTTATGATCAAGTAATCGGATATTACCCAGTTGATACGTTGTATACGTTGGAATCATGTGTTTTGGAACGTTAGGCGATGGAACTTAGATTATTTCTGGAAGATCGTAGAGGAATTGTGATATCGAGATAACTATCCGTATATTGGTATTTCATAATCATAAATCTTCCAGAAACCTTATTATCATGATATGCCCGAGGATAACTTGTAACATCACCATAGGATTCATAAGTTCTTCATCATTCAACCCAGTTGGTTTGCGATTCTCCATGCAAGATTAGCGCACGCTAACATGTGTGAGTTAACGTGCGCTATCGAGGTTCGGTTTTCGCACAAAACGTCGTAGCGTACGTTATGAGACAATGAAGTCGATCGCGATTCGTGTCTAGCGCACGCTAGTCTTATACGATAGCGTACGCTAACAGTCGGCTTAGCGCACGTTACGTAGAGTACGTAGCGCGCGCTAAGCAATCCAGCATTGTTAAGTTTGAGCTTTTCGGCCGTATGCCTAAATTTAAGGCAAATGATCGACTCTATATGATTTGTATATCGTTACTATTGTTAAGGATCGAGCTTGTTACGTTGATCGGAGGCGGCCTTGAGTGCGTCGAGAGCATTGAAGTATATCGTTCTTGCCATCTTCGAGGCAAGTATCGTGATATGTTAATATCGGTATTTTTGGAGTATGCGTATGATTATGCATGTTGTTGAACATGATATTTACTTCGTTGATTTGTCATGATATTCGTTTATATGTTCATGTTGATGAACGTAATGATTTGGCATATGTGTATGCATGAGTTGTGTTTGTATACGTGTACGATCTATGCTGAGGGCGCTGGATCGGATGTCCACCTCGTGTTGGTCCGACGGGATCATCTTGGGATCTAGCCGAGGCGCTGGATCATTGGACGGGTTATTTCCACCTCGTGTTGGTCCGACGGATCATCTTGGGATCTATCCGAGGGCGCTGGATCATTGGAATACCAGTGTGTAATGGAATCTTGTAGATTCGCATTGTCGGATTCCGGTAGCGGAAGTCCGTGTGATGTATCTTGTTGTGTATTGTTGATGCATATTCGAATTGTTTAAATATGATACTTGTACTAGCATCGTTTTGCTAACCCCTTCGGGAGTGGACATTTGTTTTGATGTTCAGGTAGCGAGGAGCATGGAAAGCGACCACGATCTGACGTGACGGCGAAGGGGTTGATGATGTTTATTGTTATTGGAGATTTGTGGTCTTGGTTTGGTTTCTGTACTCGAGTACGCGTGTCTTTTTGATATTAATTCGATATGGTTGTATTAATTACCCGTTGAACCAGTTATACGTTTTCATAAACTTGAATTTTCGCAGTATTGATGTCTTGTATTTACTTTTCTTTTTAATTAGCCTTGTAAATCCTTATTTAAAGGGTTTACGGCGCTGTAATTATTCCGAATATCTCGGGGTGTTACAGAATATGGTATCGGAGCTAAGATTTATGGATATCTTGGCAGTCGGGTTTTAATTGGGTCTGTTTACGTTATTTGATTTACGGGTCGTTGTAACATCACTGTTCAGCCGAAGTCGTCACGTGGACCGTGGTTGTAAGTCTCTTAATCTCTTATACTACCGTATTACTTAATTACTGTTTTGTGAGTATTGACGGACTTTATTTCAAAAAAATTTGTTCTGTATATTGAGAAATTACGTTTACAGTATGCTGAGAGGAGGTCGTGGACGCGGACGCGGTCGTGGACGCGGACGTGGTAACATGAGACATGAGGATTCCGCAACTACCCCAGAAATATCGGCTAGTCGAACCGATTCCCATTCTGGAGGGAAGCAAGGATCAGCGAATGATGACGCAAACCCTAACATGCCAGGAGTGCTTCAACAGGTGGTGGCGGAAATAAATCGGCCGCCAGTGTCGTTGATCGCATGCGAGCCGATGGGACAAAGAAGCACCACGAGGATAACCGTGGAGACAGATGTCTTGCGGAAGTGGTTTAATTGCACCCGCCAAAATTTGTGGATCTGCCGAGACACTTACTTGGGATCACCGGCTCAAGGAGTTGGAAAAGATATTCGCGGGTCTTAAGCGTCCCGAGGATCGGAAGGTTTCTATTGCCCAGTATTTTACTGGGGAGGCCTTTGATTGGTGGGAGGCTATTCGACCCGAGAATCATAATGCGGATTGGACGGAATTCAAACAAATGATGGAAGCACGTATTGTCCTCGTCCAGTTAGAGAGGCGAAGATCCGAGAGTTTTTCTCACCACAGAGTTCGGAGGCATCTGTGATGGATGTAATCAAAACTTTTAATCATCACCGACTTGTGTGCGACACTTGGTCGAACGGAGGCGAAAAGATTTTTCATTTTGATATGCGGATGAAGCCGGAGATTCAAGAAGACATGTCCGGATTCGAGTGTACTACGTTGCGGCAGTATCAAGACAAAGCGGCCTACGACATGAAAGAGGCGGCGATGGAGAAATCGGTAGAGGCAAAGAAGGTGACCGGCACTTTGCAGAGAACAAGAGTGGTGGGGCCCGCAAGGGCCGTCTTCCTTTATCCGGCTAGGAAACCTCCACATCCTTCTAGAGGCGGAAAGAAGTTCCGGCAACATCGGCTTTCGGACGCATCAAAGAAATGCTACAATTGTGGTCGAGCGGGCATGTTCGACGTGATTGCCCCGCATCTTCTGTGACTTGTTACGATTGTGGGCAAGAAGGGCACCATGCGGCCTTCGTGGAGCCGCTGCTAGATCTTTTGGTACCCGCACCCGGCACCAGTTCCTAAGGAGATAAGTGTGAACCAGACACGCAGAGTGGATTTCAGCAGAACGCCGGGAAGAGAGAGACATCCAGTCTTGGGTCCGTTCCTCCGCGCCTGTACGAAATGAGGAGATCGACAACGAACACTGCTGTTGCATCAGTGCGATTCAGATCCTTTTGCAACCAGCTAGTGTCTTGTTCGATTCGGGAGCTACGCATTCTTTTATATCTTTGAACTGTGTTAAACGTTTGAACATCTCGTGCTTGTATAATTGTGAACCTTATGTTGTGGGATTACCGAGCGGAGAGAAAATTGTGGGAACACTAGAAGCTAGGGATTTCCCAGTATCTATAGAAGGGAGAGATTGGCCATCGAATCTTATCGTAGTTGACATCTGCGGTGACGATTTAATTCTCGGAGATGATTGGCTCAACCGTTATGGAGTCTTTGAATTACCGAGAGAGAGTCATTTCCATCATTGCGATGACGGATCTGAACACTTATTCCGAGGATGGAGACCGGGAAGCTCGGGAAATTGATCGAGCAATGAAAGCGATAAAATTACGAAATAGGGATGTCATGGACTTTGGTGTTATGCCATGAGGAAAGAGGAAGGAGTAGAGCTCTCGTCTATTCCAGTTGTGAATGAGTTCTCGGATATTTTCTGACGAGCTACTGTGGTTACCTCCGCAAAGAGAAGTGGAATTCACCATCGAATTAGAGCACGGAGCAACCCCTATTTCAGGCACCATACCGCATGGCGCCAACCGAGATGTATGAACTCAAGAAGCAAATCGGAGGAATCACATGAAGGGCTATATTCAACCGAGCGTTCCCCCTTGGGGAGCGCCCGTTCTCTTTGTCCGGAAGAAAGACGGATCCCTCCGACTGTGTATTGATTACATGGAGCTTAACAAGATGACGATCAAGAATAAGTATCCTATACCTCGGATCGACGACTTGTTTGATCAACTGCAAGGGGCAAGGGTATTCTCGAATATTGACTTGCGATCAGGATACCATCAGTTGAGGATTAAGGAATCAGATATACCGAAATCTGCTTTCAGATCCCGGTACGGGCATTATAAATTTGTAGTGATGCCATTTGGACTTACCAATGCTCCTGCGGTATTCATGCAATTGATGAATCGGGTATTCTTGGAGTACTTGGATAAATTTGTGGTCGTTTTCATTGACGACATTTTGATTTATTCGAGGGACGCAGAGGATCATGCTAAACATCTACGTGTGGTTTTGAGCATCTTGAGAAAGGAACAGCTATATGCAAAATTTTCTAAATGCGAGTTCTGGCTTAAGGAAGTAACCTTCCTTGGGCATGTGATATCAGCCGATGGAGTTCAGGTGGACCCGAAAAAAGTCGAAGCAATCTTGGAATGGGAAGCTCCTAAGAACGTGAAGGAAGTCCGAAGCTTCTTAGGACTAGCTGGATATTATCGCCGCTTTGTGGAGGGATTTTCCAAAATTGCTCATCCACTCACTCAGCTGTTACAGAAAACTCAAAAGTTCGCGTGGAATGAGAAGTGCCAGGCTGGTTTTGACGAACTTAAGAAGAGACTGACGACAGCACCTATATTAGCGCTGCCAGAAGGAACTGACGGATTTATGGTATACAGCGACGCTTCAAATCAGGGTTTGGGTTGCGTGTTGATGCAAAAGGATAAAGTGATTGCTTATGCTTCTCGGCAACTAAAATCGTACGAAGTTAATTATCCGACTCATGATCTGGAGCTAGCAGCTGTGGTCTTTGCCTTGAAAATTTGGCGACATTATCCATGCGGCACTCATTGTCGATCTTTACAGATCATAAGAGCCTCAAATAAATTTTCATCGGTAAAGAATTAAACATGAGGCAGAGAAGGTGGCTGGAATTGATCAAGGATTACGACTTGGAGATTCTCTATCATCCGGGGAAAGCAAATGTAGTAGCCGATGCTTTGAGCCGCAAACCTGTTTCTCTTCGAGTGTTGGAAGCTCTTACGCCCTGCACCGGATTCAACGAGAACCGATCCGCGAAGGGATTGAAGTATGGGCACCGGGAATCCAAGGCGACTTTATGTGATGGAACCGACTTCATCACTAGTCGAGAAGATCAAGTCAGCGGTTGGACGATTCTCCGATCCTTCGATTATGTGATGAAGTAAAGAAAGGAAAAGCCCGAGATTCGTGATACAAGACGATGGAGTCGAGATTTGAGTCGACTTTGCGTTCCCGACGATGATGACTTGAGACGGACTATTCTCGAAAGAAGCTCATAGCGCGCCCTATTCTATTCACCCGGCGAAGAAGATGTATAAGGACCTTAAACAAAACTTCGGTGGGGAATATGAAGAAGGACGAGCGTAGCACGTTTCAAGTGTTTGACTTTCCAGCAGTCAAGATTGAGCATCGCGACCCGCCGGATGTTAAAGCCGCTCCGATCCCTGAATGGAAGTGGGAGGACATTTCGATGGATTTCATCACCGGTATGCCAAGGACTAGAGCAGAATGAACATGATTTGGGTCGTAGTTGATCGACTAACCAAGTCGGCTCATTTCCTAGGAATCAAAGATACATGGGGACCCGAGAGATTGGCACGAGTATTTGTTGCGAGATAGTCGATTGCATGGGACGCCAAGACCATTATTTCGGATCGAGATGGTCGTTTCGTGTCGCACTTACGGAAGGCATCCATAAGGCTTTGGGGATCGAGCTCAACTTTAGCATGACTTATCATCCCCAAACAGACGGTCAGTCCGAAAGGACTATTCAAACTGTAGAAGACATGCTTAGAGCTTGTGCGTTGGATTGGTCAACTGATTGGGAAGTTCACTTGCCCTTGATCGAATTCACTTACAATAATAGTTGGCATGCTTCTATTAGAATGGCACCATTTGAAGCTTTGTACGGGAGGAGATGCCGATCACCCCTGTGTTGGGATGATTCTTCGGATTTGATCGGGACGGAACCGGAATTGATTATTCAGACTCAAGAGAAGATAGCTTTGATTCGAGAGAGACTATTGACTGCCCAGAGTCGACAGAAGTCTTATGCCGATGTACGTCGTCGTCCTCTAGAGTTCGACGTTGGGGATCATGTGCTATTGAAGGTGTCTCCTACTCGAGGGATTTTCCGTTTTGGGAGGAGAGGCAAGCTCAGTCCGAGATATATCGGACCATTCGAGATCCTCGAGAGAGTTGGAGAGTTAGCATACAGATTGGCCTTACCGACGTCGCTGAGTCATGTTCACAATGTGTTTCACGTATCCCAACTGCGAAAGTATGTACCGGACCCCAGTCACGTCATTGATTTCGACGAGATCGAGATAGCCAATGATGGCACCTTCGAAGAGAGACCAATCAAGATACTTGAGAGCCGGATCAAACAATTGAGGAATAAACCAATACATTTGGTTAAAGTACAATGGTCACGGCATGGAGTCGAAGAGGCCACTTGGGAAACGGAGGACGGTATGAAGGCTAAATATCCGGAGTTGTTTTCATCCTAAGTTTCGGGACGAAACTTTCTTTTAGGGAGGAAGGATGTAATACCCGAGATTTCTGTTATGTAATTGGAACTTGTGATATTGTAATGATTGAACTTTTGTATGAGTACTATTCTCTGTATTTCATTATCCGATGTTGTCGAGCATATAATTTCGTATTTGTGATAAAGGTTGAAATTCTGTGCATGTAGCGCACGCTTCTGCCGAGGGTAGCGTACGCTAACGTGGTTTCATAGCGCACGCTACCGAGTGTGATTAGCGCACGCTATGCGTGGTCGATTGATTGAGACGCGGTAGGTGAGATCTGCCGGGGACCCTGTCGGATCGTGTCGGATGTACTGGACGGCTTTCGGGAAAAGCCGAGTCAACGCCTTAGCGCACGCTACTGGTCGATGCGTAGCGCACGCTAAGTGCCGAGTACTGATTTAGGCGTGAGCCGTTAGCGCACGCTACGAACAGGTCTAGCGCGCGCTAATAGCCATTTATTATAAATAGGACAGCATCCTATTCGTGATTTCAGTTCCTTCTCCTCCCACAACCCGAACTTTGACACATAGAACATAACTACTTTCGTCCTAAACACTCCGTATCAACCTCCTCAACCTCCTAGTTCGAGATTGAAGATCATACATCATTGGAGATTGGTGTTCAAGACTTCGGTGTTGGATTGCTTCTTTTCATCCGTGTTCTTCACTACTTCGAGGTAGGTGATTCTTCACCAATGATTAGTATGTTCATAAGGAAGATTTGAATCATGTTTGGATAGCAAGTATGTCGTTCATCACATGTTAGAAGGATACTTTTGACGTATCGGTACTAGATGTCGAATGAACCTTTGAACCATCTTATTATAAGGACACCTAAGCATGTTTAAATCGATTTATGATCAAGTAATCGGATATTACCCAGTTGATACATTGTATATGTTGGAATCATGTGTTTTGGAACGTTAGACGATGGAACTTAGATTATTTCTGGAAGATCGTAGAGGAATTATGATATCGAGATAACTATCCGTATATTGGTATTTCATAACCATAAATCTTCCAGAAACCTTATTATCATGATATGCCCGAGGATAACTTGTAACATCACCATAGGATTCATAAGTTCTTCATCATTCAACCCAGTTTTCGGTTTGCAGTATTCTGCCATGCAAGATTAGCGCACGCTAACATGTGTGAGTTAACGTGCGCTATCGAGGTTCGGTTTTCGCACAAAACGTACGTAGCGTACGTTATGAGACAGCAGAGTCAGACTGCCAGTTCGTGTCTAGCGCACGCTAGTCTTATACGATAGCGTACGCTAACAGTCCAGCTTAGCGCACGTTACGTAGAGTACGTAGCGCGCGCTAAGCAATCCAGCATTGTTTAGTTTGAGCTATTCGGCCGTAGTCCGAAATGTTAGGCTCTTGTTCGACTCGAGATGATTTGTATATCGTTCCTTTTGTTAAGGTTCGAGCTTGTTACGTTGATCGGAGGCGGCCTTCGAGTGCGTCGAGAGCATTGAAGTATATCGTTCTTGCCATCTTCGAGGCAAGTATCGTGATATGTTAATATCGGTATTTTTGGAGTATGCGTATGATTATGCATGTTGTTGAACATGATATTTACTTCGTTGATTTGTCATGATATTCGTTTATATGTTCATGTTGATGAACGTAATGATTTGGCATATGTGTATGCATGAGTTGTGTTTGTATACGTGTACGATCTATGCTGAGGGCGATGGATCGGATGTCCACCTCGTGTTGGTCCGATGGGATCATCTTGGGATCTAGGCTGAGGGCGCTGGATCATTGGACGGGTTATTTCCACCTCGTGTTGGTCCGACGGGATCATCTTGGGATCTATCTTCGAGGGCGCTGGATCATTGGAATACCCAGGCTGTGTAATGGAGTCTTGTAGATTCGCATTGTCGGATTCCGGTAGCGGAAGTCCGTGTGATGTATCTTGTTGTGTATTGTTGATGCATATTCGAATTGTTTAAATATGATACTTGTACTAGCATCGTTTTGCTAACCCCTTCGGGGGTGGACATTTGTTTTGATGTTCAGGTAGCCAAGGAGCAGGGAAACAGCCACAGTACCGACGTGACGACGAAGGGGTTCAGTGATGTTTATTGTTATTGGAGATTTGTGGTCTTGGTTTGGTTTCTGTACTCGAGTACGCGTGTCTTTTTGATATTAATTCGATATGGTTGTATTAATTACCCGTTGAACCAGTTATACGTTTTCATAAACTTGAATTTTCGCAGTATTGATGTCTTGTATTTACTTTTCTTTTTAATTAGCCTTGTAAATCCTTATTTAAAGGGTTTACGGCGCTGTAATTATTCCGAATATCTCGGGGTGTTACATTAAGCATGCTGCCAGCGTTCATCCTGAGCCAGGATCGAACTCTTCATGAGATTCATAGTTGCATTACTTATAGCTTCCTTGTTCGTAGACAAAGCGAATTCGGAATTGTCTTTCATTCGAAGGCATAACTTGGATCCATGCGCTTCATATTCTCCCGGAGTTCTCAATAGTTGTTTGACCACCGAGTTACATTTACGTATCATTAGTGTCAATATTAGCATTTTGGGAGCGATTAAAGAAATAACTAATTAGTCTTTCTACTTTTATACTCTAGGCATTATTAGGCATTATTTTTCTTTTTTTTTTAATTAAGAAAAACTCATGGTAACCATTCGAGCTGATGAAATTAGTAATATTATACGTGAACGTATTGAACAATATAATAGAGAAGTCAAGATTGTAAATACCGGTACCGTACTTCAAGTAGGCGATGGTATTGCTCGTATTCATGGTCTTGATGAAGTAATGGCGGGTGAATTAGTTGAATTTGAAGAAGGTACAATAGGTATTGCTCTTAATTTAGAATCAAATAATGTTGGTGTTGTATTAATGGGTAATGGTTTGATGATACAAGAAGGAAGCTCGTAAAAGCAACAGAAGAATTGCTCAAATACCAGAAGTGGGGCTTATTTGGGCCGTGTTCTAAACGCTCTGGCTAAACCTATTGATGGTCGAGGTGAAATTTATGCTTCCGAATCTCGATTAATTGAATCTCCCGCCCGATATTATTTCCCGGAGTTCAAGATATGAACCTCTTCAAACCGGGCTTATTGCTATTGATTCAATGATCCCTATAGGACGTGGTCGCGAGAATTAATTATGGAGATAGACAGACCAGAAAAAGCAGAGCCACGTATACGATTCTCAATCAACAAGGTCAAAATGTAATATGTGTTTATGTAGCTATTGGGCAAAGAGCATCCTCTCGTGGCGCAGTAGTAACTAATTTACAGGAAAAAGGAGCGATGGGATACACTATTGTGGTAGCCGAAATGGCGGATTCCCTGCTACATTACAATACCTCGCTCCTTATACACGAGCAAATTTGGCTGAATATTTTATGTACCGTAAACAACACACTTTAATCATTTATGATGATCTCTCCAAACAAGCCCAAGCTTATCGCCAAATGTCTCTTCTATTACGCAGACCACCCGGCGTGAAGCTTATCCAGGATGTTTTTATTTACATTCACGCCTTTTGGAAAGAGCCGCTAAATTAAGTTATAGCTTAGGTGAAGGAAGTATGACCGCCTTACCAATAGTTGAAACTCAATCGGGAGATGTTTGGCTTATATTCCTACTAATGTAATTTCCATTCTTGATGGACAAATATTTTTATCTGTGATTTATTCAATGCGGAATCGGACTGCTATTAATGTGAGTATCTCCGTTTCCAGAGTAGGATCTTCAGCTCAAATTAAAGCCATGAAACACGTAATCGTAAATTAAAATTGGAGTTGGCACAATTTGCAGAATTAGAAGCCTTTGCACAATTTGCTTCAGATCTTGATAAAGCTACTAAAAATAAATTGGCAAGAGGTCAACGATTGCGTGAATCGCTTAAACAATCCCAATCAGCTCCTTTTACGGTAGACGAACAAATAATGATTATTTATACCGGAACAAATGGTTATCTTGATTCATTAGAAATTGGACAAGTAAGGAAATTTCTTGTTGAATTATGTACTTATTTAAAAAATAATAAACCTCGTCAAGAAATCATATCTTCTACTAAGAAATTTCTTGGAGAAGCGAAACCCTTTTGAAAGAAGCTATTCAGAAAAAAAGGACTTGTTTCTACTTCAGAACAAACATAAAGAAATTTTAAATTTTTATCTTATTAAAAAGGGGAAATAAAGCATCTCGGATTCAAATTATGCAAAAGTCTTTCTTGCTATTGAAATTAAAAAGATGAAAAAATTGCGTCGATAGGATTTGAACCTATACCAAAGGCTTAGAAGACCTCTGTCCTATCCATTAGACAATGGACGCCCTTCATTCCGATTTTTTATATTTATATTTTTCTACCTCTTCTTTGAATTGAAAACAAAAAATAGGATTAACAGTATTTGCAATTGTATATTCAAAGATTCACAAATTGTAATCATAATATTATCTATAATTATTATTTTCTAGAATATAATTCTAGTCTAATCTTTAGAAAAAAAGAATATAGGCAGGTAACGGGAATCAAACCTGCATCGTTAGCTTGGAAGGCTATGGGTTATAGTCGACGTTGATTTAGCGCCTCTATTTCAAAACCGAATATGAAATTTTGATTTCATTCGGTTCCTTTATGGAAGATGAGTAAATTCCTAGATCTAATATGTGAATAAAATGAACAAAATTATACTCATAACACCTATGTCAGCTTTTTTGTCTGAATACAAACAAAATGAAATAGCTTTCTAGATGATCCTTCTATAAGAAGGTGATTCTAACAACCTTTCTAGTTACTTCGTTCTTTAGTTCTATTTGAGAGGATCCTAAGTAAAAGAGTTTTTTTTCTACCGAGCTAAAACAATATGCTAATGTCTCTAGTAAACCAAAGTCACCGTTGAATAGCTATTTTGCTTAAAGTTTTTTTTTTATTTTTCTTATAATTCTAAATAAAAATAGAAAATTTAGTTATGATTAGAGATTGTATTTTTATTTTCCACCATGGATTCTTTACTCAATACTTATTTAATTGGAAATCTAGGTCCAATTCAAAAATTGCTTTCGTAATTTTATAATTAAACTTTGAGATTTATAAGTAACTCGTGTATACAAAAAGACTCTTTAATTATTAAAAGATTAAAGGAACAAATCACAATTTTACCACTAAACTATACCCACTACAATATGATTATTGTATATAAATAACCATTTTTTCGAATTAGATAATTGAATATGATCAAGTATAGGATCATCAAAGAATCATCAAATCGAGAGTGTTCAGAATATTCTGGGGTAGATAAAAATTTAAAGAGATTTGGAAAAGAGGATTAATTTAATTTAAATAATAAATAACATAATTAAAATAAATAACATAATTAAAGTTTATCTTTTGATAATAGATTATAGATAAAAAAACACACTAAAATTATAAGATAAAAAGCATTATAGAAGAATCGACAGTTTATTTTTTAGTTTAGAAAATTAAAATATAATCATAAAAGTCCTTATTTTTTTTAGTTCTATTGTTGATGTGTCCCAGTTTTAGATAAAAGAAATTTACGATTTGCATATTATTATTTATATATAATATAGAAAGAAAATAAAGACTCCTTACATTAACATTATATGTAATGTAGTAATTTTTTTCAATAGGGAGAGATGGTGAGTGGACTAAAGCGTTGGATTGCTAATCCGTTGTACGAGTTATTCAAATGCAGGGTTCGAATCCCTCTCTTTCCGTTTTTATTTATGACTTTATTTATATTTAATATTTATTTAAGTTTTAAAAATTTTTAAAATAAAAGGGACGAAATAGATAAAATCTTATTATTTTATTCTTCACGGCCGTGATTCTCGTCTAGAATCATTAGGTAAGAATCTAAAGATAAATAGAGAAACAAAAATATCACTACGGTATAAACAAAGAGTTTGAATAAACATTACATAATCTCTAAGATGATTTAAAAAAATAGATCTTATATTTTTATACTACATATCATAATTTTAGGACATCAAGAAATTAGGTTTTTTCTAAAACTAAAAATACATTGTTACAAATGAATTTGTTTTTCATTAATAAAATTTTTGTTTATTTTATATCCATATACAAACCAAATCGATATTGTGGTAGACCCAAAATATACTAAATATAATAGGTTTAGGTTCTTTCACCGTAAAAGGATCAAAGTGGGGGATCAACCAGATTTATGATGACTATACAAGAATTTCAATATGTGAATCAAGGGTTTATCTTGTCAAACTTTTCTTATTTTATCAATTGTTAAAATTTTATCGAAGAAATAATTTATTTTCTAGGATATTATTAAACTAAGGATATCACCGAAAACTTATAGTAGCTTGCCAAACAAAAGCTAAGAAAAAAATCACAGTATGACTGGCATAAAATCTATGATTGTATTTTTAAAAATAATAGGCTTCTGGCAATTTGTCGAAGAAAAACTACTCAAATAAAAGACAGAATTAATACAGATCAAATTAATAGTATTAAGCATAACAAACATTTTGTTCTTGGAGATAATTAAATTTTAATTAAATTTTTGATAGAATCTAAGTAAAAAAGAATAAATAAAGTTGAATTTTATAATCTATATGTATATGTATCAAAATCAATTATAGTACAAATCTATATAGATTTGGAATAGAATTGACAAAGAACTAATAGCAATATTATTGTTTCTTGGCGTAAATTATAAATTAAAATGGGGCGTGACCGAGTGGTAAGGCACCGAGTTTTGGTCTCGCTAGTCGAAGGTTCGAATCCTTTCGGCCCAGCACATCTACTTTTTATATTCCTTATATTTCCATAAAAAATATAGGGTAACTCCTATCATTCCCCTATATTTTTTAATTCTAAATTTGTGTCTGTTATAATCTCATTAACAACTTATCAAGTTTTCTATAATTTCTATATCATATAGAAATATGTGCTATAACTGATGTTTTTTCTTTGAATCTCATTTTATTTTTATTTAGGTATTTTGTGTTTGGCTATAATTAAAAATTTGGAATCTATGTAATGATTGAGGCAGGGAATATTTATTCTATCCTTTTTATTTTATTTACTTTATAATTTTTGAAATATTATCCAACCCTATAAGTTAAATAAAATACATATCAATTATCTAATCAAGGAAATGTTTAACTTATATGATATGTATCGTTTTATTTCAATGACAATAAATAATTAATCAATTTTTTGGTTTTTGTGAAAAATATCTATAATCCTTTCGGTATATCGATAGATATGAAAAAATTTATTTATTCTTTTTATTTCGTAATTTAGATGAAAAGAATAAAGATTCACATTTTAATTTTTGTATACATTGCATGAAAGAATTTATTTCTTTCTTATTTTCCTTTTTTGATCTAATGAATCGTTCTAAGCGGAATTTTTTAAAAAGTAGGAAATTATTTAATCTAGTCTACATATATATATATATATATAAAAAAAATAAAATATATATATATTTATTTATATATATATATATGATTGATTATGATTTATGTATGTTAAATATATTACCTTGCTAAGACTTTTTACGAAAAAAATCGTTACATACATCATAATAATGTATAAGAAAAAGCCTAAAGAAAAGGCCTATATTATGATGTCTAGGGTGTAACACCCCCAAAACCGTATGGGAATATTACACGCCGTAAACCCTTTCCGCAAGGATCTACCAGGCTAAACGTCCATAAACAATCAAATGCTTGCCCGTCCAGGGTCAAACAATATAATAATACTGCACTGGCCAAGGTCACTTACACATAAACACACACCGATGAGGTCACACAACTCTATCAACAGATCGACTAACAACATTACCCACATAGGGGTGAAATACAATACAATGGAAGACCGAATCAACTCTAACAATACAACTAAACTCTACCAACTCTCAACTCTTGATTAGTATCGCACTCGTCATCCTCTTGTGCCAATCTGTGATCGCTCCCTAAATCTGCATGTACCGGACGCAAAGCAGACATCCACCCCGATTACTCGGTTGTTAGTAATACTACACTGTTTTACTAGTGCAAGTATCAAATCATACGAAATGTAACAAGCAATTAATAATCAAGTATCAATTATTCCCGGGAGGTTTTCACAAGAGAAGATAAGCTATGAAGCATTCGAAAATAAGATTATCATCTCGGGAATTTTTAGAATTTCAAAACCTTAAGACCTCATGTCCCGATTCACAAAACCTTTCGAAAAACTTAAGGGCCTTAACCCAAAACTCGTTTCATAATTCAACGATTTACAATACCGAAACATTTCCATAAATCTCGTGGGGCTCGGCCCAACATTATTTCTTAAAACTTTTCCTTTGAAAACTTTGATTTGAAAAGTATCATGCTCATGACACCGTGATCCACATCACGTGTCTCCGTAGGTTCAACAACCCGCACGGACTACATCACGCACAATTAAACAAACATAATCAACTCCGACACCGTGATCCATCATCACGTGTCTCCGTAGGTTCAACAACCCGCACGGACTATCAACCAAACATAACCAATTCCGACACCGTGATCCACATCACGTGTCTCCGTAGGCATAACAACCCGCACGGACTATATCAATCACAACAATCACACACACGCCCGACACCGTAGTCCACCGCCACGTGTCACCGTAAGCCCCGTCGAGCTCACCCGATTGGGCGACCGTGTCCGAAACTCATGGTCCACCGCCATGCGTTACCGTAGGCCTCGCTGGATCAAAGACGATTGGACCTCAGTACCTCACTAAGTTCTGATCCCGTAGTCCACTGCCACGAATCCTCGTAGGTCCCGTCGAACCAACACGAGTGAACTTAGCGGTCACACATATTCACATTCACATTCACATTACATACAACAATGAGCACAATTGATCAATCACATTGATCACCACAAAATCGTACATCACCTGCACATAACACAATCTCAACACTCGCAACGACTATCGTCAATCAACGACACATATCCAACATAACACACGCTCGGTACACATTACATTACATAACCAAGTGTACGACCGTCCCATATGTACGGCGCAATCCTGCACAAATGGCACAACGCCTAACACGTATACTAATATGACAATATTATCGCAAAGCCTTCAAATTACGGAAAACACAACCAACTCAAACGGAACATATTTACGAAGGCAAGCAAAGTCATTATACATCTCATACGTAATTACTAGTCGCAAGATACAAGTCGTATAGTAAGATACTTGCCTTAATAACCGCTACCAAACGCTCCGAAGAACACGGTTCGACCGGGAAGCTCGGACCCCAAAGAAGGCAACGAACGGAAGGGTTCCGACTCGAGTTCTTCACAAGAATTCGCTCCTAAGTCACAACGATATCAATTCAATCACAATTCTACAACGTATGGAACTTCCCAAGTTCTACCCATTGAAGCATTTTATCGGACACTTTGAAGGCTTAGTCCAATTCAATCGATTATTCAAAGAAATACTCAAATCCGTTCCACAAAACTTCAAGGGTATTGAATGATTACGAGTTTACAATTAAGTTTCATCGAGAATCTGAATCAAAACAAAGAAAATCGGCCAAAACACCAAGAAACCCCAAGAACATCCAAAAACCAAAAGTTTAGGTGTTCTTACCTTCGATCCGGGTGGAAGATGATGTTAATCCATGATTCCAACTTCCAAAACATGTTTATATAAGTTGATTTTACTCAAAACCATCGATCTATGGTGAAAAATCGCGGAAGGAGCGAAGAAAAGTGGAAAATGCCGGATATGACTCGGTCCAGGCCTTAAATAGCCGACCACGGCGGCGGGGACTCGGCCGTGTCTGCTAGACACGGTCGCGCCTTCCGATAGTGACCCGTCCGCGCTCGGCAATGACTCGGCCGTGTCTGGAACACGGTCGGGCCTCTGGCGATCGCTTAGGCTTATCCGGAAGAGTTCGGCTCGGCCGTGCAGGCGACACGGTCGGGTCTGAGGCGAGACTTCCGGCTTATCCGGACGAAATGCAGCACGGGCCGTGTCGGACGACACGGCCGAAGTTCGGCCGTGATGATCGGCCAATAACGAGCGGGTGAGCTAAAACGACCATAACTCTCTCGTCCGGACTCCGATTGACTCACCGTTCGAACCATTGGAAAGCTAACTCGATGCTCTATAATATTACAAAGATTCAGAGTTTTTGGAGGTACCAAAAATTAATGGTGATCTAACAAAGTCGAACTCATACTTAGAAAAGTCGTTTAGTAATCCTGAATTCAACAAAACGACACCGAAACCCGAACCTGAATACGAACCGAAGATACGGTTACGAAGTACTCACAAAGACGAATCTAAGAGCTAGTAGAACACACGATTCCGACCACCCGAAGGCTCGAAATTCGACAACGGAAGGTAATTACCCCAAACTTTGGGAAATTACGAAAATGGCCCAAATGCCCGAAAATCACCATACGACAACGAATAATCAAACCGAAGCTCACAACACGTATAACAACGTTAAATGAACTTACGAAAAACCCCAAACGGCAGTTTGAGCGAGATTCGCAAGAACCGAACTCAAGCGCGGAAAAGTCGCTAAAAAGCACGGAACTCAACAAAGCAGCACCGAAACGAACTCGGATGACAAAAAGTGCAGAATTAAATATTCTCCGAATGACGAAACGGTCAAAAGCGAGTCGTCAAAACGGACTTCGGCCGGAAAAAGAAATTTACCGAAAATCGAAAATTTGCGGATATTACATAGGGGCAGTTGAACTAATGACTATTCATGATTCTATGATTGAATTGAATCAATTCTATACCCGTTCCAAATTAGAGAAATGCTATGGTAAAACTTCGTTTGAAACGATGTGGTAGAAAGCAACGCGCGACTTGAAGGACACGATCTGTTGTGGATTAAAAATCCACCATTTTTTCAATTTATCGAAAAATGAGGGTGCTCTTGGCTCGACATTGTTTGGTCTGTTACATCTTAACCTTCCATTTTTGTTGGGTTATAAATAGTCTACGATGAAGCTCGAGTAGAAAGGATTAATTTATTTCTTGAGAAGAGGATCTAGGGTTAATGCCAATCAATTGAAACAACTTCGTAAATATATCTTCTATGATATAGAAATAGAAAAGATCTAAGTTGAACAAGTTTCCAATTCAAAAGAAAACTTGTTGTAATTGATCAAACCTTTTTCGACTCAAACAAAGTGTATAGCGAGAATTAACTATCTATTGGATTCTTTGCTAGAAAGAAATCAAGGGTTTGTTCTTGCCATTTTTAAAGAATTAAGAAGCAATCAAGTAATGTCTAAACCCAATGATTAAAAATTAAGGATGATAAAGGATCTAATAACAAGTAAACACCATTTTAATTGTCTCGATAGTCTCATTAGTGGATCGATTAAAGAATCCAAGTAGAGTTTTAAATGAGACAAA
This sequence comes from Orobanche coerulescens, assembly GCA_033398695.1. Classification (NCBI taxonomy): domain Eukaryota; kingdom Viridiplantae; phylum Streptophyta; class Magnoliopsida; order Lamiales; family Orobanchaceae; genus Orobanche; species Orobanche coerulescens. The sequence goes on along the minus strand of CM065812.1, from coordinate 111,742,254 downwards.
GATAAGGGAGTAAAGACTACTCGAGAAATAAAAGTGATTAAAAATTTTATGTTGAAGCTTTGAAGAATTATCCAACTTGAGTTATGAGTACGAATGGTTTATTTTTCATTTTCGGAATAAATCAAAGGTTGAAATTTTTGTCATTTAATTTATTTTTATAATTTCATACATAGACAAAATTTCTAATCAAAGAATTCTTCTTGAGCCGTATGAGGAGAAAACTTCCTATACGGTTCTAGGGGTATTATTTATCTATCCCAATGAGCCATCTATCGAATCATTGCAATTGATGTTCGATCTCGAAGAGAAGGAAAAGATCTTAGAAGAGTAGGTTTTATGATCCAATGAAAAATCAAACTTATTTAAATATTCTGTTATTCTATATTTTCTTGAAAAAGGTGCTCAACCCACAGGGACCTGCTCAGAATCTTTTAAAGAAAACGAAGTTTTTAAGAAACTTCCGTTTAATCAAATGAAATTTAATTAAAGAAATACCAAGGGGGTAGAAACTTGTATATAATTTTATATAATATAATTTTTCTACTTTTTTTGATCCCCCTCCTTTTGTTTTTTTTGTATTCATATTTATTTATTTTTCTATTTATGTAGATGTAGATTAGATATATATCGTCACTCAAAACTAAAAAAATTTTAATATAATTTTATTATTAAATTTAAATTCAAAGAATAAAAAATATTTCAATACAATTTTTCTATGTATTCTTTTCGTAACATTTATATTGACAACGGTGTATTAAATCAATATAATTCATTATACTAAGAGAACCAAGTCTATTTAGTTATGTTCCGTAGGTTTTACTTTATTCAAATTAAAAGATCTTTTTGATACAAGAGGTTTTTTTATTAAAAGGGGTAAATAACACAAGAGATACTTTATTAATTTACAAAATCATGTATATTTTTTTTTCTTTTATATGAGAATTTCTTGTATTTTCCTCTAATCATTTTTAGTTGATATTTCAAATTTTTTATAAAACCTGTTTTTGTAGATTTATTAGCTTAGCATTTTATTTGATTAGCTCATCGAATCTTCTTTCTCTTTGTTTAAATTTAATTTATTTTGATCGTTAGTTTTTATTTGAAATTTTTTTTAATCTCTATTTTATTCGGGTTGCTAACTCAACGGTAGAGTACTCGGCTTTTAAGTGCGACTATAATCTTTTACACATTTTGATGAAGTGAAGAATTCGTCCATACCATTAGTTTGGAAGACCACGACTGATCCATAAAAGGGAATAAATGGAAAAAATAGCATGTCGTATCAATGGAGAGTTTTGAGTAAAAAGTTATCTGCTCATTTACTAAAAATAAATTAATTGAACTTAGTACACCTCTACTTAATTGACAAAGGAAAGAAGGCATGGAGTTTTAATAACTCACTTAGAACGCTTTTTAAAAGATTACGTGGTACGATTAGGTCCAATAAACCCTTCTCAAATAAATGTTCAGCCTCTTGTGAACCTTCAGGTACTATTATATTCAATGTTTGTTCAATTACTCTTTTACCTGCAAATGCAATATAGGCATTTGGTTCAGCAATAATGATATCTCCCAACATGCCAAAACTAGTTGTTACCCCGCCAGTAGTAGGCGATGTAAGGATTGATATATACAATAATTTTTTATTTGATTGATAATCATATAAGGCAGACGATATTTTAGCCATTTGCATCAAGCTCAAACTTCCTTCTTGCATACGGCAGTGAATAATTGACAGCCCGGTGTCATTGTGTTAATAAAAAATGGCTTGGCGGGACGTTAACGAATTGGTCCACTACAGAAAGTAGACTTAATCAGTTCAGGGATTTGAGAATAAAACAAAAAATGGGAAGGTTCAAACGCCTTCCGAAAAGAGATGCGGCTGTGGGTAAAAGACAATTATCCCGTCGCAAACATATAAGGCGGGATTAAATATATGACGGGATTGCCTGATATTGTAATCATCATCGATCAGCAAGAAGAATATACGGCTCTTCGAGAATGTATAACTTTGGGAATTCCAACCATTTCTTTAATCGATACAAATTGTAATCCCGATCTTGCGAGATCTTTCGATTCGCGAATGATGACTCTATACTTTCAATCCGCTTAATTCTTAACAAATTAGTATTCGCAATTTGTGAGGGCCGGTCTAGCTATATACAAAATCCTTGATTAATAATAAGATAAATAAGATAAATAACTTTTACTTTGAAAAATTCGATGAATTTCTGGAATCGGTTATTATTTATGAATTTTTTAAATAAAATCGATAAAAATAACTGGGGACATTATGTGATTAGTTAATATTCAAAAGATTTTTGGATATTTAAAATATCCAACTCAAGTAGACAAAGAGATAGTTGAATAAAACTAATTTTGTTTAAAATTTTATTTTTTTATAGAGCAATATGAATATGTTATTTTGTTTCATTAACACACTAAAAGGGTTATATGATATATCTGGTGTGAAAGTAGGCCAACATTTCTATTGGCAAATAGGAGGTTTCCAAGTCCATGGCCAAGTACTTATTACCTCTTGGGTTGTTATTGCTATTTTATTAGGTTCACTACTATAGTCATTCGGAATCCACAAACCATTCCGACCAAGGGTCAAAATTTATTCGAATATGTTCTTGAATTCATTCGAAATTTGAGTAAAACTCAAATTGGAGAAGAGTATGGGCCTTGGGTTCCTTTTATTGGAACTATGTTTCTATTTATTTTTGTTTCTAATTGGTCAGGAGCTCTTTTACCCTGGAAAATCATAGAATTACCTCATGGAGAGTTAGCCGCACCTACAAACGATATAAATACTACTTTTGCTTTGGCTTTACTTACGTCAGTGGCATATTTCTATGCAGGTCTTAACAAAAACGGATTAAGTTATTTTGGAAAATATATTCAACCAACCCCAATTCTTTTACCTATTAACATTTTAGAAGATTTTACAAAGCCTTTATCGCTTAGTTTTCGACTTTTTGGAAATATCTTAGCAGATGAATTAGTAGTTGTTGTTCTTGTTTCTTTAGTATCTTCAGTGGTTTCTATCCCTGTTATGTTCCTTGGGTTATTTACAAGTAGTATTCAAGCTCTTATTTTTGTAACTTTAGCCGCGGCTTATATAGGCGAATCTATGGATGGTCATCGTTGAAATAGTCTTTTTTAGCTTAGTACAAAGCAATGTAGATCCCTTTCAAGATGATTTACTTAATAAATAGACAAGACTTTATATATTATAGAAAGCAATAGGAAGAATAAAATAAATTTATTCTCGAATACAATTAAATTTAATGATTTACATTATGAAAAAAAAAAGACATGTCTATGTAATATTAGATATTGACTAGTTATATATAAACTGTTATATATAAACTTTTACTAATTTATTTTTTTTACTACTGTGTATGGGTTCAAATATAAGTTTTCATATTGTTATGGCGATGAAAAATTTGAAATAAGAGTTCGAACTAAGAAATGGAATAACGAAAGTTTTATGAATTTACAAAAGCGTGTGGATATAAACTAAAAAGAGATATCAAGTAGTTTGGATTATTCAATAAAGATTCTTACTTAAATTAGAAGTTATTAGTTACTTCAACTAATGATTCTATTGATGAAATAATTAAATTATAATTCATTGTGGATTGTATCATTAACCATTTCTTTTTGTCGGTGCGAGGAACTTATGATGAATCCCGATTTCTGCCGCCTGCTATCTTTGGATTGGCTGTAGGGCTTGCTTCTATTGGACCCGGAATTGGTCAAGGAACTGCTGCGGGTCAAGCTGTAGAGGGTATCGCGAGACAGCCCGAGGCAGAGGGAAAGATACGAGGTACTCTATTACTTAGTCTCGCTTTTATGGAAGCTTTAACGATTTATGGATTGGTTATAGCATTAGCACTTTTATTTGCGAATCCTTTTGTTGAATCTTAGAAAAAAACAATTTTATATTATTTTATTGTCATATGCTTTTTCAAATTAGATCAAGATTTTTCTCCTACAATTCCTTATTTGTTTAGAAAATAACCTATAGCAAGCACGGGCTTATTTGTAGACGAGAAATTGTAATATCCGCAATTTTTGATTTTCGGTAAATTTATTTTTTCGGTCGGAGTCCGTTTTGACGACTCGCTCATGACCGTTTTGTCATTCTGAGAATGATTAATTCTACACTTTTTGTCATCCGAGTTCGTTTCGGTGTTGTTTTGTTGAGTTCTGTGCTTTTTAGCGACTTTTCCGCACTTGAGTTCGATTCTTGCGAATCTCGACCGAAACTGCTGTTTCGAGTTTCCCGCAAGTCCGTTTAACTTTGTTAGACGTGTTGTGAACTTCGGTTTGGTTATTCGATCACGTATCGTGATTTCCGGGCGTTTTGGGCCATTTTGTAATTTCTTGAAAGTTACGGGTATCCGTATCTGTAATTGTTGCCTCGACCCGTTTCTTGGTCGCGTATGACTAAATATGGTATTATGTTTTCATTTCGAGTCGTTTATGTCGTCCGTGAACTTTTCGTCGTGTTCGTTCCGTGCGATTTCGGAAATCGGGTCGTCGAGCCCTGACGGCTTGGGATCGCCGACGGTGGCGGATCGACGGACGACGTGCACCGCCGACGGCCAGTGCGGCAGAACCGCGTAGCGCACGCCACGGCCGGAAGGGCTGCCTTCGCAACCGGCAGTGTAGCGCCACGCTACCCGGCCTAACGACGCTTGCCCGGGCACAGTGGGGTTTCGAGGTTCTGGACTCGGTCGGGATCGGCGAGTAGCGCACGCTACGCCGAGCGTAGCGCGCTAGTCGGGCAGTGTAGCGCACGCCGGCCGGCTAGCGTCGTTACTGCCGCGGCGGTCCCAAAGGTGTCTACTGGACAGGTCGGCTAGCGCGCACAGGCTTCCGGCCGTAGCGCACGCTAGCGGGAGTCGGGAGACGAGTCATGGTCGGCAGAATTTGGTCGGTGGTGCCGGGTCGTGTGGGCCCTGGCCGAGGGTACTCTTGTAACACCCCCAAGTTATTCAGGGTATATTACAGCGCCGTGAGCCCCGCCGTGGGACACACAAGGCTAAACATACGCGGAACTATCAAAACTTGACCGAGAAGGTCTACATACAATGGAAAGAAAGACGATACAAATGGTATTCAAAACCATAACCAATGAAACCATATACATCACTGCACAAATCAATACCTCGGCAACACAGGCCGGAACATCAAGGAAACTGAAATACAATACTCGAGTATTTAAAATCCATTCCAGATAACAACAACGAATGGAGGAATCCAAAAAGATAACCGGAGACAAGACACAGTATCACACTTGCCCATCATCTTCATGCCGACCCGATACCCGCCTGTCCTCTCTCCTGGAACCTGAAATACATAAAAGGTATTTCCCCATAAAGGGGTTAGCCGTCGAATAGCTAGTGCAAGTATAACAGTATGAAACACAATACTCCTCGACAATAAAGTAAATGTAATCCGTCAATTCATCAATATAAGACTAGTATTCCGGAATGACTAAAATCTCAAGACGTATGTGAATGCCGTAGAAACGGTTCGTTCATATCATACGCCGTTACATGTAGGAATGCCGTCAAAACGGTTCGTTCATTACATGCCAACATTATTTCATATGAATGCCGTAGAAACGGTTCGTTCATATCAACCATGGAATCGCACTGAGGCTACGAAACCCTCGAGAGGACCATAGGCCCCCCGAGTGGCTAGAAATAATCATACCATCAATATTTCATACTTTCAAAGTCGAACGTACAATCATAAATGTATACTTGCCTTGAATAATCGGCAACGAACGGAATGGAAAGTCACCGACGAATGCTAGGAACCATCGAAAACGAACCTAACGATTCGAAGAATACAATCACAACAGATTCTAAACGAATACGGAATTGGAATACGCCCGGAAACCCACCTACGATTCATGTATATTCGTATAAAAACGACAACGAGGGCGGACCACAACCAAACCCTCTCGATTTCGTAAAAATCACGAAATATACCATGAATCCGTAGGGAAACTAAGAGTACCAACAAGATTAATCATATTCATCATGAATTTCTCATCAAAACCGAATGAATCGGACAAAACCACGAAAATCCCCAAATCTCCCCAAAAGTAGGGTTCTAAAGATCTAACCTTGATTCGCTGGATCGAAGGATGTTATAGGACGATTGATCGGTGATATAAACTCAGAAACTTCGTGGATTTGTTGTTCAACAACATGGTTTCGTCTCCTCCAAAACCCCAGCCGCGGAACGAAGAGAAATGAAATGAAAAAATGACGGAGAAAGTCACTGGTCTGTCATTTTTATACTGGGCCGGAACTAGCGTGCGCTAGCCTTCCCGGCCTAGCGTGCGCTATCGGCCAGTATCGGCCGAGCACTCTCGGCCATGGCCCGCATGACCCGGCACCACCGACCAATTCTGCCGACCATGACTCGACCGCCCGACTCCCGCTAGCGTGCGCTACGGCGGAAGCTTTGCGCGCTAGGCCGATCCAAGAGCCACCGGACTAACAAACTCACCCGGTAGCGTCGCTAGTTGGCGGCGGCGCTACCCCGCCGGTTAGCGTGCGCTTCGACCGGCGATAGCGTGCGCTACCCTGCCGATCTGGCCGAGTCGAGAACCTCGAATCCCTCTGCCCGGGCCCGAGAAGCGTCTGCCGGTGACTCGACAACGTGCGCTACATTGCCGAGCTAGCGCGCGCAGCCGTCGGCCGTGGCGTGCGCTTACGCGGTTCTGCCGTGCTGCTCGGTCGATGCTGCGACCATCGTCCGGCGAGAACCTCGACCGTCCGGTCGATCCCGCAATCGTCCGGCCGGTGCGACCACCGTGGCTCGGCGACTCGATTTCCAGCGTCACGGAACGAACACGGCGAAAAGTTCGCGGACAACATCAACGACCGAAATGAAAGCGTAAGGTAATAATTTAATCATACGCGACCGACAAAAGAGTCGAGACAAAGAATACAGAAAGAAAACCCATAACTATGGGTAAATTACAAAACGTCCCAAAACGCCCGAAATTCACGATACGCGATCGAATAACCAAACCGAACTTCACAAAAATTCTAACAAATTTATACGGACTTACTGTAAACTCTAAGCAGCAGTTTAGAACGAGATTCGCAAGAATCGAACTCAAGTGCGGAAAGTCATTTGAAAAGCACGGAACTCAACAAAACGATACCGAAACGAACTCGGATGTCAAAAGTGTAAAATTAATCATTCTTAGGGTGACGAAAGCAGTCAAGCGAGTTGTCAAGCAGGACTTCCGCCAAAAATAGAAAATTACCAGAATCAAAATCACGGGTATTACATTCTACCCTCCTTAAAAGAAGTTTCGTCCCAAACTTAAAACAGTAGGAGAAGAAATATTCCGCCAGGAAAAACTCAACGAGATACACAAGAACCGAAAACTTACGCCCAAACGGCGAGTCATCAATATAGAACACAACAATACATTACCCGAAGGTAAACCGAACCAATGCCGAAAAAGATATGAATTCACAATGCCCGAAGGCTCCAACGGAAAATACCGATACATCATAATGGCACGAAAGCCGAACAGCCCAAAGTCAGAATCATCACAAAATAGATCTCAAAGAAATCAACTCGATCGTCGGACATACCCCTCGGCGTATGAACAACCAGTCGCAAATCGTCGGACATATCCAATACAACATGGACTACGAACGATCAACCAATAAAGCTCAAAAGGGACATCACAGTACGCCCGATCCGGAAATGTGTCCGTGCACATGTCCACCCCGTATATAGAATCCAGAATATACGTGTGACAATGTACCTAATTAGCCTCAAGAACTACGTCTCGTGTGCACGGTCGATGCGGAAACATCCACGCATGACCATCGAGTGCCTGGCTAAAAATCCTACACATAACCAATCGGCACGCAGACATGATCCCAGATATGCCACGATACAACATGACAACGAAACTCAAGGGATAAAACATCCAATACGGATCATACGACTCACCAAGTGAACGATGACACACGAATAATGAAAGATCGACACGACCAACGATATTCAAAACAACCATCCTGGGATCAGAATTCCCTAAGGACCGATTAACACGGCAATAACCACAACACCACAATTCGGGAAATCCTCCACCCTCAACGATCACAAAATTATCGAGTTCACCAGAATAATAGTGTCTTTGCCCGAGTTGGCCAACATGACAATAATAACTCACGGATGGGCACTATCCTGGGCGATCGCGATTCTATATCTCGATTGTCTTCGATTGACCCATGGTTAACGACTCAACGGATGGGAACTATCTTGACAGTCGATTCAATACTTCGGTTACCTTAGAACGGTAACTCGATAACAACGGTACAACGGATGTCTCGGCACACTTAAATCAGTTACCGATAATGAAGATGAAATTCGAATACATCAATGCCTTCAATCGTCCGTTTACTAACAACAATAACATTTGGCATGATTTGTCGACGGGTGTCGTATCAAACGATCCCCTGATATCAAAACAATCATAAGGAGACCAAGTCTTGAAATGATTCACACATTCGTACACCTACACGATAACATTAGTCTCATTGATTAGTACGAGTATTAAGCTTGCCTCGATATCAATACAACGAACTGTTACCAATTCAGTTGATTCATCTTACGAATTCCTCAGTCTCGACCAAGTTAATATACGAACCCTTCAACCTTAACTGCAACACAACAGTCATAATTCACGATCAAACATCATATCTTATTGTAAAACGAAGGATTAATAATCAACAAGTTCGATGACGACCAATATCAATACCACCAAACCACAAACTCAATCGTTTCACTATATCTTGACTAATCACAGTCTGAACAATCCAACTCAGACACTTACACATCCTGTCCACAATACGAGTCGAAATATGATGATCATATCAGCAACAAATGAGGACCAATAATAAGGGTCTAAATGTTCCAAACTAAATTCTTAAATTCGAATTGATAAGGTTCCCTTCTCGTAAATCCATCGTTAAAATTTACTTATGACCGTCATCATTTCGAATCATCCGACTGGTTCAAAAGAATAGATAATCCTACTAAAAAGGTTATCAAATAGTCCAATCATTCGACTTGAACATTTGCTCCAATACGTATGGACTTCCAAATTCGGAGATGAATAATAGTCTCATCAAACTCATAATCACATTCGTATTCTTATACGAATATTATATCAGACACATAGTTTAGCTCTAGATATGAATATTCCATATTCATTTTCAAAACATCAACACTTCTAAAAAAAAATTCATCACCTCGCATAATTCAAGAGTTCTTCAAGAACACGAAATATCCGAAATCCCATTTAGAACAACATATCCAAGGTGTATATCTCCATGTTACCATTTTCTTCGTCATGCCAGTCATACAACCTTAAGAGTCGCACAATACTGTCATTACCATATGAAGAAGGTCTCAATAATCATATCAACATCTGAAATCTCTTTTTACAATTCCAATAAATCTCGTATATCATTATCACATGATACCACAATTGTAACACCCCAGATCCTCCTGGGAATATTACACGCCGTAAACCCTTCTCACAAGGATTTACCAGGCTAAGCACAATTTTCCACGTCATTTCAAAAATGTTAAAAAGATCGATGACGGTAATATATATATATTTTTTTTTTTTTTTGAAAAAATCATTTTTTAAATACCGTCAAAATAATCAAGGCCAAAATGCCAAAGACTCAGTTTAGGGAATCGGTTTTACAAAATAAAAATTCAGTTGACAAAATACCAAAAGCCATTTCAAAATACTCACGCAGCGGATAAAAGTACAGTCCACTTTATGCATTATCATTGAAATAAGACGAACATCAAAATACACGATTCCCAACATACTCCCTCCCAAGTAGTAATCCTTAAAGAAATGAACCACTATCAAAGGGATACGAGGACTACCATGTATGGACGAACCACGAAGAAGAATAATTTGAACTCCATTCCAAGAATCATCAAAAACTTCAAGAACAATACTTAAATCCGAGCTCTCCATCTTAATCTTGTTTGAGAGAATCATCTCTCAATGTTTAGGAACTTCAAGTACTTCCCAAGGTTCTCTCTATTGACTGAAGGAAGGAGAATGGACAAAATGCCTCACAGCACTCGTCTATCCTCTCTATAAAACACATCACTAACGCGCGCTAGACCTTATATTTAGCGTGCGCTACATGACTAGCGTGCGCTATCCTTCCTTGATAGCGTGCGTTAACGGGCAGTCCAGAAGCTACTACATTGCTTCGAAATTCATTTAACGTACGTAATGCCCATGCATTAGCGTACGCTAACAGGCGTTGACTTGATACAGTGAAATGCTCAGTAGCGTGCGCTATTCTTCGACCTTAACGCGCGCTAATCGTCGTTGACTTGCTACAGTATCGTGCCCCCACATGCCGAAAGCATCCGCGATTATCAGGATTCCTTTGACCGATATGGAATTAGCGTGCGCTAATCATACGGTTTTAACGTGCGCTAACTATACACGACAAGCACTCGTTGACCTTATCTGGACACGTGTCGAACATGGCCGGGTCCACCCGCCGAAAGCTAAGATTCCATTATTGGCGATCTGGTGTTAGCGTGCGCTAACCAACATGCGTTAGCGTGCGCTAACTAAATATAAAAATCCACCTGGGCCTACCTGTCGACCACCTTCCGAAACTAACCCAGCAAGTCGTTACGTACGTTAGGGGTCCTCCTTAGCGTACGTAACCGAATCTCTTAGCGTGCGCTAAGTATGCACCGTAGCGTACGCTAAGTATATATCTTAGCGCGCGCTAGGCATACCTTGTAGCGTGCGCTAACGTAGCTGTACTTAGCCATTTTCCGCTATTCTTTACCAACATCTCGACATACCAAACGATCATACGGCACAATGAATACATATACGCATTCAGCAACATTGTCATACGTTCACATCATCCTCAAGCACAATTATCCAACATATAAATCCATAATCACCAAGATAACCAAGAATTATCGAATAATCTAAACAACATACTTACAGGTCTGTGAAGTCGATGATCTCCCGTGGTACTAGCATGCGACTCCCAAACAAAGTCTCAACACAAAACCGATACACGCTAATATCAAAATTAGCAATTTGACAGAATCTCAAGGAAGGGTTCACGTCCGTAACCACAGTCACGACTTCTTCTCCTTACATTCAACATTCTAAAGGGCACACACGTGCGGAAGTATAATCCAAATCGCACCTTCTCGAAGTGACCAATTCCAAAGAATACCAAGCTAAAAACGAAACGGTCAAGATAATACAAGAAGAGTGAGAGGACTTACAAGTACCGGTCGCACTGTGATGATGGCAGAGTAGTGATACTGTGGGCAAATGACGACTCAATCGACCCAAAAGACCGACAGCCTAGGTATCCATAAACCTAAGCTCTGATACCATATTCTGTAACACCCCCAAGTTATTCAGGGTATATTACAGCGCCGTGAGCCCCGCCGTGGGACACACAAGGCTAAACATACGCGGAACTATCAAAACTTGACCGAGAAGGTCTACATACAATGGAAAGAAAGACGATACAAATGGTATTCAAAACCATGACCAATGAAACCATATACATCACTGCACAAATCAATACCTCGGCAACACAGGCCGGAACATCAAGGAAACTGAAATACAATACTCGAGTATTTAAAATCCATTCCAGTACAACAACACTGAATGAAGGAATCCAAAAAGATAACCGGAGACAAGACACAGTATCACACTTGCCCATCATCTTCATGCCGACCCGATACCCGCCTGTCCTCTCTCCTGGAACCTGAAATACATAAAAGGTATTTCCCCCATAAAGGGGTTAGCCGTCGAATAGCTAGTGCAAGTATAACAGTATGAAACACAATACTCCTCGACAATAAAGTAAATGTAATCCGTCAATTCATCAATATAAGACTAGTATTCCGGAATGACTAAAATCTCAAGACGTATGTGAATGCCGTAGAAATGGTTCGTTCATATCATACGCCGTTACATGTAGGAATGCCGTCAAAACGGTTCGTTCATTACATGCCAACATTATTTCATATGAATGCCGTAGAAACGGTTCGTTCATATCAACCATGGAATCGCACCAGAGGCTACGAAACCCTCAGAGGACCATAGGCCCGTCCCGGAGTGGCTAGAAATAATCATACCATCAATATTTCATACTTTCAAAGTCGAGAACGTACAATCATAAATGTATACTTGCCTTGAATAATCGACGACGCAACGAACGGAATGGAAAGTCACCGACGAATGCTAGGAACCATCGAAAACGAACCTAACGATTCGAAGAATACAATCACAACAGATTCTAAACGAATACGGAATTGGAATACGCACTTAAACCCACCTACGATTAATGTATATTCGTATTAAATAGACAACGATGGCGGACCACAACCAAACCCTCTCGATTTCGTAAAAATCAAGTAATATACCATGTATCCGTAGGGAAACTAAGAGTACCAACAAGTTTAATCATATTCATCATGAATTTCTCATCAAAACCGAATGAATCGGACAAAACCACGAAAATCCCCAAATCTCCCCAAAAGTAGGGTTCTAAAGATCTAACCTTGATTATTTGGATCGAAGGATGTTATAGGACGATTGATCGGTGATATAAACTCGAAACTTCGTGGATTTGTTGTTCAACAACATGGTTTCGTCTCCTCCAAAACCCGGCCAAGGACGAAGAGAAATGAAATGAAAAAATGACGGAGAAAGTCACCGTCTGTCATTTTTATCTTTGGCCGGAACTAGCGTGCGCTAGCCTTCCCGACCTAGCGTGCGCTTATCGGCGATGTCGGCCGAGCACTCTCGGCCATGGCCCGCATGACCCGGCACCACCGACCAGTGCCGACCATGACTCGGCCGACTCCGCTAGCGTGCGCTACGGCCGGAAGCTTGCGCGCGCTAGCCCGGCGATCCGGTAGCCCGGACTAACAAACTCACCCGGGTAGCGTCGCTGGTTGGCGGCGTGCGCTACCCCTGCCGGTTAGCGTGCGCTTCGACCGGCGATAGCGTGCGCTACTCGCCGATCTGGCGAGTCGAACCTCGAATCCCTCTGCCCGGGCCGATAGCGTCTGGCCGGTGACTCGACAACGTGCGCTACATTGCCGAGCTAAGCGCGCGGCGTCCGGCCGTGGCGTGCGCTCGCCCGGTTCTGCCGTGCACCTTTCGGTCGATGCGACCATCGTCCGGCGGAACCTACGGCCGTCCGGTCGATCCATAATCGTCAGGCCGATTGCGACCACGGGGCTCGGCGACTCGATTTCCAGCGTGCGGAGCGAACACGGCGAAAAGTTCGCGGACAACATCAACGAAATGAAAGCGTAAGGTAATAATTTAATCATACGCGACCGAGAAAAGAGTCGAGACAACGAATACAGATAGAATACCCATAACTTTGGGTAAATTACAAAACGGCCCAAAACGCCCGAAATTCACGATACGCGATCGAATAACCAAACCGAAGTTCACAAAACTTCTAACAAATTTAAACGGACTTACGGGAAACTCGAAACAGCAGTTTAGAACGAGATTCGCAAGAATCGAACTCAAGTGCGGAAAGTCGCTGAAAAGCACGGAACTCAACAAAACGATACCGAAACGAACTCGGATGTCAAAAAGTCTAAAATTAATCATTCTCAGGGTGACGAAACGGTCCCAAGCGAGTTGTCAAAACAGACTTCCGCCAAAAATAGAAAATTACCAGGAATCAAAATCACGGGTATTACAACTCGGCCGATACCGGCCGATAGCGCACGCTAGTCCGGGAAGGCTAGCGCACGCTAGTCTGGCCCAGTATAAATGTGGCTGAGCAGTCACATTTCACTTCGTTTTTCATTCCCTTCCTTCTCCTTCCGCGAATGGCGATTCATGGGTGACGAAGCCATGTTGTTTAACAACAAATCCATGAAGTCCTTGAGTTCATAACATCAATCGATCGTCCGTTATCAACCTTTGATCCAGCGAATCAAGGTAATCTTCCTTAGAACCCTAATTTCATGAATTTGGGGATTTTTGCATTTTCGTCCGATTCGTTCCGTGTTGTTGATTAATTCATGATGGGTATGATTAATCTTGATAGTATTCTTGTGTCTAACATCATTAATCCATTGTTCTTCGTCGAATCGAAGTATAATTCTTGATTTCCTTCCAATTGACTTTTTGGGGGATTTGTCCCCGATCTCGTTTTTCATCCGTTTTCGATGGATCGATTATGGTTAAATGATGTTGTTAAACATATTCTATGGATTGTATATCCATATTTCAACTTGGAATTCCGTTTTGGGTTTGTGGAGCGAATCGTGTTCTTGGCCGTTTTGGGGGAAATCCTTGAACTTTCATTATTCGTTCTTTGAATTCAACGGCTTTGAGTCGCGTTATGGAATTCATTTCATTGTTATTATTTGTCCTTCGTAGTTTATGAACGTGAGTTGGCGTTCGGTGGAGTCGGCGGGTTCGTAGTCGGTTCGGGCCAACCTACTTCGGTCGATTCTCCGCGTTGTTCTTATTCGAGGCAAGTACCTTGCCCATACTTTTCTTATTTTGTGGATATGATGATCGGTGATCGTATTAGTGTGTTTGTTTGGTTGTTTGAAACGAAGTTTCAAAGGATTCAGTTTGGCCTCGTTAAAGGCTTTCTTTCAAAACGCGTGTGTTTTGTGAACGGTGTTTTGAGAATTGATTATGATTTGATTATTTTGAACGTTGAAGGATTTTATGATGATACTCCTATGTGTTTAAAGTTATGGAATCGTGTATTCCGTATTTAATCTTGTTATTGTGTTTTTGAAGAGTTTGGTAATGGTGTCGAGTTAATGGCCATCTCTAGTGAGTATTCTTAATGAACTTACATTCTTAGCATGTTAGTATTGCATGAGTAACGTGTGTGTGTGTATGCTCACTACGGGTTAGATCCGACGGGGGCTCGGTAGGGGTCCACGGAGGTGTGGATCGACGACTTTGCTTAACCACTACGGGTTAGATCCGATGGGGTCTCGGTAGGGGTCCACGGAGGTGTGGATCGACGGTTAATTGTGGTGCATTTTACAAATGTGATTCGATATTGGCATTTCCGGAAATGAGTGTTTTGGAACTGTGTTTTCATGAATGCATGTATCGACTAAGTGTGTAAGAGGTAAGTGTTCGTTTGGCTTACTTGGCTAGGATGGCACTAGAGTATTTTGTTGTTTGTTTTAAATCCTTTATTTGTGGATTTTGATGTTGGGAGACGAGCCTTGTGGTCATTCTTGTGTACTGTGAGTTGATGAGATTTGGGGCTAAAATCCCAACGGTTTTGTAAAAGTCATTTTATGGATTTGGGGCAAAAATCCCAACGGTTTGGTAAATGTCATTTTTCGGAAAGTAAACCTTTGGGGCGGTGACCCCTTTTGTCTTTTGGATTTTGAAAAGTAGGATTTGATAATCCTAAATCGTTTTCTATTAAAACTCTCGATGGCATTCTAAACCGTTTTATAAATTATTTCCATTGATTTATGATATTTCGATTTTGAAATATTTTCTCAAATTCTTGCCTCGAGAAGTGCTTTTCGTTTCGTTTGGAACCTTGAGGATTCCTGGTTATTGTTATTCGTGGAATGTGAATTGTATGGCTCGTATTTGCACTTTGTTCTTGCACTAGCAAAACAGTGGAGTTTTGCTAACCCCCGAGTATTCGGGGGGTGGATGTCTGTTTTTGCATTCAGGTTTTGGAGCATAACACAGGTTCGGCACGAAGGATGATGAAAGATGATCGATACTAATCACATGAGGAACTGTATATTGTTTACTGGTTCAGTTGTACTTTATTTTTCCGCTGCTATATTGTTCCCGTTGTACGGGTGGGGTTGTATTTTGTCCCCTGCGTGGGCATGAGTTGTATTTGAGTTGTATGTATTTGTGGAAAGACCAAATCGGTCTACTGAGTCATTTTAGCCTTGAAGGCATTATCGAGATGTTAAATGTTGTTACCAGCCTGGTAGATCCTCGAGGAGAGGGTCTACGGCGTGTAATATCCCTGAGTGGATTGGGGGTGTTACATAAATGGTATCGGAGCTTAGGTTGAGGAAACCTAGGTACATCGGGTCAAGTCGTGTTGTTTGAGTCTTGTTTCGTCGGATTTTATCTGACTGAGTCGTGTCGCGACGCGTCGTTTGAGTTTGTTGGTCGTGATTAGTATCGTGGGGCGATCATCATCTTCGTGCGACCTGTGGAAGTAAGTCTCCCTTCTTCGTGTTGTACCTCGTGTGACACGAGCTATTTTTATGATTATTTGTTAAGTGATGGAATCTTTATGTGGATTTTGATTTCACGATATGTATTTAGTCGACTCTCGTAATTGATTTATACGAGGAGTGTCGTCACTTGTGATGTCTTTTTATTGTTGTTTTTGTCCGTTGCTGATGATTTTCGAATCGATTTGCACGTTTTACAAGTCTCTTGTGGAAGCTTTGTGCTTATACACGTTCGACTTGTTCACTAGCCAGTGCGGGAGAGCATTTTATCAGTGGTTTTGTTCTGAATGTGGTATTTTATCGTTTATTTCCGTTTAAAGACATATATTGTCTTGATTTTAAACTTTTTGATGCGTGTGCTAGGAGTTGTTTTAGTGAACATCGATATGTGTGAGTTTTGGGCATTCTGGCCTATTGAATTTTTGAAAACCTTGAGTATCTTAGAAAAATAAATTTCGAGACATACTTTTCAAATGAGTTATTTTCTTGTGGTACATCCAAGGTGCCACAATATATTTCAAAAGTTTTCTACTTCGAGGACCAAAATGCTTTGAGATATTTTCAATATCTTAGAAACACTTTTATTTAGACCCGAGGGTCGAATATTTTGAAAGTTTTCATTAAGAGAAAGTATCTTCATTCTTATCAAATGCGAAATGGTTCTCCAATGTCTCGATAACGATGTTTCACGTTTGTATTTTTTTTGAAAGGTGATACTCAAGATCAATTGGTATTCTTCAAATTATTTTCAAAATGGGGTTTTCGTTTTTAAAACCTATCCATTCCCGTTTGAGGGCTGGGTATATATGTATGATGTTCGCGTTGTCATTTTGATGTTTGCTCCCGAGTATGACCGAATTGGCGGTGTGAGTGTTGAGTCGTTTTCCACACATTTGTTGTGTTAGCCCCTTGTGAGAGGTGGGATGTCGGTGTTGAATATTGTCGCCTCGTGGTGATTTCTGCGTTGTCGCGCAAGTGCGAGCTGTTAGAGCTTGGGTTGGTATGACCGTGTGCATCGGTGATGGTTCCGTTATGTGTCGGTTGTTTAATGTCTTGTTACCTTGCTCTCGTTTTGTGAATTTCGTGGACGAGGTCGGAGGTAATGCCCGTACTATTTTGACTTCTGTATTTTCTCTTTCTCCAGTCTATCGATTCGCTCATGTTCGTTGGCACTTTATGAACTTGTTCTATATTTTGATTTCATCGTCCGAACAAGTTGTGATCTTGTTGTGGGTCGATCTGGTTATCGATGTTACTTTTTCGGGTTCAGTTCGATTCTTGTGAACCTTGTTTGGGAGTGACATCATCTGATTCTATTAGTTCTTTTATTTGAAGTGGATCGGATTTGGAACCCTTATGTTTTCGACTCTGTCGACTCATTTATGTTCGTTGACATTTCTGAGCTTGTCCTGCCCCTTGTTTTTGTTTATCGAACGAGTGTGGTATTGTTTCGGAATAACTCGTTTGTCGTTGTGACTTTTTAATCGCTATTCCCTTTCCTGTGGACCTTATGGGAATGCATGTCTTGTAGTTCTCACCAGATCATCACGGGGTTGTTGTTTGAACTTTATTGTTCTTCGTGATTCGAACATGATTCTTCGATTTTTGTTGTCTCGATCGTTGTGGTTTGATCGTTTGATTGTTCGTTTTATTGACCTCGTTCGTGATTGGTGAACATTCGGGCTCCTTCGTAATTCCTTTCGATTCGGAAATTAGTTTCGTTTTCGATCTTCCACCCTTAGGCGGTGGGATTCCGTGTTTGTTCGGTTGACTCGCGTTTTGATTGATGTACCGTTGGGTTGGTCAATCATATTGGTTTTCGTTCGTTGTGTTTTGTGATTGTCGGATAATTGACTTGGCTATATTATCCGTTTGATGACGCTTGTCGTTTGTTGGTTTTATTATATCGCTAACGGCGACGTTGTGTTGGTCGCCGTGGAGCGTGTTTTCACGCCGTATATTCCATTGCGTTGTTTGTAACGTTTCTCCGTTGGGCGTTAGTTACGCATTCTTGTGTATCTCGATGAGTTTTCCTTGGCGGAATATTCCTTCTCCCTACTTGTTTTAAGTTTCGGGACGAAACTTCTTTTAAGGAGGGTAGAATGTAATATCCGCAATTTTCGATTTTCGGTAAATTTATTTTTTCGATCGGAGTCCGTTTTGACGACTCGCTCATGACGTTCGTCATTACGAGAATGATTAATTCTACACTTTTTGTCATCCGAGTTCGTTTGGTGTTGTTTTGTTGAGTTCGTGCTTTTTAGCGACTTTTCCGCACTTGAGTTCGATTCTTGCGAATCTCGACCAGCTAACTGTTTCGAGTTTCCCGCAAGTCCGTTTAACTTTGTTAGACGTGTTGTGAACTTCGGTTTGGTTATTCGATCACGTATCGTGATTTCCGGGCGTTTTGGGCCATTTTGTAATTTCTTGAAAGTTACGGGTATCCGTATCTGTAATTGTTGCCTCGACCCGTTTCTTGGTCGCGTATGACTAAATATGGTATTACGTTTTCATTTCGAGCCGTTTATGTCGTCCGTGAACTTTTCGTCGTGTTCGTTCCGTGCGATTTTGGAAATCGGGTCGTCGAGCCCTGACGGTTGCGGGACTGGCCGGACGGTGGCGGGACTGGCCGGACGATTGCGGGCACCGGCCGGACGGGTGCGGCAGAACCGGCGTAGCGCACGCTACGGCCGGAAGGCTGCGCCTTCTTAGTGTAGCGCCACGCTTCTGCCGCCTAACGCACGCTATCGGGCACAGGCGGTGGGGTTTGAGGTTACGGACTCGGTCGAGATCGGCGAGTAGCGCACGCTACGCGGCGTAGCGCGCTAGTCGGCGGCGTAGCGCCGCGTCGGCCGGCTAGCGTCGTTACACGGCGGCGATTCGATCCGGTGGCTCTTGGGCAGTCGGCTAGCGCGCGCGAGCTTCGGCCGTAGCGCACGCTAGCGGGAGTCGGGAGACGAGTCATGGTCGGCGAGAATTTGGTCGGTGGTGCCGGGTCGTGTGGGCCCTGTCAGGGTACTCGGCCGATCTGGCCGATAGCGCACGCTAGTCAGGAAGGCTAGCGCGCACGCTAATCTGGCCCGATATAAATGTGGTGAGTCACATTTCACTTCGTTTTTCATTCCCTTCCTTCTCCTTCCGCGAATGGCGATTCATGGGTGACGAAACCATGTTGTTTAACAACAAATCCATGAAGTCCTTGAGTTCATAACATCAATCGATCGTCCGTTATCAACCTTTGATCCAGCGAATCAAGGTAATCTTCCTTAGAGCCCTAATTTCGTGAATTTGGGGATTTTTGCATTTTCGTCCGATTCGTTCCGTGTTGTTGATTAATTCATGATGGGTATGATTAATCTTGATAGTATTCTTGTGTCTAACATCATTTAATCCATTGTTCTTCGTCGAATCGAAGTATAATTCTTGATTTCCTTCGAATTGACTTTTTGGGGGATTTGTCCCCGATCTCGTTTTTCATCCGTTTTCGATGGATCGATTATGGTTAAATGATGTTGTTAAACATATTCTATAGATTGTATATGTAATATCCGGATTTATTACAGTGTATTTCATCTGTATTCAACCATGTATTATTTCGGATTGGTGACTTTGATTATTGGAGTATGATATTTCGTGCATTGATATCATTGTACATAAGTATAGAATCATGCAAAATTGCTCAAACAACCTAGTGATAGCGCACGCTAAGAATGTATCTTAACGCGCGCTATCGGGCCACTATTAGCGTACGCTACACAGGTAGTAGTAACGTGCGCTAAGGACTCAATTATTGGCGGGCGGTGGCTCGTGCGCCCGTGGACATGGGTCCGGATAAGATTCCCGCGGGCCGGACAAAATCTGAAGTCAACCATTATTAGCGCACGCTAAGGGATACTTAGTAGCGTGCGCTAACTTATCAATAATGCGAAATTATAAATGGGACAAAGCAGCTTGAGCTTTCATTTCCTTCGTCTATACTTCATCTTTGAGAGTCCAGAGAGCAATAATCTACCTTCTAAACACTTAGAACATGTATGAGTGATCATAGAGCGATTGAGTATCACTTGTGAAGTGATCCTTGAAGAGAAGTGACACCTTGGAGGGGCACGTAACCAACCGAGTCGGATTACACCTTGTGGTTCGGTGATTTCGGCATATTAAGGTATGTTCAACCTATCACCAGTCTTAGATTCGGATTTACAATGGATATGATGATCATGTTAACGGGATATTGAATTTCATTAGTGAATTATTTCAACAACATCATGTTTAGAAGATTGGGATGTCTACAATTAAGATATTATTGTTGGAACCTTGAAGTTGGAATCCTAGTACTTCAAATGATGAGAGATATATTCGGAAGTTAACAATCCGTATGATTTATGTTATCTTTGTGATCATGATTTGGAAATTATGTTATAAGAACTTAAAGGGGAATCATCTTAGGAAATATTCTTTCGTATAAGTCGGAATTGTTAGTTCACCTCAAGATGAAGTCCGAATATGTATAATGATAGTAGAACCTAATACATCAATAGGAGATCACCAACTTTGCATGAGAATTGTAATCAAGATGGATTATGGTGTCATGATGATTATTCGTATATTTGCATCTTGAAGTTGATATAATCTTGGAGATTATTCATAAGAGTAAGAACTTGGTATTCATGGAAGTAACATGAATTATCACGAAGGATTTCATTGTTTCGTTCATGGCAAGAACGATTCTTGCTCAGTGATGGCGCCATGCGTAGATAGCGCACGCTATGTTATGCGATTTAACGGCGCTTATCGAGCACTAGTTAGCGTGCGCTACGTTTGGTACGTAACGTCGCTAGACCATCGACGAAGTCGATTGGTAGTGGTGAAATCTTGACCATGCGTCGTTAGCGTGCGCTAGGCTTTGTTGTTTGCGTGCGCTATCGGGCGCACGTAACACACGCTACGAAGTACTTAGCGTGCGCTAAGCTCCTCGGGCGGTGCGGTTTATGAACTTTTGACCGTTAAGCGGGTGTTAAACATTCATACGACGTGAGATAAACTCTATATCATTTCTTTTGTTAAGGTTTGGTCTCGTTACGTGATTGATTGAGGAGGACGATCTTGAGTGTTCATTTTCGTGGAAGTATTGTTATTGTCTTCAAATCGAGGCAAGTACCTTAATTGTTTTATGTATTGTTGTTATACATATTGTCGTGCATGTATGTCGTTATTGTGTGTCCACCTCGTGTTGGTCCGACGGGATCATCGGGGATCTATGCTAGCGTCTTACTGGATCATCGGACGGGTTTTCCACCACGGGTTGGATGCAGCGGGATCATCGTGGGTTCTAGGCGGTGAGCATTTGGATCGATGGAATTACCATGTGTATGTATTGATATCATGTTGTGATTATCGGTTGTGTATGTTATGTTTGAGTTTCGTAGGAGAAGACTCGTTGGTATTTTGTCGTTTATGTTATTATTATTCACCGTGAGATATGAATAATATGTTGTGGTACTTGTACTAGCATCGTTGTGCTAACCCCTTCGGGGTGAACATTTTGTTTGTGTTCGGGATCCGGGAGAGCAGGAAACAACCACTGGAATTGTATGATGACGGGGTGCAGAGTGATGTCCCAGGGTTTATTTACCTTTCGTTTATTCGTTATTTCAATAAGTACTCGAGTACGAAGTCGTTTGTGATGTTTTGAATTGGTGATGTAATATTGAGTTACATTGAACAAATTGTACTATTTACGTATTTGGTCGAATTGATGTACTGAAATTCCGTTATTTCCATTCGTCAGTAACTTTTTATACTTGTTAAATTCTTCAGCCTTGTAAATCCTTATGTAAAGGATTTACGGCGCTGTAATATTCCCGAATATATTGGGGGTGTTACAGAATATGGTATCGGAGCTAAGATTATGGATATCTTGGCCGTTGGGTTAAAATAGGGTCATTTATGTCTTTTGGGATAACCGGCCGTGAATGACATCACTGCACTGCCTACGTCTTCATGCGAACAGTGGTTGTAAGTTCCTAAACTCTATCTCGTTCTTTGCATATTGTATCTCTTTATACTCGAATATTAGAACGATGTTGTTTCCTGTATATTGAGTATTTATGCTTACAGTATGTTGAGAGGCGGACGTGGACGTGGTCGCGGTCGTGGACGCGGACGGAGAAATGCCGAAGGGAAACGCCGCCTTCTAACCGAGCTACCATAGCTCAGAGCCGCAGCAGCCTATTAATAATGAACCGAGATCCTCGCAGTAGAGATCCTTCGTCAAGTGGTGAACCAGATGACTCAGTTCGCCCAGGTCGTGGACCGAATGCAAGTGGCGGTTGGGCTACAGCAGGGAGAGGGACAGCAAGGGATCCCAGATATGGGAAATCGAGGTGACCGGTGGCTGCAAGAAGTGGCGAAGATGCAACCACCCAAATTCGACGGTATTTCTGAGACTCCCACCTGGGATCATTGGTTAAAGGAGCTGGAGAAGATTTTTGCCGGAATTAACTGCCCTGACGACCGGAGAGCCTCTATCGCTCAATATTTTCTGATAGGGGAAGCGTCCGAATGGTGGGAAGCCATCCGGCCTGTAGACCATGATGCCGATTGGACAGAGTTTAGATTGATGATGGAAGCCCGATTGCCCTCGTCCCGTGAGGGAAGCCAAAGTTCGAGAGTTTTTCTGCTCGGCCTTTCCGATGTGCCCGTATCCTGTGCGATCAAGGCGTTTAACCAAGAAATGGCATTTGTTCGACATCCGGTCGTAATGATGCGTAAATGATGATTCATTTCGATATGAGAATGAAACCGAAGTTCGAGGTACATGTCCGGATTCGAATGTACCACACTCCGCCAATACCAAGATAAGGCGTTGGCATATGAGATCAAGGAAGCAGCCATGGAGAAATTTGCGGAAAACAAGAAACAGAAAGTCTCTGGTACTTTCACAGAGCACAAAAACAGCGGGCCCCGTAAGGCCCAGTCATCTTTTCACTCTTTTAAGAAACCTCCGCACCCAGCTAGGAGCGGAAAGAATTTCGGGCGACATCAACTATTACCGATGTTACCAGAAATGCTTGAACTGCGACCAGACGGGGCACTATCTTCTGTTTTGCCCCCTTCCTGCCGTGACTTGTTGTGACTGTGGACGATTTGGACATCGGGCGGTGTTTTGTGAAGAGGCTTAAAAGTCATTTAGAGCCCGTGCACCACAGCCCGACCCGAAGGAGGCCGGATTCCACGACGCGGCAAAGTGTTCGGATGCCTCGGAATTTTGGCCGCGGGCGAGGCGAGAGGACAATGGGACCGAAAGGGGACATCGAGTGCCGGATCTGCTCCCCACGTGCATGCGAGATGAGGAGGACAGACGATCGAGATCTTGCCGCATCGCAGTGCACTTGCCCGAATCCTTTCCCGGCCGATTAGCGTTTTATTCGATACAGAGCTACACATTCTTTCATATCTTTGTCTTGTGTAAATCGTTTGAATATTTCCGGTTTTCATGCTTGTGAACCTTATGTTGTTGGTTTACCGAGTGGAGAGAGGATTGTCGGAAATTTAGAAACTAGAAATTTCCCTGTATCATTTGGAGGCAGAGAGTGGCTCTCAAATCTGATCATGATAGAAATGCAAGGAGGTGACCTAATACTCGGAGACGATTGGCTTAATCGATATGGAGCAATTGTGAACTACCGAAGGAGGAATATCTCGCTGATCGCTGACGATGGTTCCGAGATTCTGTTTGAGGGATGGAAACCGGGAAGCTCAGGAAAGTTGATCAAGGCGATGAAAGCTGTCAAATTGTTGAAACAAGGTCAGTATCGTGCTGGTGCTACGCAATGAAGAAAGAAGAAGAAATTGTGGAACTTTCATCCATTCTGTTGTGAACGAATTTCCATGTGTTTCTGACGAGTTACTGGACTACCTCCACGAAGGGATGTGGAATTTACTATTGAACCGGAACCCGGAGCGACACCAATTTCTAAGGCGCCGTATCGTATGGCACCTACCGAGATGTACGAATCAAGAAGCGGTGGAGGAGTTCTTGGACAAGGGCTATATTCACCAAGCGTTTCACCTCGGGAGCGCGCTTCTTTTGTCCGAAAGAAGGATGGATCGCTCCGTGTGTATTGACTATCGAGAGCCGAACAAGATGACGATTAAAAACAAGTATCCGTTGCCACGGATTGATGATCTATTTGACCCGATTGCAAGGGGCAACAAGATTTTCTAAAATTGATCCGAGATCGGGATATCATCACCGAGGATTAAGGAATCGATGTTCAAATCCGCATTCGTAACTCGTTACGGGCATTATGAGTTTGTGGTGATGCCGTTTGGTCTCACTAACGCACTGCAGATTTATGCAATTGATGAACCGTGTGTTCATTGAATTTTGGATAAATTTGTGGTCGTGTTTATCGATGACATTCGGTGTATTCTAAGAGTCCTAAGAACATGCACAGCATTTGCGGATTGTATTGGGACTTTTGAGGAACGAACAATTGTACGCCAAACTTTCTAAGTGTGAATTCTGGCTAAAGGAAGTAATGTTCCTCGGCCATGTGGTGTCAGCTAAAGGAGTCCGAGTGGATCCTCAGAAGATCGAGGCAATATTGGATTGGAAGCCTCCAAAGAACGTGAAAGAGGTCCGAAGCTTCTTAGGACTTGCTGGATACTATCGTCGATTCGTGGAAGGGTTTTCTAAAATTTCCCGCCCACTTACTCGACTCCTTCAGAAAACTCAAAAGTTTGAGTGGAATGAATTATGTCAGATTAGCTTTGATGAATTGAAGAAGAGATTGACGACGGCACCGATTCTATCACTTCCACAGGGAACTGAGGGATTCATAGTTTACAGTGATGCTTGAACCAAGGACTTGGGTGCGTGTTGATGCGAATAACAAGGTGATCGCTTATGCATCGCGACAAGCTGAAACCTTATGAAGTGAATTACCCGACACATGATTTGGAACTAGCAAAGGTGGTTTTTGCCTTGAAGATTTGGAGGCATTATCTCAGACGGACTCACTGTCAAATCTTTACGGATCATAAGAGCCTCAAGTACATATTCAATCGAAAGAGTTGAATATGCGGCAAAGAAGATGGTTGAACCGATTAAGGACTATGACTTGGAGATTTTATATCATCCAGCAAAGCGAATGTAGTGGCCGATGCACTTAGCCGCAAGCTGTCTCTATTCGGATGCCGGAGACACCGACCTCCCAACTTAGCCTTCATGAGAGATGATTCGTGAAGGGATTGAAGTGTGGTTACGTAGAGTCCAGTGGACAATCATGCGTGATGGAGATAACTTCGTCATTAACCGAAGAAATCAAATCTAGACAGCAGATGACCCTCTCGATGATTCGGTTGCATGACGAAGTGATCAAAGGAAAGGCCCCGGATTCATAATTCATGACGATGGAGTTTTGAGATTTCAGACCGACTCTGCGTTCCGATGTTGATGTTCTCAAAGCAGGCGATTATGAAGGAAGCTCATAGTTCGCCCTATTCTATCCACCCGGCACCAGAAATGTATAAGGACTTGAAGCGAAATTTCGTGGGGCAACATGAAGAAAGACGTAGCGGACTATGTTTCGAAATGCTTGACTTGTCAGCAGGTTAAGATCGAACATCAACGGCCTGCTGGAATGTTGAAGCCGCTCCCGATCCCTGAATGGAAGTGGGAGGACATATCAATGGACTTCATCACTAATATGCCGAAAACCAGGACGGGAATGAACATGATTTGGGTGATAGTTGATCGTTTAACCAAATCGGCTCATTTTCTAGGCATTAAGGATACGTGGGGACCAGAGAGGTTGGCACGAGTCTTTATTTCAGAGATAGTTCGATTACATGGTACGCCGAAGACCATTGTTTCTGATCGAGACGGCCGTTTTGTGTCTCACTTTTGGAAGGCAATTCATAAGGCCTTGGGGACCGAATTGAACTTCAGTACAGCTTATCACCCGCAGTCTGATGGACAATCTGAGAGAACTATACAAACGGTGGAAGATATGCTAAGGGCCTGTGCCTTAGATTGGTCAAACGATTGGGAAGTTCATCTACCATTGATTGAATTTACTTACAACAATAGTTGGCATGCTTCCATTAAGATGGCACCGTTTGAGGCATTATACGGAAGGAGATGCAGATCGCCCTTATGTTGGGACGATTCATCGGACTTGATCGGAACAGAACCAGAGTTGATCGAGCAGACTCGAGAGAAGATAGCCTTGATTCGTGAAAGGCTGTTGACCGCCTGCAGTCGCCAGATATCCTATGCGGTCGTACGCCGACGCCCAATGGAGTTCAGTTCAGGAGATCACGTACTTTTGAAGGTTTCTCCTACCCGGGGAATCTTTCGTTTCGGTAGGAAAGGTAAGCTGAGTCCGAGATATATCGGACCATTTGAGATCCTCGAGAGAGTTGGGGAGTTGGCCTACAGATTAGCATTACCGCCGTCATTGTACCATGTTCATAACGTGTTCCACGTATCCCAGTTACGGAGATATATACCAGATCCCACCATATCATCGATTTCGGCGAGATCGAAGTCGAACAGGATGGGACGTTTGAAGAAAGACCAATCAAGATACTCGAGAGTCGAGTTAAGCAACTGAGGAACAAGTCAATCGTTTTGGTCAAAGTTCAGTGGTCACGTCATGGAACGGAAGAAGCCACTTGGGAAACGGAAGCTGATATGAAGTTTAGATATCCCAAGTTATTTTCATCTTGAGTTTCGGGACGAAACTCCTTTTTAGTAGGAGAGTATGTAATATCCGGATTTATTACAGTGTATTTCATCTGTATTCAACCATGTATTATTTCGGATTGGTGACTTTGATTATTGGAGTATGATATTTCGTGCATTGATATCATTGTACATAAGTATAGAATCATGCAAAATTGCTCAAACAACCTAGTGATAGCGCACGCTAAGAATGTATCTTAACGCGCGCTATCGGGCCACTATTAGCGTACGCTACACAGGTAGTAGTAACGTGCGCTAAGGACTCAATTATTGAGCGGGGCAGCTGGCTCGTGCGCCAGCGGGACATGGGTCCGGATAAGATTCCCGCTGACGCACCCGGACAAAATCTGAAGTCAACCATTATTAGCGCACGCTAAGGGATACTTAGTAGCGTGCGCTAACTTATCAATAATGCAGAAATTATAAATGGGACAGCAACCGCTTGAGCTTTCATTTCCTTCGTCTATACTTCATCTTTGAGAGTCCAGAGAGCAATAATCTACCTTCTAAACACTTAGAACATGTATGAGTGATCATAGAACGATTGAGTATCACTTGTGAAGTGATCCTTGAAGAGAAGTGACACCTTGGAGGGGCACGTAACCAACCGGAGTCGGATTACACCTTGTGGTTCAGTGATTTCGGCATATTAAGGTATGTTCAACCTATCACCAGTCTTAGATTCGGATTTACAATGGATATGATGATCATGTTAACAGGATATTGAATTTCATTAGTGAATTATTTCAACAACATCATGTTTAGAAGATTGGGATGTCTACAATTAAGATATTATTGTTGGAACCTTGAAGTTGGAATCCTAGTACTTCAAATGATGAGAGATATATTCGGAAGTTAACAATCCGTATGATTTATGTTATCTTTGTGATCATGATTTGGAAATTATGTTATAAGAACTTAAAGGGGGAATCATCTTAGGAAATATTCTTTCGTATAAGTCGGAATTGTTAGTTCACCTCAAGATGAAGTCTGAATATGTATAATGATAGTAGAACCTAATACATCAACCGGAGATCACCAACTTTGCATGAGAATTGTAATCAAGATGGATTATGGTGTCATGATGATTATTCGTATATTTGCATCTTGAAGTTGATATAATACTGGAGATTATTCATAAGAGTAAGAACTTGGTATTCATGGAAGTAACATGAATTATCACGAAGGATTTCATTGTTTCGTTCATGGCAAGAATGCCATCGCTCAGCAGAAACCGCCATGCGAAGATAGCGCACGCTATGTTATGCGCTTAACGCGGCGCTATCGAGCACTAGTTAGCGTGCGCTACGCTTGGTACGTAACGACGCTAGACCATCGACGAAGTCGATTGACCGTCGCTGAAGTACGACCATGCGCCGTTAGCGTGCGCTAGGCTTTGTTGTTTGCGTGCGCTATCGGGCACGTAACGCACGCTACGTAAGTACTTAGCGTGCGCTAAGCTCCTCGGCATTGCGCTTATGAACTTTTGACCGTTGCGAATTGTTAAACATTCATACGACGTGAGATAAACTCTATATCATTTCTTTTGTTAAGGTTTGGTCTCGTTACGTGATTGATTGAGGAGGACGATCTTCGAGTGTTCATTTTCGTGGAAGTATTGTTATTGTCTTCAAATCGAGGCAAGTACCTTAATTGTTTTATGTATTGTTGTTATACATATTGTCGCATGTATGTCGTTATTGTGTGTCCACCTCGTGTTGGTCCGACGATCATCGGGATCTATGCTAGCGTCATACTGGATCATCGGACGGGTTTTTCCACCACGGGTTGGTCCGACGGGATCATCGTGGGTTCTAGGCGATGAACGCTGGATCGATGGAATTACCATGTGTATGTATTGATATCATGTTGTGATTATCAGTTGTGTATGTTATGTTTGAGTTTCTCGTAGGAGAAGACTCGTTGGTATTTTGTCGTTTATGTTATTATTATTCACCGTGAGATATGAATAATATGTTGTGGTACTTGTACTAGCATCGTTGTGCTAACCCCTTCGGGGGTGAACATTTTGTTTGTGTTCAGGATCCAGGAGAGCAGGGAAACAACCACTGGAATTGTATGATGACGGGGGTGCAGAGTGATGTCCCGACCGGGTTTATTTACCTTTCGTTTATTCGTTATTTCAATAAGTACTCGAGTACGAAGTCGTTTGTGATGGTTTGAATTGGTGATGTAATATTGAGTTCTGTTGAACAAATTGTACTATTTCTGTATTTGGTCAGAATTGATGTACTGAAATTCCGTTATTTCCATTCGTCAGTAACTTTTTATACTTGTTAAATTCTTCAGCCTTGTAAATCCTTATGTAAAGGATTTACGGCGCTGTAATATTCCCGAATATATTGGGGGTGTTACAGTATATCCATATTTCAACTTGGAATTCCGTTTTCGGGTTTTGACGGAACGAATCGTGTTCTTGGCCGTTTTGGGGGAAATCCTTGAACTTTCATTATTCGTTCTTTGAATTCAACGGCTTTGAGTCGTGTTATGGAATTCATTTCATTGTTATTATTTGTCCTTCGTAGTTTATGAACGTGAGTTGGCGTTCGGTGGAGTCGGCGGGTTCGTAGTCGGTTCGGGCCAACCTACTTCGGTCGATTCTCCGCGTTGTTCTTATTCGAGGCAAGTACCTTGCCCATACTTTTCTTATTTTGTGGATATGATGATCGGTGATCGTATTAGTGTGTTTGTTTGGTTGTTTGAAACGAAGTTTCAAAAGGATTTCGATTTGGCCTCGTTAAAGGCTTTCTTTCAAAACGCGTGTGTTTTGTGAACGGTGTTTTGAGAATTGATTATGATTTGATTATTTTAAACGTTGAAGGATTTTATGATGATACTCCTATGTGTTTAAAGTTATGGAATCGTGTATTCCGTATTTAATCTTGTTATTGTGTTTTTGAAGAGTTTGGTAATGGTGTCGAGTTAATGGCCATCTCTAGTGAGTATTCTTAATGAACTTACATTCTTAGAATGTTAGTATTGCATGAGTAACGTGTGTGTGTGTATGCTCACTACGGGTTAGATCCGACGGGGTCTCGGTAGGGGTCCACGGAGGTGTGGATCGACGAGCTTTGCTTAACCACTACGGGTTAGATCCGACGGGGTCTCGGTAGGGGTCCACGGAGGTGTGGATCGACGGTTAATTGTGGTGCATTTTACAAATGTGATTCGATATTGGCATTTCCGGAAATGAGTGTTTTGGAACTGTGTTTTCATGATTGCATGCATCGACTAAGTGTGTAAGAGGTAAGTGTTCGTTTGGCTTACTTGGCTAGGATGGCACTAGAGTATTTTGTTGTT
>CM065812.1:111699357-111706857 GCA_033398695.1 Orobanche coerulescens | reverse complement strand
GAGTGTTCAGCCTTTTCTCGGGTAGATAAAAAATTAATGAGATTTGGAAAAGAGGCTTCATTTAATTTAAATAATAAATAACATAATTAAAATAAATAACATAATTAAAGTTTATCTTTTGATAATAGATTATAGATAAAAAACACACTAAAATTATAAGATAAAAAGCATTATAGAAGAATCGACAGTTTATTTTTTAGTTTAGAAAATTAAAATATAATCATAAAAGTCCTTATTTTTTTTAGTTCTATTGTTGATGTGTCCCAGTTTTAGATAAAAGAAATTTACGATTTGCATATTATTATTTATATATAATATAGAAAGAAAATAAAGACTCCTTACATTAACATTATATGTAATGTAGTAATTTTTTTTTCAATAGGGAGAGATGGCTGAGTGGACTAAAGCGTTGGATTGCTAATCCGTTGTACGAGTTATTCGTACCGAGGGTTCGAATCCCTCTCTTTCCGTTTTTATTTATGACTTTATTTATATTTAATATTTATTTAAGTTTTAAAAATTTTTAAAATAAAAGGGACGAAATAGATAAAATCTTATTATTTTATTCTTCACGGCCAGGATTCTGTCCCGAATCATTAGGTAAGAATCTAAAGATAAATAGAGAAACAAAAAATATCACTACGGTATAAACAAAGAGTTTCAGAATAAACATTACATAATCTCTAAGATGATTTAAAAAAAAATAGATCTTATATTTTTATACTACATATCATAATTTTAGGACATCAAGAAATTAGGTTTTTTCTAAAACTAAAAATACATTGTTACAAATGAATTTGTTTTTCATTAATAAAAATTTTTGTTTATTTTATATCCATATACAAACCAAATCAGATATTGTGGTAGACCCAAAATATACTAAATATAATAGGTTTAGGTTCTTTCACCAGAAAAGGATCAAAGTGGGGGGGATCAACCAGATTTATGATGACTATACAAGAATTTCAATATGTGAATCAAGGGTTTATACTCTCAAACTTTTCTTATTTTATCAATTGTTAAAATTTTATCGAAGAAATAATTTATTTTCTAGGATATTATTAAACTAAGGATATCACCGAAAACTTATAGTAGCTTGCCAAACAAAAGCTAAGAAAAAAAATCACAGGTATGACTGGCATAAAATCTATGATTGTATTTTTAAAAATAATAGGCTTCTGGCAATTTGTCGAAGAAAAACTACTCAAATAAAAGACAGAATTAATACAGATCAAATTAATAGTATTAAGCATAACAAACATTTTGTTCTTGGAGATAATTAAATTTTAATTAAATTTTTGATAGAATCTAAGTAAAAAAGAATAAATAAAGTTGAATTTTATAATCTATATGTATATGTATCAAAATCAATTATAGTACAAATCTATATAGATTTGGATTAGAATTGACAAAGAACTAATAGCAATATTATTGTTTCTTGGCGTAAATTATAAATTAAAATGGGGCGTGGCCGAGTGGTAAGGCACCGAGTTTTGGTCTCGCTAGTCGAAGGTTCGAATCCTTTCGTCCCAGCACATCTACTTTTTATATTCCTTATATTTCCATAAAAAATATAGGGTAACTCCTAGCATTCCCCTATATTTTTTAATTCTAAATTTGTGTCTGTTATAATCTCATTAACAACTTATCAAGTTTTCTATAATTTCTATATCATATAGAAATATGTGCTATAACTGATGTTTTTTCTTTGAATCTCATTTTATTTTTATTTAGGTATTTTGTGTTTGGCTATAATTAAATATTTGGAATCTATGTAATGATTGAGGCAGGGAATATTTATTCTATCCTTTTTATTTTATTTACTTTATAATTTTTGAAATATTATCCAACCCTATAAGTTAAATAAAATACACATCAATTATCTAATCAAGGAAATATTTAACTTATATGATATGTATCGTTTTATTTCAATGACAATAAATAATTAATCAATTTTTTGGTTTTTGTGAAAAATATCTATAATCCTTTCAGTATATCTGATAGATATGAAAAAATTTATTTATTCTTTTTATTTCGTAATTTAGATGAAAAGAATAAAGATTCACATTTTAATTTTTGTATACATTGCATGAAAGAATTTATTTCTTTCTTATTTTCCTTTTTTGATCTAATGAATCGTTCTAAGCGGAATTTTTTAAAAAGTAGGAAATTATTTAATCTAGTCTACATATATATATATAAAAAAAATAAAATATATATATATATATATTTATTTATATATATATGATTGATTATGATTTATGTATGTTAAATATATTCCCTTGCTAAGACTTTTTACGAAAAAAATCGTTACATACATCATAATAATGTATAAGAAAAAGCCTAAAGAAAAGGCCTATATTATGATGTCTAGGGGCAGTTGAACTAATGACTATTCATGATTCTATGATTGAATTGAATCAATTCTATACCCGTTCCAAATTAGAGAAATGTTATGGTAAAACTTCGTTTGAAACGATGTGGTAGAAAGCAACGCGCGACTTGAAGGACACGATCTGTTGTGGATTAAAAATCCACCATTTTTTCAATTTATCGAAAAATGAGGGTGCTCTTGGCTCGATATTGTTTGGTCTGTTACATCTTAACCTTCCATTTTTGTTGGGTTATAAATAGTCTACGATGAAGCTCGAGTAGAAAGGATTAATTTATTTCTTGAGAAGAGGATATAGGGTTAATGCCAATCAATTGAAACAACTTCGTAAATATATCTTCTATGATATAGAAATAGAAAAGATCTAAGTTGAACAAGTTTCCAATTCAAAAGAAAACTTGTTGTAATTGATCAAACCTTTTTCGACTCAAACAAAGTGTATAGCGCGAGAATTAACTATCTATAGGATTCTTTGCTAGAAAGAAATCAAGGGTTTGTTCTTTGCCATTTTTAAAGAATTAAGAAGCACCAAGTAATGTCTAAACCCAATGATTAAAAATTAAGGATGATAAAGGATCTAATAACAAGTAAACACCATTTTAATTGTCTCGATAGTCTCATTAGTGGATCGATTAAAGAATCCAAGTAGAGTTTTAAATGAGACAAAGATAAGGGAGTAAAGACTACTCATAAAATAAAAGTGATTAAAAATTTATGTTGAACTGTTTGAAGAATTATCAAACTTGAGTTATGAGTACGAATGGTTTATTTTTCATTTTCATGAATAAATCAAAGGTTGAAATTTTTGTCATTTAATTTATTTTTTATAATTTCATACATAGACAAAATTTCTAATCAAAGAATTCTTCTTGAGCCGTATGAGGAGAAAACTTCCTATACGGTTCTAGGGGGGGTATTATTTATCTATCCCAATGAGCCATCTATCGAATCATTGCAATTGATGTTCGATCTCGAAGAGAAGGAAAAGATCTTAGAAGAGTAGGTTTTTATGATCCAATGAAAAATCAAACTTATTTAAATATTCCTGTTATTCTATATTTTCTTGAAAAGGTGCTCAACCCACGAGGGACTGTTCAGAATCTTTTAAAGAAAACGAAGTTTTAAGAAACTTCCGTTTAATCAAATGAAATTTAATTAAAGAAATACCAAGGGGGGTAGAAACTTGTATATAATTTTATATAATATAATTTTTCTCTACTTTTTTTTTGATCCCCCCCCCTCCTTTTATTTTTTTCTGCTGTATTCATATTAATTTATTTTTCTATTTATGTAGATGTAGATTAGATATATATCGTCACTCAAAACTAAAAAAATTTTAATATAATTTTATTATTAAATTTAAATTCAAAGAATAAAAAAATATTTCAATACAAATTTTCTACTGTATTCTTTTCGTAACATTTATATTGACAACGGTGTATTAAATCAATATAATTCATTATACTAAGTGAACCAAGTCTATTTAGTTATGTTCCGTAGGTTTTTTACTTTATTCAAATTAAAAAGATCCTTTTTTGATACAAGAGGTTTTTTTATTAAAAGGGGTAAATAACACAAGAGATACTTTATTAATTTACAAAATCATGTATATTTTTTTTCTTTTATATGAGAATTTCTTGTATTTTCCTCTAATCATTTTTAGTTGATATTTCAAATTTTTTATAAAACCTGTTTTTGTAGATTTATTAGCTTAGCATTTTATTTGATTAGTTCATCGAATCTTCTTTCTCTTTGTTTAAATTTAATTTATTTGGGGTTAGCTCACCCTCGTGGGATCGCGACCCTTTGTCCCGGCCATTGTAGCACGTAGGGTCGCCCAGGGCATAAGGGGCATGATGACTTGACGTCATCCTCACCTTCCTCCGGCTTATCACCGGCAATGCTCGTGGTTCCAAACGATGGCAACTAAACACGAGGTTGCGCTCGTTGCGGGACTTAACCCAACACTGACGGCACGAGCGGCGACACCATGCACCACCGTGTCCGCGTTCGAAGGCACCCCTCTCTTCCAAGAGGATTCGCGGCATGTCAAGCCACGGTAAGGTTCTTCGCTCTGCATCGAATTAAACCACATGCTCCACCGCTTGTGCGGGCCCCGTCAATTCCTTTGAGTTTCATTCTTGCGAACGTACTCCCAAAGGGATACTTAACGCGTTAGCTACTGACCTTTGCACGGGTCGATACGCACAGCGCCTAGTATCCATCGTTTCTGGCTAGGACTATCGGGGTCTCTAATCCCATTCGCTCCCTAGCTTTCGTCTCTTAGTGTCGGTGTCGGCCCGTGAGTGCTTTCGCCGTTGGTGTTCTTTCCGATCTCAACGCATTTCACCGCTCCACCGAAAATTCCTCGCCCCTACCGTACTCCGGCTTGGTAGTTTCCACCGCCCGTCCGTGGTTGAGCCACAGGATTTGACGGTGGACTTAAAAGCCACCTACTGCACGCTTTACGCCCAATCATTCCGGATAACGCTTGCATCCTCTGTCTTACCGCATGGCTGCACAGAGTTAGCCGATGCTTATTCCCAGATACCGTCATTGCTTCTTCTCCGGAAAAGAAGTTCACGACCGTGGGCCTTCTACCTCCACGCGGCATTGCTCGTCAAAGCTTTCGCCCATTGTGGAAAATTCCCCACCGCCTCCCGTAGGAGTCCAGGCCGTGTCTCGGTCCCAGTGTGGCCGATCATCCTCTCGGACCAGCCATCGATCATCGCCTTGGTAAGCTATTGCCTCACCAACTAGCTAATCGACGCAAGCCCCTCCTCAGCGGATTCCTCCTTTTTCTCCTCGGCTACGGGGTATTAGCGGCCGTTTCCACCGTTGTTCCCCTCCCAAGGGCGTGTTCTTACGCGTTACTCACCCGTCCGCCACCGGAAACACCACTTCCCGTCCGACTTGCATGTGTTAAGCATGCCGTCGGCGTTCATCTGAGCGAGGATCGAACTCTCCATGAGATTCATAGTTGCATTACTTATAGCTTCCTTGTTCGTAGACAAAGCGAATTCGGAATTGTCTTTCATTCGAAGGCATAACTTGGATCCATGCGCTTCATATTCGCCGAGTTCGCTCCCGTAAATAGAGCCTCTTATCCATTCTCATTGAATCGGGCGAGGCAAATCAAAATAGAAAAACTCACATTGGTTTTTTTTTGGGATAATCGAGCTCGAATCGATGACTTTCACCACGTCAAGGTGACACTCTACCGTGAGTTATATCCCGTCCTCGCCCCATCGAGAAATCTAACCGACTAATCCTAAGTCAAGGGTCGAGAGACTCAACGCCACTTATTCTTGAACAACTTAGAGCCGGGTCTTCTTTTCACACTTTTACGTATATAAAAATAATGGTCAAAATAGGATTCAATTGTCAACCGCCCTATCGTAAATAGGATTGACTAGCGATTCAAGGAACCGGAGTTACATCCCCTTTCCATTCAGGAGTTCTTATGTGATGTGTTTCCACGCCCTTTTGAGACCCGAAAGATGGACAAATTCCTTTTACTTTTCTTAAGAATACATACAAGATTCGTCACTACAAAAGGATAATGGTAACCCCACCATTAACTACTTCATTGCTGAATTTCATAGTAATATAGTAATATAAATACATGTCCTACCGAGACATAATTTGTAATTGGCTATACTCTTGCCTAGCAGCAAAGATTTACCTATGAGGAAAGGATGATTCATTCGGATCAACATGAGGGCCCAATGCATTGCCGAATCCATGTTGTATATTTGAAAGAAAGAGGTTGACCTCCTTGCTTCTCTCATGTACACGCCGAGTCCCTTTTATCCTCGGCCCACGAGACAAAATGTAGGACTGGTGCCAACAGTTCATCACGGAAGAAAGGACTCACTAAGCAAAGAAGCTGTTTTTTTCGTATACTTTCTCCGGTTCCGTTGCTATCGTGGGCTTTACACAATCGAGCGGATTAGATAGATATCCCTTCAACACAACATAGGTCATCGAAAGGATCTCGAGACCCACCAAAGTAAAGCCGGGATCTTTAAGAAAACGGATTCCTATTTGAAGAGTGCATAAGCATGGATAAGCTCACACTAACCCGTCAAGTTGGGATCAAATTCGATATTTTTCTTGGGAGGTATCGGGAGGAATTGGAATGGAATAAGATCGATTCATACGTAAGAAAAGGTTCTCTATTGATTCGTACCTATGGGATAGAGGAAGAGGAAAAACCGAAAATTTCACATAGTACTTTTGATCGAAAAATTAATCGAGATACTTTGAGAATAATAAAAAATGGAAAGTGTTCAATTGGAACATAAAAACGTGACTAAATGGTCCTAGTTACTCTTCGGGACAGTGGAAGAGGGGAGGGATTCTCGAGCACGGAAAGGGATCCAACGAATTAGAAAGAATTGAACGAGGAGCCGTATGAGGTGAAAATCTCACGTACGGTTACGTAGAGTGGCGATAAGGGTGACTTATCATCAACTTTTCCACTATCACCCCCAAAACCAAACTCGCCAACGTAAAGTTGCCAGTACGATTAACCTCTGGATTTGAAATCACCGCTTATATACCCGGTATTGGCCATAATTCACAAGAACATTCTTGATCTTAGTAAGAGGGGAAGGGTTAAGGATTTACCCGGTGTAAGATATCACATTGTTCGAGGAACCCTAGATCTTTGTCGAGTAAAGAATCGTCAACAAGGGCGTTCTAATGCGTTGTAGATTCTTATCCAAGACTTGTATCATTTGATGATGCCATGTGAATCGCTAGAAACATATGAAGTGTATGGCTAACCCAATAACGAAAGTTTCGTAAGGGGACCGGAGCAGCTACCATGAGATAAAAGATCTTCTTTCTAAAGAGATTCGATTGGGAACTCTTATATGTCCAAGGTTCAATATTGAAATAATTTCAAAGGTTTTCCCGACTTTATGCGTGTCAACAAAAATTCAAATACCTCGACTTTTTTAGAACAGTCCGAGTAAAATAGCAATGATTCAAGCACTATCTTTTACACTATTTCGGAAACCCAAGGACTAAATCGTATGGATATGTTACATACATGTTTTCCAATCCTAGGTTGAAAAAGAGGGAAACGTATAATCAATTTA
>CM065812.1:111686857-111694357 GCA_033398695.1 Orobanche coerulescens | reverse complement strand
TATTAGTCCCACACGAAGTTTGTAAATAAGTGATTGTCTGATAATGAGCAAGGAATACCCGTCTTTCTGCTAAACAGGATGTATTGAACTCATAATTCAATAGATACTTTTTATGAATGTCAACTAAGTATCGTAAGTAATTTGCTCCCGGTTGTTCAATCATTTGATAACCAAAGTCATTTTTTGATAAATGATCACTATGAGTCAGACTCAATAGAATTTGATCAATCCTTTTTTTACGTCGATAAGGTGGATATCCGAACCAAGAAGTCTCCTTCTGTCTTATCAATCCACTTACCTTGCACGGCCCAGTATTCTACTTTATCATCAATCCAATACACAGTTATGTTTTTTCTTTTTCTTATCAATGAATAGATCTCTTTACTTGTATGACTTAGATGTCTCGTATTTCTCGAAAAAGTGATTCGATTGATGGGATTTGGTATGAGATTAATGATAGCGATGAGATTGATATTCAAATATTTCTTCTTATAACGTCTTGATTTGACCCCATAAGCGGGACCAATCATCCATATTGCTTTTAGAGAATTTACTAATTGTTCCAGAGCAACTAGAAAGATATTCTTTAACCAGAAAGAATTCGGTGCAGATGTAGGATACATATCCAGAAGTTTTTGCAACTCAATCATAGATGATTCCATCATCAAAGATTTGACCCTTTCGAACTCTGTCTGTAACTCACTAGAGGCCTGGGAAACAAAGATAAGATGTGTACTAACGAGATATCCAAAGAACAAGAAGAAGGAAAAAGATTGAACAAGAAATCCCGAACATTTGGCGATCTCGGATGTGTCAATATCAATGGTGACTCATTATTTCGATGAATAATTGCTTGGGACCGAAGAAAATTATGTAAACACTTACTCGAAATCTCACTTATCGATTCAATTGTGGAAGACACCATTTTCTCTGAAGAATTCGCCATGACATCCATTTTTCAAGCATAATATCATGAAAAATGGATACAAAATTTGACTACTACTTATGAGTATCGGCAATAGTTACGCAAAAGTATCTAAAAATATCAAATTTAGATATTTGTACCTGTCAAGTAAGGAACCATGGCATATATTTTTGAATAGATTCCATTTTGAGAGAATTGAAAAACACTATCTCGTTGAAAGGTTCTATACATCCGCCCTTTCTCAATCCATTTATTTAGACTCCGTTTTCCTCTTTTTGGAGGGTAAATATTTCTCGTAACATGGAGTGTGAATCAAACCCATGTTTGAATTGAGATCTTGATGCAAGTTCTTCCCTTCGAATCGGATATATTCATATCGAAAGAGGTTGACAATAAGTTCTTTCAAAATTGACTATTTGTTCCTCTGTTAGAGGTGTTCCGAAATGTCTGCGATCGAGTAAATAGTTTACGAACGAATGGCTCGTATCGACTTGGA
The DNA here is from genome assembly GCA_033398695.1 of Orobanche coerulescens. Classification (NCBI taxonomy): domain Eukaryota; kingdom Viridiplantae; phylum Streptophyta; class Magnoliopsida; order Lamiales; family Orobanchaceae; genus Orobanche; species Orobanche coerulescens. The sequence continues at coordinate 111,692,936 of CM065812.1, read as the reverse complement.
AAATGGAAAGATTTGGACAAGTTATACGTTTCGTCACCACTTTACGGAAAATCGTTAGGTATGAATATGTTAGATACTGCGACTCGATTGGTGAAATAGTATATCTCCCCAAAAGCATGTTTTTTTTTACCGACGCACAAAGAAAATATTTTGTTGCGAATGAACAAGATATTGAGGAATTGTCCATACATAAAATTATTGATACGGGCCTTTTCCACGAAAGGGAATCTTGTGTTACGATAGAAGCGAAGTGATGTGGATTATTCAAGAATCGAAGTCGATTTGCTTTATAAAAAGCGAGATATCAATGAACTTCTATGAAATGGTTTCACGGGATTCACCAATTGTCTTGATTGTGGAATATCATTGAGAAATAGGAATCCGTGTTATTAAAGGATTTCTGCGATTATTTCTAGTATGGAATGAGTCAAGCATCCACTTTGGTATCTTATTGAACAAAAGGGTCTTCCTCCAGTAATCAAGAATTTATTTCGGAAGTATCATGATCATCGATTTCCATTTTTAAAATTAACAATTTGAAGACCTATTGATAACAATCGATTGCAGAGTTGATCATTCGAACCTATCAATTCATAGATGTAGATCGCGGACCTATGAATGGGAATATTCCCCAAACTCACGGATAAAAAGGAAGTGAGTTAGACAAAAAGAAAAGAAACTTGGACAAAAAGAAAGGAAGTGACTTGGACAACTCTTTTGTAACCTCATACCAATAAATCGAATCTTGATATTGTAATTGATCGAACACTATTTGAAAACGGCTCTTCGCTCATAAACGAAATATTCCAAATGTTCCTGAAAATTCTTGATCCCATTGGACCATTTGTATCTATATGCATCAGATACCGACTCATGGACCTCTCGGTTCGAGAAATCAAGATAAGAGGATCGAACCATTTCTTCCGACTCTTTTTCAATTTCGATAAATGTTGGTTGATCGTATATTTAATTGTGGGGATAGTTATATGATTCATAATATCCGTTACTATTTGATCCCTTTGAATTCCATATTCGTTGTAGAAGTTTAAATCGTATCTATTCATTAAAACGAATGGATTCAAATCCAATATATTACTCGTGATGAATAGATCAGAAACGTCTTGAATTATATCATAAAAAATAGGAGGTAGAACCAATAAAGATTTCTTTTTCGCTTCATCCCTGGCCTCATTCAAGAATTGTTTTTGATCCGATCCGTAGGAATCAATAGAAAAGGCAAATCCCTTATGATACACCAGATCCGGCTCGGTTATTGATAGAGTGAATAGATCTGCCATTTCTTGTTGAAATCTCCCTTTGGAACTGTCCATATCCGGTTCATCCTTCAGAACCCTATCACACCCCGGATCTGATGAAATAGGATGAATTGAGACAGTATTTTGTAAATACGTAATTATCTTGAATATATTAACCAGTTCTTTATTTTCCAATCGCCTGGAAGGGACAAAAGAAAGATATAGAAATCGGAAACACAATCCCCGGGAGAGGACAGAGGTGCTTTTACCGCCAAGCAATATAAAAATGAATAAAGGATTGACCTTAGAAGGGAGATAGTAAATCAAGCTGTTCGCAAGGGCCAACTTGATCCTCTTTCCCAGGGATCTCAGATGAGGGACCCCGAGAAAGCCGCCGACTCCAACTACCGTCCATGTATGATCCATACTAGATCTGACCAACTGCCCACCCTACCTCCTCTACGTTCTTGACAGCCCATCTTTGTCTCAGTAGAGTCTTTCAGTGGCATGTTTTGGTCCTCTTCCCCATTACTTGGAAAAAGTGAGCCACCGGTTCAGGTACAAGATACTATCATTACTGCCTGGACAATTAGACATCCAACCCGTAATCGCAACGACCCAATTGCAAGAGCGGATCTCTACCAACTGAGCTATATCCCCCCGAGCCAAGTGGAGCATGCATCAAGTAGTCAGATACTTCTTCTATTCTTTTCCCTGACGCAGCTGGGCCATCCTGGACTTGAACCAGAGACCTCGCTCGTGAAGTAAATCATTGCACTGATCGGGCGTTTGTAGTGACCGAGGGTCACGGCTAGATCCAATCTCCTAGTCCTGCGGAAAGGAAAAAAATTCACACTCTTCCTTTCGGAAGTGAGGATTAGGGAAATCTATTGCGGCTTTCTCCAGGACCTCCGGGAAAAGCATGAAAAAAAGGTACGATCCCTCCGTCACCACTTCATTCTCGGGGTAATCTCGTAGTTTTTGGTCTCGTGAAGATGCTAGGTGCTCCATTTTCCTTTCCCATTGAGGACGAACCTAAACTCGTGCTCGAGGTCCATACACGATGGGTGGGATGTGATGTATGGATTCTCGAGAAGAGAGGAGCCTTGGTGATCCCTCCCGACCGCCCGGATCCACGAGTGAATTGAAAGTTGGATCTACATTGGATCTCACCCGAATCGCCCCATCTATCCTCCCGAGGAGAGGTTTGGTTTGGAGGAGGAGTACGCCATGCCGACGATGAGCACATTGAACTATCCATGGGCCGAGAGCCCTCACACTCGAGCACACCAATGCAATTATCAAGAGCGCACTCTACCACCGAGCTAATAGCCGTCATGCGAGCCCCATGGGCCCGCTATGTCAAAAGAGAGAGCAACCCCACCCCTCGTCTTTTCTTTTCTTTTTCGCCCCCATGTCGCCCCACGGGGACATGGGGACGTATAAAAACAAAGGGGATCCTATCAACTTGTTCCGACCTAGGATAATAAGCTCATGAGCTTGGTCTTACTTCACCGTCGAGAAACGAAAGAAAACTTCCATCTTCAAGTTTAACTCAAACGTAGCTCCTATTTTGGTGTTTTGGGTGTGAAGCGGTGTCAAACCAAAATATCCAACAAGCATTAGCTCTCCCGAAAGGAGGTGATCCACCGCACCTTCCAAAGACGGCTACCTTGTTACGACTTCACTCCAGTCACTAGCCCCGCCTTGGCATCCCTCCTTGCGGTTAAGGTAATGACTTGGGGCATGACCAGCTCCTATAGTGTGACGGGCGGTGTGTACAAGGCCCGGGAACTAATTCACCGCCGTATGGTGACCGGCGATTACTAGCGATTCTGCTTCATGCGGGCGAGTTGCGGCGCAATCCGAATCGAGGACGGGTTTTGGGGTTAGCTCACCCTCGTGGGATCGCGACCCTTTGTCCCGGCCATTGTAGCACGTAGGGTCGCCCGGGGCATAAGGGGCCTGATGATTTGACGTCATCCCCACCTTCCTCCGGCTTATCACCGGCCGATTGCTCGTGGTTCCAAACGATGGCAACTAAACACGAGGGTTGCGCTCGTTGCGGGACTTAACCCAACACTGACGGCACGAGCCGACGACCATGCACCACGTGTCCGCGTTCGAAGGCACCCTCTCTTTCAAGAGGATTCGCGGCATGTCAAGCCACGGTAAGGTTCTTCGCTCCGCATCGAATTAAACCACATGCTCCACCGCTTGTGCGGGCCCCGTCAATTCCTTTGAGTTTCATTCTTGCGAACGTACTCCCAGTGCGGAATACGTAACGCTGCGTTAGCTACTGACCTTTGCACGGGTCGATACGCACGGCGCCTAGTATCCATCGTTTACGGCTAGGACTATCGGGGTCTCTAATCCCATTCTCTCCCCTAGCTTTCGTCTCTTAGTGTTAGTGTCGGCCCAGTGAGTGCTTTCGCCGTTGTTGTTCTTTCCGATCTCAACGCATTTCACCGCTACGAAAATTCCCTCTGCCCCTACCGTACTCCAACTTGGTAGTTTCCCACCGTCTGTGGTTGAGCCACGGGATTTGACGGCATACTTAAAAAGCCACCTACGACGCTTTACGCCCAATCATTCCGGATAACGCTTGCATCCTCTGTCTTACTGCGAGTGGCACAGAGTTAGCCGATGCTTATTCCCAGATACCGTCATTGCTTCTTCTCGGAAAAGAAGTTCACGACCCGTGGGCCTTCTACCTCCACGCGGCATTGCTCGTCGGGCTTTCGCCCATTGCGGAAAATTCCCCACCGCTTGCCTCCGTAGGAGTCCGGGCCGTGTCTCGGTCCCAAGTGTGGTGATCATCCTCTCGGACCGGCTACGATCATCGCCTTGGTAAGCTATTGCCTCACCAACTAGCTAATCGACGCAAGCCCCTCCTCAGCGGATTCCTCCTTTTTCTCCTCAACCTACGGGGTATTAGCACTGCTTTCACTGTTGTTCCCCTCCCAAGGGCGGTGTTCTTACGCTGCGTTACTCACCCGTCGGCCACTGGAAACACCACTTCCCGTCCGACTTGCATGTGTTAAGCATGCCGCCAGATTCATCCCGAGCCAGATCGAACTCTCCATGAGATTCATAGTTGCATTACTTATAGCTTCCTTGTTCGTAGACAAAGCGAATTCGGAATTGTCTTTCATTCAAGGCATAACTTGGATCCATGCGCTTCATATTCGCCCTGAGTTCGCTCCCGAAATAGAGCCTCTTATCCATTCTCATTGAATCGGGCGAGGCAAATCAAAATAGAAAAACTCACATTGGGTTTTTTTGGGATAATCAGGCTCGAATCGATGACTTTCACCACGTCAAGGTGACACTCTACCGAGTTATATCCCGTCCACCCATCGAGAAATCTAACCGACTAATCCTAAGTCAAAGGGTCGAGAGACTCAACGCCACTTATTCTTGAACAACTTAGAGCCGGGTCTTCTTTTCACACTTTTACGTATATAAAAATAATGGTCAAAATAGGATTCAATTGTCAACCGCCCTATCGTAAATAGGATTGACTAGCGATTCAAGGAACTGAGTTACATCCCCTTTCCATTCAGGAGTTCTTATGTGATGTGTTTCCACGCCCTTTTGAGACCCCGAAAGATGGACAAATTCCTTTTACTTTTCTTAAGAACACATACAAGATTCGTCACTACAAAAAGGATAATGGTAACCCCACCATTAACTACTTCATTGCTGAATTTCATAGTAATATAGTAATATAAATACATGTCCTACCGAGACATAATTTGTAATTGGCTATCCTCTTGCCTAGCAGGCAAAGATTTACCTATGAGGAAAGGATGATTCATTCGGATCAACATGAGGGCCCAACTGCATTGCCCGAATCCATGTTGTATATTTGAAAGAAAGAGGTTGACCTCCTTGCTTCTCTCATGTACACGCCGAGTCCTTTTATCCTCGGCCCACAGTGACAAAATGTAGGACTGTGCCAACAATTCATCACGGAAGAAAGGACTCACTAAGCAAAGAAGCTTTTTACGTATACTTTCTCCGGTTACTGTTGCTATCGTGGGCTTTACACAATCGAGCGGATTAGATAGATATCCCTTCAACACAACATAGGTCATCGAAAGGATCTCGAGACCCACCAAAGTACGAAAGCCGGGATCTTTAAGAAAACGGATTCCTATTTGAAGAGTGCATAACCGCATGGATAAGCTCACACTAACCCGTCAATTTGGGATCAAATTTGATATTTTTCTTGGGAGGTATCGGGAGGAATTGGAATGGAATAAGATCGATTCATACGTAAGAAAAGGTTCTCTATTGATTCTGTACCTATGGGATAGAGGAAGAGGAAAAACGAAAATTTCACATAGTACTTTTGATCGAAAAATTAATCGGATACTTTGAGAATAATAAAAATGGAAAGTGTTCAATTGGAACATAAAAACGTGACTAAATGGTCCTAGTTACTCTTCGGGACAGTGGAAGAGGGGAGGGATTCTCGAGCACGGAAAGGGATCCAACGAATTAGAAAGAATTGAACGAGGAGCCGTATGAGGTGAAAATCTCACGTACGGTTACGTAGAGTGGCGATAAGGGTGACTTATCTCAACTTTTCCACTATCACCCCCAAAACCAAACTCGCCAACGTAAAGTTGCCGAGTACGATTAACCTCTGGATTTGAAATCACTACTTATATACCCGGTATTGGCCATAATTCACAAGAACATTCTTCATCTTAGTAAGAGGGAAGGGTTAAGGATTTACCCGGTGTAAGATATCACATTGTTCGAGGAACCCTAGATCTTTGTCGAGTAAAAATCGTCAACAAGGGCGTTCTAGT
>CM065812.1:111664357-111681857 GCA_033398695.1 Orobanche coerulescens | reverse complement strand
TCATTCACAGTCAGATCATGAATGTTTGGAATCCATATTATGCAAGGAGACATTGCTTTTGCTACTGATAATTGAAAGGTGATATCAAATAGGTCTAGTTCATCACACATCAGATCCTTAGTTATCAGTTCCAGCTCCGTATCAACAAGGTCACAATCGATATCGTAACTATCAGCAATCTCGTCAATATAATCAATATCGTCACTACCACCAATAGCGTAATTATCCTCAATATTCTCATCAAAATGAGACTTTTGATACGGGAACTTGTTCATAAATACCGTAATGAAAGGAAGATAGGAGTTTGTCGCTAGGTATTTGACCAAATAGGATCGTCCAGTTCCTAGAGCACCTATCACTAAAATCCCCCTAGAGGGGGATAAGGCTAAACGGAGCGAAAAGGGTTTTACATGAGATGGTAAATGCAAAGTATTAGTCCCACACGAAGTTTGTAAATAAGTGATTGTCTGATAATGAGCAAGGAATACCCGTCTTTCTTCTAAACAGGATGTATTGAACTCATAATTCAATAGATACTTTTTATGAATGTCAACTAAGTATCGTTAGTATTTTGCTCCCGGTTGTTCATTCTTTTGATTACCAAAGTCATTTTTTGATAAATGATCACTATGAGTCGACTCAATAGAATTTGATCAATCCTTTTTCGTCGTTAAGGTGGAGATCTGAACCAAGAATTCTCCTTCTGTCTTATCAATCCACTTACCTTGCACGGCCCAGATTCTACTTTATCATCAATCCAATACTCATTATGTTTTTCTTTTTCTTATCAATGAATAGATCTCTTTACTTGTATGACTTAGATGTCTCGTATTTCTCGAAAAAGTGATTCGATTGATGGGATTTGGTATGAGATTGATGATAGCGATGAGATTGATATTCAAATATTTCTTCTTATAACGCCTTGATTTGACCCCATAAGCGGGACCAAGCATCCATATTGCTTTTAGAGAATTTACTAATTGTTCCAGAGCAACTAGAAAGATATTCTTTAACCGTAAAGAATTCGGTGCAGATGTAGGATACATATCCGTAAGTTTTTGCAACTCAATCATAGATGATTCCATCATCAAAGATTTGACCCTTTCGAACTCGTCTCGTAACTCACTAGAGGCCCGGGAAACAAAGATAAGATGTGTACTAACGAGATATCCAAAGAACAAGAAGAAGGAAAAAGATTGAACAAGAACTCCTGAACATTTGACGATCTCGGATGTGTCAATATCAATGGTGACTCATTATTTCGATGAATAATTGCTTGGGACCGAAGAAAATTATGTAAACACTTACTCGAAATCTCACTTATCGATTCAATTGTGGAAGACACCATTTTCTCGAAGAATTCGCCATGACATCCATTTTTCAAGCATAATATCATGAAAAATGGATCCAAAATTTTGACTACTACTTATTAGTATCGGCAATAGTTCTCGCAAAAGTATCTAAAAATATCAAATTTAGATATTTGTACCTGTCAAGTAAGGAACCATGGCATATATTTTTGAATAGATTCCATTTTGAGAGAATTGAAAAAACTATCTCGTTGAAAGGTTCTATACATCCGCCCTTTCTCAATCCATTTATTTAGACTCGTTTTCCTCTTTTCGAGGGTAAATATTTCGAGAACATGGAGTGTTAATCAAACCCATGTTTGAATTGAGATACGATGCAAGTTCTTCCTTCGAATCGATATATTCATATCTGAAAGAGGTTGACAATAAGTTCTTTCAAAATTGACTATTTGTTCCTCTGTTAGAGGTGTTCCGAAATGTCTGCGATCGAGTAAATAGTTTTACGAACGAATGGCTCGTATCGACTTAGAAAATGGAAAGATTTGGACAAGTTATACGTTTCGTCACCACTTCGAAAATCGTTAGGTATGAATATGTTAGATACCTGCGACTCGATTGGTGAAATAGTATATCTCCCAAAAGCATGTTTTTTTACCGACGCACAAAGAAAATATTTTGTTGCGAATGAATAAGATATTGAGGAATTGTCCATACATAAAATTATTGATGCGGGCCTTTTCCACGAAAAGGGGAATCTTGTGTTACGATAGAAGCGAAGTGATGTGGATTATTCAAGAATCGAAGTCGATTTGCTTTATAAAAAGCAGATATCAATGAACTTCTATGAAATGGTTTCACGGATTCACCAATTGTCTTGATTGTGGAATATCATTGAGAAATAGGAATCCGTGTTATTAAAGGATTTCTGCGATTATTTCTAGTATGGAATGAGTCAAGCATCCACTTTGGTATCTTATTGAACAAAAAGGGTCTTCCTCCAATAATCAAGAATTTATTTCGGAAGTATCATGATCATCCGATTTCCATTTTTTAAAATTAACAATTTGAAGACCTATTGATAACAACTGATTGCAGAGTTGATCATTCGAACCTATCAATTCATAGATCTAGATCGCGGACCTATGAATGGGAATATTCCCCAAACTCACAGATAAAAAAGGAAGTGAGTTAGACAAAAAGAAAAGAAACTTGGACAAAAAGAAAGGAAGTGACTTGGACAACTCTTTTGTAACCTCATACCAATAAATCGAATCTTGATATTGTAATTGATCGAACACTATTTGAAAACGGCTCTTCTGCTCATAAACGGAATATTCCAAATGTTCCTGAAAATTCTTGATCCCATTGGACCATTTGTATCTATATGCATCAGGATACCGACTCATGGACCTCTCGGTTTGAGAAATAAAGATAAGAGGATCGAACCATTTCTTCTGACTCTTTTTCAATTTCAATAAATGTTGGTTGATCGTATATTTAATTGTGGGGATAGTTATATGATTCATAATATCCGTTACTATTTGATCCCTTTGAATTCCATATTCATTGTAGAAGTTTAAATCGTATCTATTCATTAAAACGAATGGATTCAAATCCAATATATTACTCGTGATGAATAGATCAGAAACGTCTTGAATTATATCATAAAAAATAGGAGGTAGAACCAATAAAGATTTCTTTTTCGCTTCATCCCTTGCCTCATTCAAGAATTGTTTTTGATCCAATCCGTAGGAATCAATAGAAAAGGCAAATCCCTTATGATACACCAGATCCGGCTCGGTTATTGATAGAGTGAATAGATCTGCCATTTCTTGTTGAAATCTCCCTTTGGAACTGTCCATATCCGGTTCATCCTTCAACCCTATCACACCCCGGATCTGATGAAATAGGATGAATTGAGACAGTATTTTGTAAATACGTAATTATCTTGAATATATTAACCAGTTCTTTATTTTCCGATCGCCTGGAAGGGACAAAAGAAAGATCTTGTTGTTTATTCAACAATTTCGGATCTCTAGTGGACCTCTCAGTAGGATTCGAACCCTGCATGATCGACCATCTATCAGAGAAAAAAGAACGAACCGATCTTGTAGGATTCCCAATAAATTCTTCGATTTCTTCCGGAAGCCGATGATTAATCATTGGCTTCTAACGTTCCGTGAATATCCGGGACATTGAGGAATATCCAGAAAGGCATTTCGGGAATCGGTCTGATTATAAACGGCTCGTCTCGCCGTGACCTTCTCTTTAATTCTCAAAACTTCTGCCGCTCCATGCCCCCAGGGGCAGAGAACCCGTCATTGCCTCTACTGTGCTACCTAAGCCTGGGAAGTCGGAATAGGAGAGCACTCATCTTGGGGTGGGCTTACTACTTAGATGCTTTCAAGAAGCTATCCGCTCCGCACTTGGCTACCTGGGCCGTTTACCGTGGGCACGATAATCGGTACACCGCAGGTGCGTCCTTCCTGGTCCTCTCGTACTAGGTAAAGATCCTCTCAATGCTCTAACGCCACACCGGATATGGACCGAACTGCCTCACGACGTTCGAACCCACCACGTACCGCTTTAATGGGCGAAAAGCCCAACCCTTGGAACATCCTACAGCTCCAGGTGGTGAAGAGCCGACATCGAGGTGCCAAACCTTCCCGTCGATGTGAGCTCTTGGGGAAGATCAGCCTATTATGCCTAGAGTAACTTTTATCCGTTGAGCGACGGCCCTTCCACTCGGCACCGTCGGATCACTAAGGCCGACTTTCGTCCCTGCTCGACGGGTGGGTCTTGCGCCAAGCTCCTTCGCTTTGCACTCGAGGGCCAATCTCCGTCCGCCCGAGGAAACCTTTGCACGCCTCCGTTACCTTTTGCGAGGCCTACGCCCCATAGAAACTGTCTACCCGAGACTGCTCTCGGCCGTAGGTCCCGACACAAGGTTAGAATTCTAGCTCTTCCGCAGTGGTATCTCACCGATGGCTCGGGGCCCCCTAAGGAGGCCTTCTTCGCCTTCCACCTAAGCTGCGCAGAAAGGCCCAAACCCAATCCTGTGGAACACCAAGCTTCATAGGGTCTATCTGTCCAGTGCAGTAGTCCGCATCTTCACGTACATGTCTATTTCACCGAGTCTCTCTCCGAGACAAAGGCCCAAATCGTTACGCCTTTCGTGCGTGTCGGAACTTACCCGACAAGGAATTTTGCTACCTTAGGACCGTTATAGTTACAAACCCGCTGCTCACCGGGCTTGGCCGTCGGCTCCCCCGTCATCGTCACCAACTTCCTTGACCTTCCTAAGATCGGGCAAAGGCCACCCATACATGGTATTACGACTTTGCGAGACTCGTGTTTTTGGTAAACAGCGCCGGCCTCGGTCACCGCGACCCCCGAGGAGGCACCCTTCTCCCGGGTTACGGGGCTATTTTGCCGAGTTCCTTAGAGAGAGTTGTCTCGCGCCCTAGGTATTCTCTACCTACCCACTGTCGGTTTCGTGCAGTACCCTTTGTTTAAAGGTCGCTCGAGCTTTTCCGGGAGTATGGCGTGGTTACTTCAGCGCCGTAGCGCCCGGTGCTCGAACATTGGCTCGAGGCATTTTCTACTCCCTTATTACCCCGAAAACAGGGCACCTTGCGTTCTTGAACCGATAACCATCTTTCGGCTAACTCGTCTGCCTAGTCCTCGGGACCAACAAGGGGTAGTACAGGAATATTCACCTGTTGTCCATCGACTACGCCTTTCGGCCTGATCTTAGGCCCTGACTCACCCTCCGTGGGCGAACCTTGCGGAGGAACCCTTAGGTATTCGGGGCATTGGATTCTCACCAATGTTTGCGTTACTCAAGCCGACATTCTCGCTTCCGCGTCGTCCACCTCTGCTCGCGCAGAGGCTTCCCTCTAATGCGGAACGCTCCCCTACCGATGTATTTTTACATCCCACAGCTTCGGCAGATCGCTTAGCCCCGTTCATCTTCGGCGCAAGAGCGCTCGATCAGTGAGCTATTACGCACTCTTTTAAGGGTGGCTGCTTCTAGGCAAACCTCCTGGATGTCTCTGCACCCCTACCTCCTTTATCACTTAGCGATCATTTAGGGGCCTTAGCTGGTGATCCGGGCTGTTTCCTGTAACACCCCAAACTAGGCGGATATTACAGTGCCGTAGATCCCCAACGGGGACCCACCAGGCAAATGAAAATGAATGAATTACAAAGGATAAATGTAGTACCGAACTACATTACAACAATAATTACTCCGATGAGGAGTTTAGTTACAACACACCAGGACAATACCGAATACTAGTGTATTTTATATGAAGATAAAATACACAACACTGAATGAAACGGAGTATTCAAATGAAAGTCTGCAGCGGAAAATAAAGGACAATAACATGAATAACTGAAAGATCGGGGGCCCCTACTAGTATCACTAGGACTCCTCGCCGTCAACGTGCTCTCCCCGTGCGTTTGCCTGGCCATGACCTGAAAAACAAAATCCCCAAACGGGGTCAGTTACAAAGAACAACAATCCTCAAGGGTTGAAAATACACAATCATGATATATCTGAAATTATGAATTATTCTGTTGAAACATACGCAATCAAACATGCTATATGAATCAACTATCAGTACGGCTCAAAGGAATGGCGCCACACTACGCCCGGGATGGAAATGTGTCCGTGCACAAGCCACCAACGATCAATACACGCGTGGTCTTGTACCTAATCAGTCTCACGAGACACATTGACTCGTGTGCACAGTCCAATGTGAGGCCAACAACCATACCACGACCATAATGTGCCCGACATGAAAATCCTACACATACCAACCGCACGCCAAGATGACCCGAATGCCACAATATGACAAAAGTGACAACGAAAATGAATAATGACTCACCAAGATTAAATGATGGTGAAATGAATGATAGCTCAATGAAATAATCGGAACCGCTGCTTCCTTATGACTGAGGTGATTAATTGACAATGACAAGTTTTGATACGGTTAATACAATGATGAATGAGTTACGATTATGAATGAACAACAACAAAAGGAATGAATATCCTTTTAACCGAGTAAGAATTAACTTACTCAATACCGATGAAGAATGTCCGTCCACGAACAAACGTCCTAAATGAAAAGTCGGTCGCTCGAACAACCTTGAACAACAATAATTACCAACAACCGATCAATACACAAATCAAATACGATCATAACCGACCCAAACGTCGATACAACAATATCCGAACTCGTAGATGAACTCTAACGAAAACATTGAGATACCCGTTGGTTAAAACCAAACCCGAATTATCAAACCAACTCCAACATGATTGATTCAAACCAGCAAAACATTATCAATGACATCAATACTCTCCTAGGAATCCACAATTCAAGTTAATAATAACGACAATCGGAAATCCCCAAAATAACCGAAGTCAACCCCAAGGGTTCTTGGAATAATTCCGAAAATAACCATTAAATCCGTAGGAATATATTTATCCAAGTTAGATAGTCCATAACTAACATATTCCAATGATAATCCAAGCTTACATGAAGAAATCGGAAGGAAAACCCAAAAATCCGAAATTCTAGATCCAAGAATTTAATACCTTTGATTCGATGAATAGGAGATGATGAAGTGATGATTAATCCAACTCAAAGTCTTGAAGATGATGATTGATGATTACACCTTGAAGAATCCTCTCTGAATCGCTCGAAATCGCCCAAAACTACCAAAGGAATGAAATGAGATGAATAGTGACGAACTCTGACTAAACTGTCCAATTTATAGTCAGTCCAGGTTAGCGTGCGCTAGACCTTGTGCATAGCGTGCGCTAACGAGTAATTTGGGTCGTCCAGTACCCACTGTCCGAACACGGTAGCGCGCGCTACGTACCTTCTTGTAGCGTGCGCTACGGCCATATTACTAGCGTGCGCTAAGATCCATTATTAGCGTGCGCTAACGAAATATTGATGCCCGATCGAGTCCGTAAACCGTCTCGCCCTCGATTCGACTCGATAGCGTGCGCTACAACCATAGTTTAGCGTGCGCTAATATATCGGTTGCGTACGCTAACAACAACACATATCGTGCGAAATGAAATAATCAGGTAGTCCAAAGAGCTACCGGACTCAACTCGATCCGCCCTAGCGCGCTACTCCACACATATAGCGTGCGCTACTACAACCCGTTAGCGCGCGCTACTTACCACTCGTAGCGTGCGCTACAAATAATCTCACCTGCAGTCTAGTACCTTCTGGACTGCAGCCAGGACAACCTTAGCGTGCGCTAAAGCTGAGTGGTAGCGTGCGCTACCTATACCCAATTAGCGTACGCTAAAAGGAGTACGTAGCGTGCGCTACTCCTCACGCACAGCTCGCAACGAACATAACAATGATGATAAACACGGCACGAAACTCCAAACCGATTAGTGATGAATGACGATTGATATACGATACAATTACTCTAAATGATGAATACCATGACTGAATCTGAGTGACAATTGATTAATAATGAGTGAAAATTACTGAGTATCATTTACTGAATGATAAATACTGAATAATAATTACTGAATTACAACCGGGTATTACATACACCCCCCCTTAAAAGAGTTTCGTCCTCGAAACTAAGGGTAAACAACTCGGGACATGAACTATCCATCACGATCTGCAAACAATAATGTCCAAATAGTTCTCGGGACCAAATCAATCGCACGCCCAAGTCCCCAAGTCTTGACGTCTCGGATCACAATGAACGATTTTCCAAAAATATCACGAAGTCTCGGTATGACACCAAAAGGAATGCATCAAACGATCTCAAAATCTCAAGATTCTCAAATACGATCATTACAAGATAGATCAACAATAAATGATCCACAACCACGACACATTATTACGGATTGAGTTATATAGTCATCTGAAAGACAAGGCTATATATCAAATGTACCCAACATCGATATCCTCCAAATCATCGATCTCCTCGATCCCAACGATTCAACGAAGACCCAAATCTGAACTCACTGCTTTAAATGACCCCGAAAGGTTACCAAAATGAGAGTGACTAAGATGAATGATAAATGATTAGAAATCCGACAAGGACCAAGAATAACTCGCCGAGGTGAACTAATAACGTAATGAGTGGTAACTCAAATGAAATTATTGGAATCATTATTCCCCGAGAAGTGAATGATTGGTTGATAGATATAAGTCTTAACATGATTGATATATGATGAATGACCTATGCGAACAATTGAACGACGATGAAATGAATGATTATCCTATTACCGAGCAAGAATTAACTTGCTCAACACCGGTGATGAATGTCCTGTTGTATCACTGTTTAAGCAAACAACAATCGAACTTGTCGTCTGGGATGAAGATGCTCTCCCAGCATGAATACGACTAGAAACGATCTCTTGGACGTCGGAGTCCGATGTCCCTCTGAACTCTTTCCATACCGAGGCAGGAAATTCACGTGATAATTACAGATCTCGTATGAAGATTGCATTATGATTACGAGATGGAATGATAACAATGAGCATACATGCTCTAACAAAATGAATGCATTAATAATGCAGTAAAACGATCGTCGACATGACGCCGTAATATGAGAATATCGCATGAAAAATCAAGTGAGGTGACAAGCCTATCTGATGAAATTCCTGAAATGATTACCTTGAACAAATTCACAAGATTGAAAAATTTAATTCACAAGATCAACAACTGAACCGTGAGATGGACTGGATGGTTAATGAATTAATCGAACAATGAGATTGACTCCGTGATGAATGAACTAATTGAACAATGAGATTAACTGAGTGATGAATGAATTGACTGAACAATGAGATTGACTGAGTGATGAATGAATTGACTGAACAATGAGATTGACTGAGTGATGAATGAATTAATTGAACAATGAGGTTAACTGAGTGATGAATGAATTGACTGAACAATGAGATTGACTGAGTGATGAATGAATTAATTGAACAATGAGGTTAACTGAGTGATGAATGAATTGACTGAACAATTTTTAGAAAATCCTACCACAAACCGCCGATAATAGCCGGCTAATCCGAGGAGGCTTCGGATTTGCTTAACATTCTTCGGAGGTGACCAATCTTGGATAGCCTTCGTCTTCTGAGGATCAACACGCACTCCATCTGATGAAATTATAGGTCCGAGAAAAGTCACTTCGGACATCCAGCACTCACCTTTGGAAAACTTCCCATAAAGTTGCTCTCGTCTTAACACGTCGGAAACCTGATGAAAATGAACCTCGTGTTCCTCCCGGTCACGAGAATAATCAAAATGTCATCGATGAAGACAACAACAAACTGATCCAAGAGTCGATGAAAACCTGATTCATTAACTCCATGAATACCGCAGGTGCAATAATCAACCCAACCGGCATAACCGCAAACTCATAATGACCAAAGCGTGTTCGAAAAGCCGTCCTCGTGATACCCGACTCGAATCAAGAATCGATGATATCCAGATCTTAAGTCGATCTTGGAAAATACTGAAGCTCCCTGAAGTTGATCTAAAAGATCATCAATACGGGGTAAGGGATACTACTCTAGATCATCACCCTGTTCAACTCCCGATAATCGATACACAAGCGAAAAGAACCATCCTTCTTCTTGACAAACAAAGATCGTGCTCCCTACGGGGACGCACTCGGTCGGATATAACCTTTCCCAAACAATTCCTCAAGTTGATTCTTCAACTCCTGCATTTGGTCGGGGCCATCCGATACGGTGTCTTCGATAATGGGGACGTACCGGCTCCAACTCGGTCCTGAATTCCACTACTCTATGAGAAAGCAACCAGATAACTCGTCTGGAATACATCGCCAAACGATGACAATGATACCACGAATGATTGAACATTTCGATTGCCCGAGAATGGTCAATCGATAAAAAGTGATACAATGAATAACTGAACATCTCGATTGCCTTAGAAATGCCAATCGATGAAAATGATGCAATGAATGATTGAATAACTCGATTGCCTTAGAAAGGCCAATCGATGAAAATGATACAATGAATGATTGAATAACTCGATTGCCTTAGAAAGGCCAATCGATGAAAATGATACAATGAATGATTGAATATCTCGATTGCCTTAGAAAGGCCAATCGATGAAAATGATACAATGAATGACTGAATAAATCGATTGCCTTAGAAAGGCCAATCGATGAAAATGATACAATGAATGATTGAATAGCTCGATTGCCTTAGAAAGGCCAATCGATGAAAATGATACAATGAATGATTGAATAGCTCGATTGCCTTAGAAAGGCCAATCGATGAAAATGACACAATGAATGATTGAATAGCTCGATTGCCTTAGAAAGGCCAATTGATGAAAATGATACAATGAATGATTGAATAGCTCGATTGCCTTAGAAAGGCCAATCGATGAAAATGATACAATGAATGACTGAACAACTCGCTTGCGGAATTTCTCTGCCTCCAACATATTAGCAATCCTTCTGGGACAACGGAGATTACCTCCCTGAAGTACACATTCGACGACCAATGACGAAAATGATAGTGACCATGCGTTTACGAACATTGAGAACGGCATCATGACAATCTATCTAATTAACACTCAATATTACATCGTCCTTAGATAAATTCACCACGATTGGGTCCACTAACCAATTGCGGTCATTAAGCTTACCTTGGTATGATTCCGAAAATTCTTCCATCGCCAGGTAGACCGATGGTATGAGGTCCACAAGCAATAGGACTATCCCGAAATAAGTCTATTCAAGCATGATTCGAAAATGAATGAATGCGGTGTACCAGCATCAAAAGGTACACACAAGTTGAAATAAAATTACGAGTATACCTGAAATCATTCGGGCCACCGGATCGTCGATCCTCCTCATCATATGAATCCGGGACTTGCCGGCCCCCGAACCGGACGCTCCCGTCTGATAATTACGAGCCCTAACTCTACTTGCTTCCATTGTCTTAAACGACGATGACAAAGCAGTCTGATTCTGAACGCTGGTTGCTTCGGGGCCTGAGATGCCGCCGGAGCCGACCTGGAGTCCTTTCGGCAAAAACGGGCCTTATGCCCAAAATTCCCACAATTATAGCACGTGATGCACTGCCTCGACACTTGGTACCGACATGACCAAGGTCCCCACGCTATAACAGTGATGGCAGACCGGCCGCCGGAATGAGATTCCGCACGATTATGCGCCGCAAGAGGTCGCTCAGAACCGATAGGACTCACACGAGGCTTCTTGAAGGTTGAATGACCGCCTTCGGATTGATTACGCTTCGTTGATTTCTTGCTGACAAATGAAGGTTGTTGTTCAGCACTTTCCTTAGCAGCTGGCTCATACGGGAGAGTTCTCTCGATTAATCCGGCCAGTGGCGCAATGATGATTGAGCAACCGCACATGGGTCATCATGGCTCGCATAAAAGTGAGTGGATCAACCCGAACATCTTCTCGATCGAGCCGAGCCACGGGCACGATTTCCGGCAACAGTGATTAATTCTCGTGTTTCGGTCCGCACCGCGCCTCGCCCTCCACGCCCTTCGCCACTCTTTCCATACCAAGTGGAAAGTCGATGATGATTATATATCTCGCATGAGTATCACATTATGATTATATTATAAAATGATGAAAATGAGCATACGCGCTCAAATACAATGATTACATGAATGATTAATTGACGTGACATGATTATCTCATGAAATTATCAAATGATTATCTTGAACAATTTAACAAGATTGAAGATATGATCTTCAAGATCACAATCGAGTAATGAAATGAATTGAGTGATTAATGAGTTAACATTATCGACTTGATCACAATTGAAATTGATGAATGAGGATTGTTAACTAATGAATTATGAATGAATGATTATTGCCGTAAATTATACCATGGCATCGTAAATCTTACGCTTCTTGGTCCGATTGGCTCGGCATTTGCACAGTCACACGTGACGCGAAAGTCCAATGATACTAGTCCGATGACGATGATATCAAATGAGACATGACTTGGAGGGTAGTATTCAAAACCACGCTCCGATACCAACTCGTAACACCCCAAACTAGGCGGATATTACAAAGGCCGTAGATCCCCAACCGGGACCCACTGTGCAAATGAAAATGAATGAATTACACAGATAAATGTAGTACCGAACTACATTACAACAATAATTACTCCGATGAGGAGTTTAGTTACAACACACCAGACAATACTGATACTAGTGTATTTTATATGAAGATAAAATACACAACACCGAATGAAACGGAGTATTCAAATGAAAGTCTCAGGAAAATAAAGGACAATAACATGAATAATCAAAGATCGGGGCCCCCTACTAGTATCACTAGGACTCCTCGCCGTCAACGTGCTCTCCCCGTGCGTTTGCCTGGCCATGACCTGAAAAACAAAATCCCCAAACGGGGTCAGTTACAAAGAACAACAATCCTCAAGGGTTGAAAATACACAATCATGATATATCTGAAATTATGAATTATTCTGTTGAAACATACGCAATCAAACATGCTATATGAATCAACTATCAGTACGGCTCAAAGGAATGGCGCCACACTACGCCCGGGATGGAAATGTGTCCGTGCACAAGCCACCAACGATCAATACATGCGTGGTCTTGTACCTAATCAGTCTCACGAGACACATTGACTCGTGTGCATAGTCCAATGTGAGGCCAACAACCAACACACGACCATAATGTGCCCGACATGAAAATCCTACACATACCAACCGGCACGCCAGTATGACCCGGAATGCCACAATATGACAAAAGTGACAACGAAAATGAATAATGACTCACCAAGATTAAATGATGGTGAAATGAATGATAGCTCAATGAAATAATCGGAACCGCTGCGTTCCTTATGACTGAGGTGATTAATTGACAATGACAAGTTTTGATACGGTTAATACAATGATGAATGAGTTACGATTATGAATGAACAACAACAAAAGGAATGAATATCCTTTTAACCGAGTAAGAATTAACTTACTCAATACCGATGAAGAATGTCCGTCCACGAACAAACGTCCTAAATGAAAAGTCGGTCGCTCGAACAACCTTGAACAACAATAATTACCAACAACCGATCAATACACAAATCAAATACGATCATAACCGACCCAAACGTCGATACAACAATATCCGAACTCGTAGATGAACTCTAACGAAAACATTGAGATACCCGTTGGTTAAAACCAAACCCGAATTATCGAACCAACTCCAACATGATTGATTCAAACCAGCAAAACATTATCAATGACATCAATACTCTCCTAGGAATCCACAATTCAAGTTAATAATAACGACAATCGGAAATCCCCAAAATAACCGAAGTCAACCCCAAGGGTTCTTGGAATAATTCCGAAAATAACCATTAAATCCGCAGGAATATATTTATCCAAGTTAGATAGTCCATAACTAACATATTCCAATGATAATCCAAGCTTACACGAAGAAATCGGAAGGAAAACCCAAAAATCCGAAATTCTAGATCCAAGAATTTAATACCTTTGATTCGATGAATAGGAGATGATGAAGTGATGATTAATCCAACTCAAAGTCTTGAAGATGATG
Source organism: Orobanche coerulescens (assembly GCA_033398695.1). Taxonomy (NCBI): domain Eukaryota; kingdom Viridiplantae; phylum Streptophyta; class Magnoliopsida; order Lamiales; family Orobanchaceae; genus Orobanche; species Orobanche coerulescens. The sequence goes on along the minus strand of CM065812.1, from coordinate 111,667,952 downwards.
ATTGATGATTACACCTTGAAGAATACTCTCTTAATCTCTCGAAATCGCCCAAAACTACCAAAGGAATGAAATGAGATGAAAAATGACGAACTCTGACTAAACTGTCCAATTTATAGTCACCCGTGTTAGCGTGCGCTATCCCTTGTGCGTAGCGTGCGCTAACGAGTAATTTGGGTCGTCCAGTACCCACTGTCCGAACACGGTAGCGCGCGCTACGTACCTTCTTGTAGCGTGCGCTACGGCCATATTACTAGCGTGCGCTAAGATCCATTATTAGCGTGCGCTAACGAAATATTGATGCCCGATCGAGTCCGTAAAACTCGCCTCTCGATTCGACTCGATAGCGTGCGCTACAACCATAGTTTAGCGTGCGCTAATATATCGGTTGCGTACGCTAACAACAACACATAGCGTGCGCTATGAAATAATCCAGTGCAGTCCAGTAGCCACTGGACTCAACCTGATCCGTCCCTAGTGCGCGCTACTCCACACATATAGCGTGCGCTACTACAACCCGTTAGCGCGCGCTACTTACCACTCATAGCGTGCGCTACAAATAATCTCACCTACAGTCCAGTACCTTCTGGACTGCAGCCAGGACAACCTTAGCGTGCGCTAAAGCTGAGTGGTAGCGTGCGCTACCTATACCCAATTAGCGTACGCTAAAAGTAGTACGTAGCGTGCGCTACTCCTCACGCACAGCTCGCAACGAACATAACAATGATGATAAACACGGCACGAAACTCCAAACCGATTAGTGATGAATGACGATTGATATACGATACAATTACTCTGAATGATGAATACCATGACTGAATCTGAGTGACAATTGATTAATAATGAGTGAAAATTACTGAGTATCAATTACTGAATGATAAATACTGAATAATAATTACTGAATTACAACCGGGTATTACATTTTCCTCTCGACGATGAAGCTTATCCCCCATCGTCTCACTGGCCGACCTTGACCCCTGTTATTTTGAGATCATATCTAGTATTCAGAGTTTGCCTCGATTTGGTACCGCTCTCGCGGCCCGCACCGAAACAATGCTTTACCCCTAGATGTCCAACAATCACGCGCCTCAACGCATTTCGGGAGAACCACTAGCTCGGGTTCGAGTGGCATTTCACCCTAACCACAACTCATCCGCTGATTCTTCAACATCGGTCGGTTCGACCTCCACTTAGTTTCATCCAAGCTTCATCCCGTCATGGATAGATCACCTGTGTTCGGGTCCATAAGCGTGACAATTGCCTATGAAGACTCGCTGCTATGGCTCCGGTGGGTTCCCTTAACCAAGACATCGCCATGAGTCGCCGGCTCATTCTTCAACAGCACGCGGTCGAGCCACGGCTCCTCCCACCGCTTGGGAGCTTACGGTTTCATGTTCTATTTCACTCCCGATGGGGGTTCTTTTCACCCTTCCCTCACGGTACTACTTCGCTATCACCACCCAGAGTATTTAGCCTTGCAAGGTGGTCCTTGCCGATTCACACAGATTCCACGTGTCCCATGCTACTCGGGCCGAGCGTAAGCTAGTGATGCTTTCGCCACCGGACTTTCGCCATCTAGTGGTGCAGAATAAGCCGCTTCGCCTAGCAGCACGACGCTTGTATTGCTCTCCCCCAACCCCGTTTTAACGGTTTAGGCTGCTCCCATTTCGCTCGCCGCTACTACGGGAATCGCTTTTGCTTTCTTTTCCTCTGGCTACTAAGATGTTTCAGTTCGCCAGGTTGTCTCTTGCTTTTACTGCTATATCGGGAGTTACTCGACGTATTGCTTGATGTAAAATAGATAGTGGATTTGTTTTTTTCTTTTTTTTAATTTTTTTCATGGCTCGATAGATAATTTGATAAGCCAATGATTTTTTTCCGTGTTTCAGAATACGATTAACCAACATGTTAACTAATCGATTATTATAAATTGGATCGGATTTTCGCTTTTTTCTTCTCAGTACCTCGACGTGACATGAGCGTGAAAGGGGTAGAATTTTCTTTTATAAGGGCTAAAATCACTTATTTTGGCTTTTTACCCCATATTGTAGGGTAGATCTCGAAAGATATAAATAAAGATCTCCTCCAAACCGTACATACGACTTTCATCGAATACGGCTTTCCGAGAATTCTATATGTATCTATGAGATCGAGTATGGAATTCTGTTACTCACTTTAAATTGAGTATCTGTTTCCTCTTTTTCTGCTAGGATTGGAAATCCTGTATTTTACATATCCATACGATTGAGTCCTTGGGTTTCAAATAGTGTAAAAGATAGTGCTTCAATCATTGCTATTTTACTCGGACTGTTCTAAAAAGTCGAGGTATTTCAATTTTTGTTGACACGCATAAAGTCGGGAAAACCTTTGAAATTATTTCAATATTGAACCTTGGACATATAAGAGTTCCTAATTGAATCTCTTTAGAAAGAAGATCTTTTATCTCATGGTAGCCTGCTCCAGTCCCCTTACGAAACTTTCGTTATTGGGTTAGCCATACACTTCATATGTTTCTAGCGATTCACATGGCATCATCAAATGATACAAGTCTTGGATAAGAATCTACAACGCACTAGAACGCCCTTGTTGACGATTCTTTACTCGACAGATCTAGGTTCCTCGAACAATGTGATATCTTACACCGGGTAAATCCTTAACCCTTCCCTCTTACTAAGACCGAATAATGTTCTTGTGAATTATGGCCAATACCGGGTATATAAGCGGTGATTTCAAATCCAGAGGTTAATCGTACTCAGCAACTTTACGTTGGCCGAGTTTGGTTTTTTGGGGGTGATAGTCGAAAAGTTGATGATAAGTCACCCTTACTACCACTCTACGTAACCGCACGTGAGATTTTCACCTCATACGGCTCCTCGTTCAATTCTTTCTAATTCGTTGGATCCCTTTCCGTGCTCGAGAATCCTCCCCTCTTCCACTGTCCCGAAGAGTAACTAGGACCATTTAGTCACGTTTTTATGTTCCAATTGAACACTTTCAATTTTTATTATTCTCAAAGTATCTGATTAATTTTTCGATCATAAGTACTATTTGAAATATTCGGTTTTTCCTCTTCCTCTATCCCATAGGTACGTAATCAATAGAGAACCTTTTCTTCCGTATGAATCGATCTTATTCCATTCCAATTCCTCCCGATACCTCCCAAGAAAAATATCGAATTTGATCCCAAATTGACGGGTTAGTGTGAGCTTATCCATGCGATTATGCACTCTTCAAATAGGAATCCGTTTTCTTAAAGATCCCGGCTTTCGTACTTTGGTGGGTCTCCGAGTTCATTTCGATGACCTTTGTTGTGTTGTAGGGATTTGTATCTATTCCGCTCGTGTGTGTAAAGCCCATGATAGCAACGGAACCGGAGAAAGTATACGAAAAACAGCTTCTTTGCTTAGTGAGTCCTTTCTTCCGTGATGAACTGTTGGCACCATACCTACATTTTGTCTCTGTTGGCCGAGTATAAAAGGTACTCTGCTTGTACATGAGAGAAGAAAGGAGGTCAACCTCATTCTTTCAAATATACAACATGGATTCGGCAATGCAGTTGGGCCCTCATGTTGATCCGAATGAATCATCCTTTCCTCAT